>CAOKZL010001004.1:0-519870 GCA_948472985.1 Iguana delicatissima | reverse complement strand
ATACTCCAGTCCAAAATATTACAATGACACGTAGCTGCAAGCTGTTCTCCCTCCCAAACTTCTATGCCTCTGGTGGACCTGCTCTTGAGCTACAAGCATCCAAATCAATCGAGGAAATGGACTCTACATAGGCACAACTCTATTAAGCATAGGCTCTGGCCTCAAACTGAACTCAACATATAGCTGTATGGGTGTAGTTTAATCCTAGTGTATAGGAAAGAACCACAAATTCTGCTCCCCTTCACATGTTGGGTAAATGCATGGCTTTGGTATAGGTGATGGGAAGAAACTCATAGAATATCCCAGGGGTGCAAGCTCTGGATGAAGATGAGGCGATTAGTCAGAGCTCAATAAGATACTGTCAGAAGCCTACTGTTCTGGAGTTGGACTAAACGAGATTCTCAGCTGTGTGGTGAGATCTCAACGAACTCTACTTGGATAAAACTACTAGGAAGAAAGTCTAGGCTATTTTTCGTTTTCCCCCTTTAATGTTTTGGCCAATTGGATGAAAGGGAAGTCCAATTATATGCTTGGATACCAAGACTACAGTGTTGGTACTACTTCCAGTGCTAAAATCACTTGCAGAGGAATTATGTATGAGCTTTTCTAAAGTCAAGTTAAGCAGGACTAAAATAAATATAATCCACAGTATCAGAAAAGGATCATTATAGTAGTTGCAGTGGAATCCTCTGGAAAAGAGGAAATGTTCATGCTGTTCCTCTGTACAAATATGTTGAAATCTTTTTAGGCCGCTAGAAACAGGTAAGCTGTAGTGTATTTGTGGGTGATTTGGGTAATTAAGCAATCAGCTCCGAATGCTGTTTTTCCAAAGCTGAAGAAAGAAAAGGCATTTTCCCCATGAATTTTAATAAAGTTTACAAGCTCTAGCTTAAAATTATAACTCTGTTTCGCAGCTGCACATCATGGCACCAGAGTTTTGTTTTGTTTCTTGTTGGTACCGTGAAGGTTGGATGTGCAAATGCAGTAAAACTTCATTCATGTTGTACACAGTGGTATGTGTTACATACCAGTAAATAGAGTCTTACTTTAGCATTTCAAAATAGTAATTTGAAAGCCATCATTGAATGGCAAGGGCCAAACAATCTGAAAACTGTGCTGAATTAGAAGCACAGATGTGTTTGAGTCAGAAGCACATATTGCAAAAACCCTCTTGTCATACTGCTGTTGAAGTAATGAGACCTGTTCTGGGGGTGAAAGTAATGTGAACCTCATGAACCAGGGCCTCTGGTTTCCACTGTTATTTAAATTAAACACAAACTCCTCTCATGTTTGCAAGATCACTTAAAGGAAAAGAATTACATATTTTAGGTAAGAGTATACTCCTAAGGTCTCGTGGGGTTCAAATGCATTTTTTTTTATTAATTTCAAATGTCATCCCACTTTTTCTCAGATTTCTGAAGTGGCCTCCCCAACATAATTAAAAAAGAAACAGCTCCAGTTTTTTTAAAAAGGAAAATAAATAAATATTTTTTTAAAAAAAATAATATAGTTAACCTGTCATAGAACTAAGACAAATTGAGATTGAATTATTTTTGAACATTAATAAAATAAAATTAAAATATAAAATACACCTAAAACCTTTATCTCTATAAACAAATATATCTCTTAAAACTTTTTCCTCTAAACAAAAAGACATCAGGGAACGGACTGCCCCTACCCTCCTTCTGGTGGCATCTTGACTGTGTAGAGAACCACCAGTGGAGGGCCCTGACATTTTTATCAGATTATTCTGGAGGTAGCAAAACCAAGAGAAAGTCCTCTCAGACAGATCTCAAATCACAGGCAGGCTTGTACAAGTTCAAGGATCTAGTGATCTTATACTAACTTAGAAGGGTACACTATTTATACTTATGCCAATTACAATTTGCCAATTAAACCATATCAAAGCATGGGATGTACAGCCTACTAACAAAAAATAGGCCTCCTAAAACCAGATATTCCCAGGATTTATAAGATGGAACCATCTGGGATTAAGTTGAATCATACTGATAAAACATGAAACTAGTTTCAGCCACAGTTTAACTTCCTTGCAGATCTTTATCACAAGTATTGGTCCAGAAACTGAAAAAGATTCTTGTAGGTCCACTTTCACTTTGACATGAAAGATCATTTCAATAAAATCAAATCCTTCACACTACAATCTTTCTGTGTTCATATGACAATGAATTATATTATTCCATCTACAGTCCCTTGGTTTTGCATTCAAAAATACAGATCAACTTAAAGTAGTCATTTCTCCTTGAGTATGACTTCACTTGATTTGTTTTTCACCCATTGAAATAGAAAATCTGGATAGATAAAGGAAATTCTGTATATTTGAACATATCTCGATGAAAAGCTGAGAAAATTTCAGTTTGCACACAAATCAAGATGTGACTTTAGAAAGCTGCAGGTGGATGAATGAATGTTTTATTAAAGATCATTCTCACTATATTTGAAAGTTAAAGAATCATCTTGTCTTGTCAAAGTTTCTAATATGCAGTGCGTTTGGGCCTAACCTTCCTTTTATTCACTAGCTCAACATCATCCTAGTGAAGATAAGTAAATTGAGTTGTTCTTTAAAAAAACAGTCACAGAATGTTTGGCAGTAAAGTTCAGTTGGATATTCCAACGAATCTGATTTTGCTAAATATTGCCTTCCACCACAGTATTTACTCCACCACAGTTACTCATTGAATGACAGTGAATGCATGAAACACATGCTTCTTTTACCTGAAGTGGTACATCTGACCTGCATTTCATCTTAGGCCTTTCTGTTCCAAGGAGGAGGTCTGCACCTCGGGGACCCCTGGGTCGGACCTATTAAGGGTAGTTGGATCCTCAGCTCTCTCGGTCTGGAAACACCCCAAGTGGTTTCCAGTGTGCTTTTGAAAGATCTGATTTTTCCAATCTTTCAAAAACATGCAGCGCGCCACTGCTAGCTGTTCCTCATGATATTTGAGGTCTGACTATGAGAGCCTGAGATCTGCCAGGTGGTTTAGGCTGGTGAGCTTCAGTGGTTGGTCGATACCCTCAACCAACCGCAAGCCGCCATTTGGGACGTAGTGCGTATTGATGAGCACTCACTGTCCCAGTTGTGGGACTGGACTCGGGGCTAAACGGTCCGGCCAGTAGCAGCGCTGGGCGATTTCCTTGCCCAGTGTGGAGTTAGCCTGTGATTGGTTAAATTTGAAACTCTTATGCATTAATTCATTGTCAGTATGCCATCTCAGTACTAGTATGAATTTTGGGTATTTTCTGCATATGTCTACTAGAAATAAATTCTCACTGAATTCATCATGGCTTACTCACACTGGAGTGGCTGACATTTATTGGGTACACTCCCAACTAAGGAGAAGTAGTAAGAAGTAGAAAAGAATAAAAATCACCATTAGATTTGGTTAAGAAAACATGTAGTTGATTTACAGTACATTTCTTAAGCTGTATTTTTTTTTAACTTGTTGGGGAGCCAAAAATATTCTTAAATCTTGTAGTGGGGGAAGGCAGACTATAAAAATAAATTTTTTAAAAGTCTTCACAGAAAGAAACCACATTGCCTTCCATGGGACATCATCAGGCTCAGTGAATATAGATTGCAGCTCTGAAATTCTTGTGATATTAATAGTGGTAGTTTAGTGATGTGAAATAGTTGGAATAACAACAAGCTTTTGCTTTTAATTTAACTGGGTCTGACAAATCAGGCAGCCAAATAATCTGTTCAACAAAATCAACAGATGTAAGAAAGTTCCATGACTTAGCCATCACCATACTCCCCATTCAGTTGTGAATTACTGATATTTTCAGAGAGTGACTTATTTGTTCAGCCATGGATTATGCATGCCAGATCCTGTTATATAGACCTTCTGTAGTCTTGAGTAAGTTTTAAAATTAAGAATTTTTTGGGAAAAATACAGCAACGACATTGCGTCATTTTGTGCATGCGTGTATGTGTCTTAAAATATAAAAAAAGACCTGGAAGTTACTTTTATCTGAATTTATGAACTGAGCTGTAAATATATGAGTGCAACAGCTCAACTTGGGTTTGCTGTCTGGAGATTTTAAGGACACTATTTTTGTCTGCCTGACACAATACATAAGAAGCTGCTTCATAGGATGTCAGATTGTTGATCATCTAGCCCAGAGATCTTATCTGAGAAGCTCCAAGGGTGCTGTACCCACAAACAATAGAAGGTGAAAGGGACCAGGGCTCTCAGTTGGAGTGGGCAATTGCATGATACTGTGGCCAATGTTGTCAGACCAATAAAACATTTGGGAGATGCCACTAAGATAACACTAATACTGCAAGCCTGAGGAAAGTCCACAAATGAGGGTGTGTGTAGCTGGGACAATTACTTAGTCAGGTGAATTTGAGCGCTCTAGGGAAGATTTCCCTTTGTACTCTATGGTGGACCAAAATGAAGACTTCTCTCATCCTGGGGATACACATACATAGCCTTTGGCCAGCCAGTTCCTCTCTAGTTGGTAGACTTTTCCAGCTTTGGAGCTTGCAAAATCATGCAGACACCTGAAAAGTGGGACTACTCATGCATAAAAAATCCAGCCAGAGGCTGTCCGCCTCACAACAGCAGGCCTACAATCAATTGCACTGTTAGATGGCATACCGGCATAGTTCTATATTCAACACTGTGATTTCCACCACCCATGGCAATATTTGCTTTTGATAGTCAATTTTCTCTGAAACGTAACTCAGTACACATTCTGTGTGTGAAATCTTCTGAGTATGTCTTAGAGTAATTCTCTGAAATTTTTCTAGAAACATCTGGGCCTGGAATTAGTTTTTATTGCAACCTCTAGACTGCAATTTCTTTTTATGATGTCCTGTTAGTTTCTCTCATCCACTGAATTTGTCTGTTAGCAAACCATGATGGGACAAATGGGTGACTCGAAAGCTCTATTGAGACCTTCCTCTGCCACAGCCCTCCAGAACAGATTTTTGGATGAGGTATAGAGGATGAGGTATAATTGGAAGCCACCACTCTGTTAAATGAAAAGGGAAAAAAAGGATATTTCAGCTTCCACACTACTGAAGTAGCTTGTATTTCCTATCTGTAGACAAAAGCAACAAAAACAGAAAAGTGACTCAGGATGGAATGGGAAGCAGAAAAATAGGAGTTAATTGATAATGGCAGCAGGAGCCAGAAGTGTGAAGGAAAACAAAAGATTGACTGGTTCTTTCTCGCAACACAATGACAAGTCCCAAAGGTAAGGTGGAAAGCTGTGCAAACACTCATTTTACTTATCTAATAAAACAGAGATGAGGAAAAAAAATGACTGTGTGGATGAGCATTCTGTTTAACCATGCTGACTTGAATACTGGGAGGAGTTGTCTAAAAAGTAACTTTTCCATGTTATTGTCAAAAAATATAGCAGCCCAATCTGTTTTGAATCACACTTTTGAAAATTGCTGCTATACCTACATCAGGTTCAGGTTAGTTTCTCCCATCCATATTTGCATTTGCTTTCCTGTTCCAACTTGGCACTGAACACTATTAAGATAGAGTCCAAACCACTGGGTAGATGAATCAGGCCAAATGTATCCATTATGAGAGGAGTGAAATGGACTTTAGGGAAATAATTGGTGAAAGAAGGTTGTTAGTATATATACTGCCACTGCATGAGCAATGTGTCAATGAATAATAACATTTTACAGGGCCCTGTGCTTTCCTTTCATCTCATTCAACATCATTTTTAGCATACATGTCCAGTGCTCTTAAAGACTGATTGAGCTAGCCTGTAACGTTATGTAGATATGACAAACAGATTTATGTTGTCAGAAAACTCTGCAGACTAGCATTTTTTATTGTTGTTGTTTGTCCACATAAATTTATACAACTTGCATAATGAATTATAGGCATAAACCAGTTCCTTCATGTTATTGAGCATACAAACACAAATTCAGTTCCATTAAAATAATGGAATCTCAGTATCCTGACATTAAGAGGCTGCTTTTGGCTTTTTTTTTTAATTTCAGTATACAAAAAAAATCATTATGAAAATTGTCACAGTCAAGTCCTGCACATGTTGGTATCTCCAGCATTCTTCAACAGAAAATAAGTTGTAAAAATGGAGCAAACAGTGAAATTTATTAGGAAACAGTGCTAAGAAATTATTCCTCATGTTTTTGGAGGCAAAGGATTGTGCTAAATTTCTACTTTGCACATGCACAGCGCGCGCACACACACACACACGGGGGGAGAGAGAGAGAGACTCAGACAGCCAGAAAAATCATATATTGCATTGTGTCATATTTTTTCGAAGTTCTTTTCCAAAGAGGCAGGAAGTTTTTTTCTTCCTTGGAGCTCTCAGAGCTTGGCCACAGGCTGAAAAATTTTGAATGGCTGGACATAATTCACCAAACATTCTACTCTGTACTATCTCCTTATCTGTCAGTATGGGATTCTTGTTGGAGGAACCAAGTCAAATGTGACTTGGGGATATGGCACTGATTTGGATTGGAAGTCAAAATTAATTACTAGCAAGTGATTATGCACTCCCTGCTACTTACAGTACAGGATTTGTGATCTTAGATATAAGCATCTGGAGATTTTATTTCATAGATGTTTTGCTACATAGTTACATGGGTGGTCCGCTGTCCCATGGTGGATGGTATAGTACCACTGAGTACCACTGTGCATGAATAACCTCTATGTGTATTCAGAAAGATCTTAGTACCTTTGAGACTGAAAAGAAAGAAGTTGGTAGCATAATAAGTTTTCATAGACTTAAGTTTACTTCATCAGATGCATCAACTTCTTCCTCTCTGTTATGCCATTTCCACACTACCTTATCACAGCTGCTATTATTCCACTTTCAACATCCTATGGAATCTGCAGTTTGCATTTTAGGGAGGAGCATTTAAAATTCTCAGCCAGAGAGTTCTTTGGCCTCAGTAAACTGCAAACCCCAGAATTCCACAGGATGGTGAAAGTGGAATAATAGCACTACAACAGTGTAGGGCAGAAATGGCCTTAATCTCAAAGGTACTAAAAGATCCCTTTGCATACTGATCCCAGGTAACGTTGCTGTGTCCTTGAACTCTGTGTGCATTGTTGTTGTGTGCCTTCAAGTTGTTTCAGAGTTATGGCAACCTTAAGGTAAACTTATCATGTGGTTTTCTGGGGCTGAGAGAATGTGCATGCCTCAGATCCCCCATAGGGTTTCCATGACCAAGCAGGGAATTGAATCCTTGTCTCCAGGGCCATAGTCCAACACTCAAACCACTATATACTCGCTCTCTTCTGTGTGCATTATGTCATTTAAACTACAGTTAATGCATCTTTTACCTAGTTGTGCAGTTCAACTGAGCTCATTTGGTCTTACTGTCAGGTAAGTGTACAGATTTCTTTCTTTCTTTCTTTCTTTCTTTCTTTCTTTCTTTCTTTCTTTACTTTTCAAAAAAGAGCTATCAGTTTGCATTACAGGTATGCACCAAATGGAAGATTCAGTGAAGAAACCAATCAGCGGTTCACCTTACTTCTTGGATTTTACTGTAGTGGCAAGACTGCCTAATTCAACTCGGGGTTGAAATTGTGTGAGTTTCGAAATCCAGTTTGATGCCTCCCTTTGACTAATAATATTGAAATTAACAAATGGTTCTAACATATTTTCTCCTGTCGAATTCAGAATTAGATTAAATCTTGCAGGTATAGTGCTGTATTGAGCAGAGGCTACCTGCCAAATTTCAGACACATAGGTGCAGGGATTTTTGTGATAAAATATGAAAGGCTTCCAGTAGTTGTTACCGTACCGTTTCACAAAGAGAAGACAACATAAATCTTTTAATAAAGCACTGAATATTATTTGATGTTGGAGCTTTCCCTGGAATTACCCTTGCCAATTATGAAATATGGATTTTATTTTGTCATCACAGTTTTAAATATAGTACCATTTATTATTTATTTACAACCATGGTGCAAAATATTTTGGAAATTTCTCCATCGAAAAGCTACTAGTCAATAAATATGTCTATTGTTGTAGTTTTCAACATAATATGTCAAACAATATGAAATTGCTTTTTTTTCTTCGCTGTAGCAGCAATTAACAGCATGGTTCTATAGTCTACAAAAATTTTGCGTTCAAATAAATATGAGTTATAAAAAAATCAACATCCAAAAACAATTCATTCATCTGTAGAGTAGATTATGTTTACATTCCCAGTAAAAACTCAATTAAGGAACTTTTAATCTGCATGTTCTTAATAATCACCATTTTGTTGACCCAAATACACATTAAAAAATCAATCAGCGACGCTGAATGGTAAATACAACTAGCCTGTGGCACTCCAGATGATATTGTATTATATCTCCCATTATCCCTTACCATTGACTATGACTGCTATCAATTCTATGGAACTTTAAGTCAACAACATCTCAAAGCCTCATTTTTGCCACCATTGCCACTGCACATCAAGAGTGACATTGGAAGGCATTTTACCACAGCTGGTGTATGTTTACTTTGATGTAAACTTTTGTCTTCCCTTGTAGAAAAGGTTGTGAGCAGGCATCAGAGAGCATGCAGTAGGCAACAGTCTTCTGGATCCTGAGAGCTGCCCATTTAAAAATGAATTCTTCTGCTGTGTTTGTTATTTGGAGAAACAAATGCACAGGATAAAGGCCCCTTCCTGGACTTTTCACAATTTGCCAGCTCTGTTTCCCTAAGATAGACTATGGGAAAGGGAGAGAGGTGTTACACCAGTGATTTACCTGCAGCACAACAATGGCAGGTAGAAACTGCAAATTTCAGTTACAATGATCTATAGCCTTTCCCTCACAGGTGCAGATGCTGTTGACTTGTATTTACATGATCCCTTGCCATTGATTATATGCTGGCTAAAACTGCTGGGAAGTGAAGTGGACAACATCTAAAAAACCACAGGGCATTTTAGATCTTGCTCTAGAATCACTAAAATATGCATGCTCTGAGAATAAACATAGCCTGAGAGGTATGGATCATCAGACTTAGTATCCTATTTTAATTCATACATGGGGGCATACATGGTTGCTTTTGTCTTTATGATAATCCCCATGAGGTACATTGTAGATGCAGAGACAACAATTATAGTTATGCCTTAGTGGTGGAGTGGGCATGGGGATATTGCAAGCCATCATGTACCCTGGTCCAGCACTCTAAGAAACCCTGTAAGTCTTATACAACCGCTCTTCAGGAAAGCAGACATTGGGATAGTGCAGCTAATGAAATTCAGTCCCAAATCTGTGATTTATCAAGATCCATTGAGTGGAATGGATCTTTTCTCAACTTAGGCCCAAATAGATCAGTTGATCCTTACTTCCAATTAGCTTTGTTCAGTATTGAATGAAACAGCTGGTCATTATGCACTGCATGATTTTTGTTGTTTTTCTTTTCCCACACATTGACCCAATACATTATTACTCAATCTATGTGCAGAGGATGAGAGATGAAACAATGCCCTAGAAATGAGGAACTATGAGCTCAATAATCTCTTATAATTTTGACTTGTGAGATTTTCCAGGCCACTTTCTGATCTTAACACTGTTGAGTTGAGAACTGATTGTTCTCTTGTGCTTGCTGTTTCAGTTTCCCTTTTCTCTGGCTCTATTTTGTTCAGTGCAAAACCATTTTCTTTAATCAAAAAGGTTTTCATGAAGCATGGTGGGATTGTAGTATGGGGGCAGGGAGTGCAACCTTTTCAGAGCAGTGTGAGATTCTTCTGTTTCAATCATAAGTGAAGCTGCATATAATAACATGCACACACTCTGCCATGATCACAGCCCAGCTAATTTTCTGTCAATTGTTGTTGCCTATTTGATTACAGTACTGGAGAAAACATCATGCAAATCTGCTTGGGCATCATAGCTTATTGCATAATATACAGTGGACTATGCAAAATCCCATGGACACACGAGCATTTTTTTTTGTATTAGTGTTTGGCACATGCAGTGGAAGGGCTGTCATTTTGTGGGGAGTTTGGACGATGGGGAGTGACTAATCACACCCCATTCTTCTTTTGAATGACTTGGGAGCCACTTTAAGCAGCCCAGAATCACAGCTCCTGCCTTTTTTTTTAAGAAGGGCCTGAAAATATTATTGGGTGTATTTATAGATGTCTTACTCAGCACTTCCCAGGAATATGACACAAAGAAAATCAAAAGATACTTGCCAGTAACAATGCATGTTCTTTTCCAAACACTTGGAGCAACTTGTTTTTCTCCACACTTGTTTTTAAAAGAAGGGAAAAGTAAAATTTCGAGAAACACAAAATAAACTTGGAGACCTTGCGCCTCCACATAGCTTGTCCCCTTCTCTTTGAACATTCATCCTTCCCCCAAAATTCCAAAAAGTTTTTGGGTCAGGACATCTTTAAAGTAAAGTTTCAGGGGAAAAAAAAAAGAGGAAGACTGCATTACAGGTGGATTGACAAGCGTGCTTTCAAGACATGAGAGGGCTGCTGATAAGTAGAGCTTGTTGGAGGTCTCTTTTTCATACAATCACCAAGTTTAGCTGCTGTACAGCAGATAACAACTACTAACTATGTCCTTGGCCATAGTAACTGTGCAGAGCCAATTGTGCAGTATCCAAACTGCCCACATCCTGAACTGTTAAAGTTTGGCACACTAACCAAAGGGCACAGAAATAATGACTATTATAAAAGAGATTTTCATAAGAACATAGATTCCTTATTTTTTATTATTTATAATGCACAATAAAATTTGACAGTGTAAAGATTCAATGCATACAGCAAGGATAGAACGGTATCAAACATCTCATTGTTAGAAACTTCCCCAGTAACCTGCAAGTTAGAGGTACTATAGCACTGTCAGAAAATGGAGTCCCATTTGAAAATCGGACACAGCTTATTGTTTTTTTCCCCCCCTCTCAGTGCATACATATGACAGTTTCAAGTGACTCTCCATAGAGAGGAAGAATTGATGAAAGAACAGAACTCCCATCATATGAATGGACCTTGTCCTTAATTTGGAAGTGTTGAAAGAGTGAGTAGGCAGATAATGAGATGTCAAAGCATAGAGAGTTTCCAGTACCAAGTTGAAGTCCTCCCTAGCTTGTGATATTTCTTAGAACCAGTGTGCGTAAGCCCATTTTCTAGCTAAGAGAACCTATCCTTTGCAACAAATTACTGGCAGCCACTCTAACTGAATGTGACTGAGCACATCGGCCCCTTAGTCATTGTAGTTTTCAGATGTATTGATTGGATGTCCCTCTGTCAAACAACTGGTCTTGCAGGTCATAGAGGACCTACCTGACTTCTGATATTTTAAGTCAGATATTCTGTGGCCTTCAAGGAAAGTCGCTGATCTTTATTTTTGTGATTCTTGTCATGACTTACAGTGCAAGATGCTACTACCTTCATGATGATACTGAGATCATCACTAGTTTGACATATTTTATTTAATTCATGAATTACAATGTTTTTGAGGAGTTGATTTGCTGTCTTCTGTCATAAACAGACTTTGGATATATACAGTACAATGTGTTTAATAATAGATTGAAGATAATAAGATTTTGAGTTTTAACACACATAGGTTATTGTGTGTCACACTCACTCAGACTGGATCTCAGACCATTGAATAATCATTAATTTTGCAAAATCAGCACTTTCCTGGGAGGCTCTCTGGAATGAACTCCATCGGACAGATCTAAGCCTCGGAAACAAAGTTGTCTATGACAGATATGAGATATCTGTGATAGTCTAGACCAGTGGTTCTCAACCTGTGGGTCCCCAGATGTTTTCTAGACTTCAGCTCCCATAAGCCCTGCATCCACTATAGTGGCTGGGCTTCTGGGAACTGAAGTCCACAAACATCTGGGGACCCAGGTTGAGAACCACTGGTCTAGACCCTGCCCTGCTTCATCCCACACTCCAGCTCCCTGATTGAAAAACACTGTTTGAAGCTCCAGGACTTCCTTTCTTCCTCTACTGTGATTTTAAAATGTAGCTACGAGTATCCATTTCTCTGCACACACACACACACACACACACACACACACAAAGAGAAAGAGAATTTACAAAACACTTTTGGGCGTCTACTCCTCTCATTGCATCCCATCAGATCGGAGCAACAGAAGAGAGGAGAAGCAGAAATGGTGGGGAGCAAAAGCCTTCCATTTCCAATCTCCTATCTCTGCTGCTGCTGTTTTTATACCATGCCTATCATGAGGAAAAGGGAAGAAGATATTAAAATAGAGTGTCTTGAGGTATCAAAGGGCACAGCACCTGGCATAGGTATTCTTCTGACATTTATTGGACTGGCTCAGAAAGTTTTCCAGAGAATGTAGTGAGGTTGTCCTTTCCTAACAGGTTTGTTAAAAGTATTCAGTTAATTTTAATTAAGGGGAGGATGTTTTGTATCTTTTGTATCAAATTGCAGTGACCTGTCACTGACCTGTGGGCCTCTGGTAGTC
Organism: Iguana delicatissima; assembly: GCA_948472985.1. Lineage (NCBI taxonomy): Eukaryota > Metazoa > Chordata > Lepidosauria > Squamata > Iguanidae > Iguana > Iguana delicatissima. Next base: position 507,450 of record CAOKZL010001004.1, on the reverse strand, counting down.
ATATGTCTTTTCAGTTTAAAATAGTGGATGCCTCATTCTCAGATGCCTCTAGTTCCAGCACGTCTGTGTCCAGGAGTGTGATCATTGCCTTAAACTGAATAGTTGGGACAGAATCAGTGTGTGTGTGTATTTGGGGTATTCTGGGAGTTGCATTTGCTGTGCTTGTAATTAAATGCTTATCCAAAATACCAATCTTCATTAAATTCTTTACTGTAATCTTTTATTTATAGCCTACAGACAGCAACTTATCTTTGATACTCACCACCAAATGACATTTGTACCATTTTATTAGTTTGAATATAGGAGTAAACTATGCTAATTCATACGCATTGTTTATTCAAATATAGTTATGATTGCTGAGTATACATTTTTGGTCCACATATTTTTGTTTATATTATTGTAGAACAAACACAACTACTATGAAGCTGATGTTTCAATGTCCCCCAGGCTTGAGAATGTTCCTTCACAAAGGAATATCTTAATCTGAATGAAATTTAGTGGTGATTATAGCTACGCCTACATCGAACCAGATTTAAAACAAGGACATTTTCAGAGAAATTTTCAATCCCTAGTTCCAGCTAGTGCAGGCCAGGGCTACCTATCTTGCAAAACAGGTAGAGAGGAGGAGACTGTGAAAATGCTCAATTTCCACACCAAGTGGTAGTTCCAATGTGCACAGGGGCCATATCTATGGTTCTGTACTCAACTTCCATTACCTCATGCCTCTTGTAAGAAATGTCATTTAAACAAGAAACAGCTGACAATCCAAAAGTTAAACACACACACCTTTCATGACTTATAATGGATTTCTGATTTTTGTATGCTTTTAAAAATGTTGGTAGAAAATGTCAGTAGGAATATTTTTAAAGATGGCCTAGAAGTGATTGTGATTGTTTCAATAAATTAGTAAAGAAATAAATTTTAAAAAATGAGTACTTTGCTGAAACTGGGACTCAGAAAACAAAAGAAGAAAAGAAGAAGAGGCAGTACCTGCTGGACTAATCTCTACATCTCTCTTTTCCTTTTGCGTCATGCTTTAATTAAACTGTAAGTCTGAGGTTAAGGCAATCCTACTTTTGATGTTCTTTTACTTATAAAAGTGCCATGGTTTGGTGTATTATTATTATTACTATTATTATTATTATTACCATCATACTGTCATTATCATAATTCATATAATATCCTAAGATCCAGATCATCTTTCTTTATATATTTTACCTTCTTCTTCTGCCTTAGAATAAAAAGGCTGAGGTCTCATCATTTTGCAAGGAGTATAAGTGGTAGCTCTTCTGTACATCTTTTCCTTTCCTCTTTTCCAGAACTCATTCATGTGCAAGAGCCTAAAGCCACTGAAATGATGAATCCATTGTTAAATCCAATAAAATAGTGTCTGATACTAAATCTTTAAAGATGTTATAGCAAGACCTTAACTGTTCATGCTAATCACTGTAAAGATATTTTTATACCATATTTTAACACTTTTCAATAACATCCCTATTCTGTTACCTGTCAGCCACCATCAGTCCCACTCACTATAAAGGAGCAAAGAAAAAATTTGTTTTGCTTATGCAGTATCCTTGCAGCCACCTCCCATGCATTGGAGAAGCTAGGCCCACGTGGGATAGTTGTCTTATTAAATGCTATGGTATTTCTCAAGGCATATTTTAAATCCTTATACCATATTCCTTCACGTGAATTCCAAGCCCAGGAATTCGAAACAGTATTATCAAAAGATAATTAGAATATTTTCTTTCATGTGGAGGAGATTTCAGCTGCAAGATCCATGAAAAATTAAAATACTTTTTGCTAATATGCAAGGGAAGGTTGTTTCAAGAAGCCATAGTACTCTGGAGAGGAATCCTAATCTTGCCATATTTCAGATGGAATGGGGAAAGTCACAGAATCATAGAGTCATAGAGTTGGAAGAGACCACAGAGGCCATCCAGTCCAACCCCCTGCCATGCAGGAACACACATCAAAGCACCTCCCACTAGATGGCCACCCAGCCTCTACTTAAAAACCTCCTCCAAGAAGCACAATTCCACCACACTCCAAAGGAGCAGTATTTCACCGCTGGACAGCTCTGACTGTCAGGAAGTTCTTCCTAGGTCTCAGGTGGAATTCTTTTCCCTATAGTTTGAATCCATCTGCTCCTTGTCCTAGTCTCTGGGAGCAGCCAACAAGCCCTCTTCAATTTGTGACATCCCTTCAAATACTTAAATATGGCTATCATGTCCCCTCAAGCTCCTCTTCTTCAGACTAAGTCCCTCTGTCCACTGGGGAACGGTGGCCTTAAAACCCCCTTTTTGACAATTGCAACGTGTAGTATTCTCTGACTCTCCTGTATGGGAAATGAAGCAGAAATCATGTCTACCAATCTGTGATACAAAAATCAGGCTTAATGTAATTGGAAATACAGTGATTCTGAGGCCATTTTTTTTTCCTAAAACAGGAGATATAAATTCAAGTCTCTTAAAAATGAACACCCAGTTTTTACATACATTGACAGGTAAATTTTTCCTACCTATAACATAAATCTAAGAAACAGAGCTACAGCTCTATAGTAAGTTACAGCCCACTGCCCCAATCTGCAGGTTTTTCTTTCTTAAAGATATTAAAAAGAATAATTCTGACAATACTCCATCTAGGTTAATTGAGTTGGAAAATCAATGCAACCAACAGTTTTGTTTATGGTCTCCAGTGAAAGTGTTAGGCAATTTTCACTTTATTTATATGTTGTATAAATATAAAGAGACCTTTCTCCTAATAGTTCAATTTGTTACGTCAACTATTTTAGTGGAAATTGCGGCACCTATACAGTAAATAGGATCCTTTATTGGAGATTACAATAAAATTTTGAATATCTAAAAAGTAGAAAAAGTAATTTCAAAATAATTTAAAAAGTAATTAAAAGTTAAATGTCCATGGTGTGCACCTAGAGTGTTTGGTAAATTCCTGAACAACACAGGCAACTTAATGTACAGTTACTGCAGAGAAAGGATGATGCATTCCTCTATGGACTGTTGACCTAAACCTAGATAAGGGGTTGGGTAACATTTTCCAGCCCAGGATATCTGGAATGTTGCTGGGATACATATTTGTTCATTCATTCATTCTTCTTTTTAAAAAGTCATATCACACCTTTCTTCCCTGGGTTGGCATGTATGAAGCTTCCATATTACTCAAAATAAAATACAAATGAGTTACTCCTTTAAAATACCCATTCAAACTGTTCAACACCTTCCGTTTAATAACCAAACAGTAAATTTTTAAACATCCAAAACTTGCATTAAACCACATAAAGCAATCATTTGTGGACAAACAGTGCATTTATTTTATTTTATTTTTTTTGCTATTTACTATTAGGCTAACTATTAGGTAACCAGCTTTTTATGTAGATATTTTAGGTGATATTCTCACTTGATCAAAAGGAAGCTTCACTTGCCTTATGTACTATGCAGGAAGTTACAGTATATACACAAAGGTAAATAAAGGATTCAGTCTAATTTTTTTTTTTAAAATGCAAATGACTGGATGCATCAGCCCAACTTGAGCAAACCCATCCAGTCACTGTGAATATATTAAGTCAGCACCTAGGTTTGGATTGCTCATTGTGTCTGCTTGAGTCAAAACGAAACATTCGGATAATGCAGCAACTAAGGCTGTGATGGTGCAATACATACATATGCTTAGACTACCCCAGGCAGTGAGAAAGAACCAGAAAACCTGGGGAGCCCTTGTTTTTGCTGTATCCTCACCTTCATAATCTGAGATTGTGTTCCTTGATCAACCAGTAAGATAAGTCTGCAAGTCTCTGATTCCTCAGATACCACAATGTTGTATGCACATGGTCATCTGTACCGCCCCAAGAAATAGAATTGAACTTTGCTATTATTTGTGGAAACACTTTCACCATGAGGATTCCTAAATTCATACCAAAACATGTTATTTCCACTTTAACCATACTTTAATGTTTTGCAATTAAATACAGTTCATACATATGCCTATAAAGGAATCTTTGCTTGTTTACTCTTTTTATACATAGCATCAAATCAAGATGTTTGGCTTTTATGAACTGCCTGTGAAATACAAAGAAATTACATTTCTCCTCCCTCTCAACAGGGAGCTGTGGTTCACAAGGTTGAGGTAAGATTCCAATCTAATAAAAAATAAATGAAGTATTTCATTAATGTGAAACAGTAAAAAAACATTTAAGCATTGTCTCAGACTTGGAGTGTAGAACTTATTGATGAAATTTAGTGTGGCTGCTCAAAATTATAGATTATTCTTCCTGTCACTTTCTTTCATGGTAGACACATCTTTGTTTATGCTTATAATGTACAGGCTCACTCTTCATGTGTGCATCAGAGAACTAGTAGATTTTCCCTAATTCCTTAAACTGAATTCTGCCAACTCAGTTTGAAAATATTTGGAATTCATGACTGCCTCAGGTGTGGCAACTATGTTGCTTGGTTAAATATTGTAGCTGAATGCACTGTGAACACCTGGGGTAGCACAGAGTTCTATGTGTGCCAGTCAAAGAGATGACTAGAAGGTCATTAATGGTGGTTTTCTTGAACTGAAGTGGCCACACAATCGGCCTCCACAGTGTTGAAAAAAGATCTACAGGACCTTTGTATTGCAGTGGAGGGTGGCAGGTGTGTGTGAGAGAGAATATGTGTGTGTGCTTCTGCTTTCCATCAAACAGCTTTCTATCCAGTAAAGAGCTTCTGTTCTTGTTTTTGTTGAATATGCTGTTTTATATTGTTTCATTGTCCAAGGAAGATTTTTTTTTTTAACATGGATTTGGGTTGACTACTATAGTTCACTAAAGCCAGCAGCTCAGTTTCCAGACTATACTCATATTGGCTCATTAGAACAATATTATATCACTAATCAGATTGATGTAGAGAATTCTCACATGATTGTGACATTGTAATCTGATAAAACAGCCAATAAAATTTAGATCAACCTGGAGTTTAAGTGAATATGTAAACCATGGTAGCTGAAATTTAAATCAAGAGTGTGGTACAAGTACTTGTAGTACGGTAGATAATTAAAAATGAAATTTGGGGAAAGGGCCAGTTAGACTTAGGTACACATCTGAAAATCTGATTTTCATTACCAAATTCTCTCTCCAGCACTCCTTGGTGCTTGGTGGCTAAATTCAAAGCCACCATTTTAATAAATGCAAAAGTAAGGAGGTTAAACTTATGTCTTAAATGTTCTAAATTTGAGAGCATTTACATAGTCCTTGGGCCCAAAATAGAAAGCAACAGAGCTCTGAGACTCAAATTCTTTGTATCCGAAAATAAGTGTCTGTTTTTTTCCCTAATTTTTCAAATTTTACTGTGGCTGTGGCAGAAAGAAGACATAGTTTGACTTACAATGGGGTTCATCCAGTCCACCTAAAGAGGTGCCAAATTTTTGACACGGCTTTGGCTTTTTGTCAGCTTTGCCAGTCGTTGTTGCCTTCATCTTCATTTATTCCTTTGTGGAGGTGGGGGTTTATAGCATTTTCTTGGATTTGCGCTAGTGGTCTTTCAAAGGTTTTTTTAAAGCAAAGGTGTGGTTTTGCCAGGCTATCTTTGACATTGATCATTGATTGATTGATTGATTCATTGAGCACATTTTCATTCATATTTAAAAATCTGCAGTGCTACAGTGGAAAAGTTTCACTTTAATGATGCACTGATATGTTGTAACTCCAATAATAATAATAATAGTAGTAGTAGTAGTAATGATAGAGAGGAGGAGAAGAGAGAAAAGGAGGAAAGAAGAAAAGGAAGGAAGGAAAGGAAGGAAGGAAGGAAGAGGAGTGAAGTTTACTTTTTTGTTCTGATATGTCTTGGAATTAAAATGACTCTCCCTTGCAGTTGGCAGTTTAGTCATGCAGTCAGTGCCAGGAGTTGGCAAAAGAAAAACAGTCTTGGACAACAGTAATTGTTTGAATATTTTAGAAAAACTGAGAAAGAACAGCAACAGATAGCACAGTCTCCTAACTGATTTGTCCCAGTTGGAGGAGCCCAGAATTATATTAAAATAAAAAATTATCCTAGGGGATTTCACTCTAATTTTTACTGGAAGCATATACCATGGTGAAGTTTACTCATCCCAGTCTTTGCATAGCTTGAAGATTTTCGTGTCTATTAGATCAGACTCTCTTTTTCCAAACAAAATAAAATCTCCACAGTGATCCTGACATGGCTGTTTTCCTCTAGCAAGATTAAATAAGCTGCCAAAATAGTTTTTGCTGTATTTTACAGTACCTAAAATTTATTTAACCCAAATTGTATATCTGCATTTTTAGAAAACTCAAGCAGTTTGTTTAGCAATAAATTCCATTCTCAGGCTTTTTTCTCATGTTTGTTTTTATCCAGTTTATATATATTCATATATATGGTTTACAAAACCAACCCTTTTGTCTTCCTATATAAACAGAATATTTTGGTTTGTATTGCTTAGGGAATAGACCTTAAAAGAGTATCAACCTCTCTGAGATCCAAATAAAGGGAAATTGTATTACTGAGCATTAAGAGCTTTTTTTTTTTTTACACTAGTGCAATAAATTGCTAAGTAAAAAATATGTTTGTAGCTGTTTGTGGGCCTTCTGACTACGTGATTATTCCATTTTCAACTTCCTGTGGGATCCTCAAGGAGAGGCATTAAACTTCTAGCCCAGCTTCTGGCCTCAGTAAACCACAAACCCCAGAATTCCACAGGATGTTGAAAGTGGAATAATAGCACTATAACAGTGTAGGGCGGCAGAGGCCCTGTGTTTCCATAGAGGTATGTCAGAGATAGGGTGGCAGCCTGAGTGTGAAGCAATTTTTAGCCACCATCTAAGGTAAATGCCAACTAGGAACTAACTAACTTCCTTCCTTCTTTTATTTTTGCATGTCATTGCTATCCATTGCTCCTGACTACAACATCTTGAGTAGTGGCTTATTCCATTCACTAGGGAGGGAACTCTCAATTGCTCTGGTGGGTGGAACAAGAAAGGAGTACTGTGCCATTTTCGCCTTAGCAGAGTAGGCAGTGCAGCGGACTGAGGAGCCATGATGCTCCCACATTCCAGGCTGGTTGTCCCAACACAATTTACTGGTCACTGGGATGAGATGCAGGGAGAGTAGTTTTCTTTGCTGATCTGCTTTCAGCTTTAAAGTTCCCATGTGGTTTCAACCCATTTCACCAGCCAATTTCACGTGCTGAATTTTCAAATCTCCCTGCCCTTACTCGCTGGTTTTTAACAGGTCTAACATGTTCAAATGAGATCTAAGTTAAGCAAGGTATACAGTGCAGATGCGTGTGCAACTGATCCTTAGGGTACTGGAGAAAGGTATGGTTTGATATTCTAAGTCTAGCCTATTATTTATAAGGCACATCCTTCTAAAGAGGTTATAGAAGGGTTCATAGGTCAGACCCTTTTATTTAGAAAACCAAATGTTCACTGGCAAAACGATCTCCATATGAATTAGTTCTTTATTTTTTAGCACATGAACTCTTTATCCCAACCTTTTGAGTATAGAAAAATGATTATTTCTAATCACATAAACAAGATCCATCTTTTTTGTAGGTTTTCTTCTACCAAGTACCTTTAGTGTTATCATTCTTGGTATTGTATGTCTGGTCAGGTGTATAACTGAAAAAAAGGTCAAGGGAAAATATCAGCACACTTAACGAATCTATTTGTGAGATGTGTTCATAGGAATCTTTCCAGTTGCATGATGGATCTTTGTAATTACTATTCTACTCGTTTTTAATAATTTAATTAGCATGTTTTCCTTTGTATTGTACTATATAATGGAAATCCTTTCTTTTCTTTTTTTCTTTTTTTCTTTCCTGTCTTCTTTCTTTTATTACAATGATAAATGGAAAGCACTATTAAACTGCTAATTCTACAGTAAATACATGAAACTCTGCCCAGGCACACATACACATGCACTAGTAATCCCTAAATAGCCCATGATATAAATTTTTAAGAGAGAGCCAATTTGGTTTATGCTTTGAGCATTGGACTCCACCTCTGCAGATCCAGGTTTTATATCCTGTCAACCATGGGGAAACACAAACTGAGTGACCTTGGGATGTCACACACTCTCAGCCCCCAGTCCTTATGGATAGGTTTACTTTAGGCCAGGTTAGAAATTTGAGAAATGACCTGAAGGCACATAACAACAACAACAATATATTTTAAGCATCTATATTTGAATATTACTTCTTTTTGTAACCTCATGACTTTCTGTAGCTTAGGTCTGTAGCAAAATGGAGGCAAAACAAAGATGATAAGGAAGCAACTCAACTGTGGGAGCTTTGTAATAATTTAACTATCAGTATTACAGTCATCCTGAAAATTTATACTGTGAATGGGATGTAAGTGCTTTGTTGGTATCACCACCTTGTAGAAGATAGTTGTGAGACTTCTCTAAATATACTGCTTTGAAGATCCTGCCCCAGATTTGCGACAACAGATTGTACTAGCAAGAACATTCCTAATTTGGACACAGTGTTCAAGCAGGCGGTTTGCCATGTAGCTCAGACATTCCAAAGGAAGTCTTACTGAGACCCATTTCTCTCTGGTTTTAGGCTGGGGTTCAGTGCTAACCAGCTTGGTTGGAGCTTGGAGAGTGTGGAGGGGGGAGGGGGAGGGGGGGTGCAGGTGTAGGGGGCAGGGCTATGTGCTTAAGGGTGTGGCCATGGTATGTGGGAGAGGGGCCACAGTGCATGGGGTGTGCCCATGGTGTGAGAAACTGGCCATGGGTGTGAGGGAGAGGAGCTACAGCATGTGGATATTGTGGCTATAGTGGTACTGCCCCCCAAAAATTGAGGAAACCACCCCACTTTACCCTGTCACAACTGGCTCTGAGACACACTTCTTGTACATTATCTGCAGAGGGAGAAAATACTTAATATCATTTTACCATTTATGGCGCAATCCTCTAAGCACAAGTGCATAATCCTTGCCCCACTCTTCATAGTAAGCCTTCATAGTAAGTTTACTTTTTTCTGTATGTGAAACAAACTTTATTAAATAGAGGACAGCATTGGACTTGAAAATGAAAAGAAAAAAAAAAGAAAAATCTAAGAGATAGAACTGAACAATGTGTGTCTTATGTGTCTTCAGGTCACCTGGTGACTTATGATGACCCCATGAATTTTCTAGGATTTTCTTATGCAAGGAATACTCAGAGGTAGTTTTGCCAGTTCCTTCCCCTGAAATATAGCCTACAGCACCTGCTATTCATGGGCAGTCTCCCACGAAGTACTAACTAGAGCTGACTCTGCTTAGCTTCCAAGGTCAGGTGGGATCTCATGCCTTTATGATATTTAGGCTATAGTCCATAATAACAGTGTGGTATAGTGATTTGCATGTTAGGTTACAACCCTGGAGAAAAGGGTTCAATTCACTTCTCCTCCATGGAAACTCACTTGGGTGTGTCCAACTTATGGTGACCCTAAGATGACCCTATCATGGGCTTTTCTGGGGCTGAAAGTGTGTGACACACCCAAGTGAGTTTCCATGGAGGAGAAGTGAATTGAACCCTTTTCTCCAGGGTTGTAACCTAACATGCAAATCACTATACCACACTGTTATTATGGACTATAGCCTAAATATCATAAAGGCATGAGATCCCACCTGACCTTGGAAGCTAAGCAGAGTCAGCTCTAGTTAGTACTTGGATGGGAGACTGCCCATGAATAGCAGGTGCTGTAGGCTATATTTCAGGGGAAGGAACTGGCAAAACTACCTCTGAGTATTCCTTGCATAAGAAAATCCTAGAAAATTCATGGGGTCATCATAAGTCACCAGGTGACCTGAAGACACATAGACACACATTGTTCAGTTCTATCTCTTAGATTTTTCTTTTTTCTTTTCATTTTCAAGTCCAATGCTGTCCTCTATTTAATAAAGTTTGTTCACATACAGAAAAAAGTAAGAGTTTACTATGAAGAGCTTACTATGAAGAGTGGGGAACACTTGGGCGTTTGTTGCTAAAGGGTGCCATAAATGGTAAAATAATATAGTATTTTTTTCTCCCTCTGCAGATAATGTACAAGAAGTGTGTCTCAGAGCCAGTTGTGCAGCGACAGGGGGCGACGGGGGTGGTTTGCCCTGGGCAGCAATTTTTGGGGGCATCCCAAGCTGATAGCCACATCCCCACATGCTGTAGCTCCTCTCCCTCACACCGTGGCCACCCTTCTCACACCATGGGCACACCCCATGCACTGTGGCCCCTCTCCCACATACCATGGCCACACCCAAGCACCGTAGCCCTGCCCCTACACTGTAGCCCCTCCCCCTCCCCCCTCCACACTCTCCAAGCTCCGCCACTGGTTAGCACTGAACCCAGGCCTGAAACCAGAGAGAAATGGGTCTCAGTAAGACTCCTTTGGAATGTCTGGAGCTACATGGCAACCGCCTGCTTGAACACTGTGTCCAAATTAGGAATGTTTCTTGCTGGTCAATTGTTGTCGCAAATCTGGGGCAGGATGTTCAAAGCAGGTATATTTGAGAGTCTTACAACTATCTTCTACAAGGTGGTGATACCAACAAAGAGTGTTTACATGCCGTTTCAAGTTCTTAGTATAAATTTTGAGGATGACTGTAATACTGATAGTTAAATTATTACAAAGCTGCCCACAGTTCCTCAGTGCTTATGAGAACTATGCTAGTGATTTTCCTTATCATCTTTGTTTTGCCTCCATTTTGCTACAGACTTCTAGAGCTACAAAAGTTGGACAGTCATGAGGTTACAAAAATAATGTTTCGAATATTGAGATCTTAAAATATATTGTTGTTGTTGTTATGTGCCTTCAGGTCATTTCTGAATTTCTAACCTGGCCTAAAGTAAACCTATCATTGGGTTTTGGGCCCTGAGAGTGTGTGACATGCCCAGGGTCACTCAGTTTGTGTTTCCATGGTTGAGCAGGGAATCTAACCCCGTCTCCAGAGGTGGAGTCCAATGCTCAAAGCACTAAACCAAATTGGCTCTCTCTTAAAATTTATATCATGGGCTATTTAGGGATTACTAGTGCATGTGTATGTGTGCCTGGGCAGAGGTTTCATGCTATTTGCTCTAAATTCCACAGTTTAATAGTGCTTTCCATTTATCATTGTAATAAAAGAAAGAAGACAGGAAAGAAAAAAAGAAAAAAAGAAAGAAAGGATTTCATTATATAGTACAATACAAAGGAAAACATGCTAATTAAATTATTAAAAACGGGGTTGCAAATAGTAATTACAAAGATGGTTGCCATGCAACTGGAACATTCTGATGAACACATCTCACAAATAGATTGTTAAGTGTGCTGATATTTTCCCTTGACCTTTTTCAGTTATACACCTGACCAGACAGTCTGGCAAATGTATCTGCAAGAATGATAACACTAAAGGTACTTGGTAGAAGAAAAAAAAAATGCACACACCGAAAAAAGATGGATCTGTTATGTGATTAGAAATAATGATTTTTATTATATTCAAAAGGTTAAGGGATAAAGAGTTCATGTGCTAAAAAATAAAGAACTAATTCATATGGAGATCGTTTTGCCAGTGAAGATTATTTCACTTGTAAATAAAAGGGTCTGAGCCTATGAACCCTCTATAACCTCTTTAGAAGGATGTGCTTTATAAAATAATAGGCTGACTTTTAAAGATATATCAAACCATACCTTTCTCCAGTACCCTAAGGATCAGTTCACACATCTGCATATTATCACTTGTTAACTTAGATCTCATTTGAACATGTAACCTGTTAAAAACCAGCGAGTAAGGGCAGGAGATTTGAAAATTCTCAGGTACAGCCTTGAAATTGGCTGGTGAAATGGGTTGAAACCACATGGGAACTTTAAAGCTGAAGCAGATCACAAAGAAAACTACTCTCCTGCATCTCATCCCAGTGACCAGTCAACTGTGTTGGGACAACCAGCCTGAAATGTGGGAGCATAGCACTCTGGGTGCGCTAGCTGCCTACTCTGCTAAGGCGAGAATGGCACCAGTCCTCCTTTCTTGTTCCACAATCCACCAGAGCAATTCAAGCTCCCTCCCTAGTGAATGGAATAGGACTACTCGATGTTGTAGTCAGGAGCAATGGATAGCAATGAGCATGCAAAAATAAACAAAGAAGGAAGGAAGGAAGTTAGTTAGTTACTAGTTGGCATTTACCTTAGATGGTGGCTAAAAAGTGTTTCACACTCAGGCTGCCACCCTATCTATGACATACCTATGGAAACACAGGGCCTTTCCGCCCTACACTGTTATAGTGCTATTATTCCACTTTCAACATCCTGTGGAATTCTGGGGTTTGTGGTTTACTGAGGCCAGAAAGAGCTCTTGGGCTGAGAATTTTAATGCCTCTCCTTAAACTGCAAACCCCAGGATCCCACAGGAAGTTGAAAATGGAATAATAGCATAGTGCAGAAAGGCCCACAAACAGCTACAAACATATTTTTACTTAGCAATTTATTGGCTGGTGTAAAAAAAAAAAGCTCTTCTAATGCTCAGTAATACAATTTCCCTTTATTTGAGGATCTCAGAGAGGTTGGATTTCTTTAAGGTCTATTCCCTAAGCAATACAAACCAAAATATTCTGTTTATATAGGAAGACAAAAGATTTGGTTTGTAAACCATATATATGAATATATATAAACTCAATAAACAAACATGAGAGAAAAAGAGCCTAGAAATAGAATTATTGCTAAAAACAAGTTGCTTTGGCACCTTTAAAAATGCAGATATACAATTTGGGTTAAAATGGTGACCTGCTAAAATACAGCAAAAACTATTTTGGCAGCTTATTTTATCTTGTCTAGAGGAAAACAGCCATGTCAGGATCACTGTGGGAGATTTTATTTTGTTTGGAAAAAGAGAGTCTGATCTAATAGACACGAAAATCTTCAAGCTATGCAAAGACTGGGATGCATAAACTTCACCATGGTATATGCTTCAGTAAAAATTGAGAGTGAAATCCCAAAAACAGAGGATAATTTTTTATTTAATATAATTATTGGGCTCCTCCAACTGGGACAAATGTATTAGGAGACTGTGCTATCTGTTGCTGTTCTTCTCAGTTTTTCTAAAATATTCAAACAATATTACTGTTGTCCAAGACTGTTTTTTCTTTTGCCAACTCCTGGCACTAACTGCAACATTTCATTCCCAACTGCAAGGGAGGTTTCATTTTAATTCCAAGACATATCAGAACAAAAAAGTAAACTTCACTCCTCTTCCTTCCTTCCTTCCTTCCTTCCTTCCTTCCTTCCTTCCTTCCTTTCTCTCTCTCTTCTCCTCCTCTCTATCATTACTACTACTACTACTACTATTATTATTATTATTGGAGTTACAACATATCAGCTACATCATTAAAGTGGAACTTTTCCACTGTAGCACTGCAAGTTTTTTTTTAAATATCAATGAAGAAAATGTGCCTCAATCAATCAATCAATCAATCAATCAATCAATCATCAATCAGTCAAAGGATCACCTCAGCAAACCACACCTTTGCTTTAAAAAAACCTTTGAAAGACCACTAGCGCAAATCCAAGAAAATGCTATAAGAACCCCCCACCTCCACAAAGGAATAAATGAAGATGCAAGGCAACAACGACTGGCAAAAGCTGACAAAAAGCCAAGGAGCCATACTGCAAAAATTCACACCTCTTTAGGTCAACTGACGTGAGCCCATTGTAAGTCAAACTATGCCTCCTTGGCTCACAGCCACACTGAATTTTTGAAAAATTAGGGGAAAAAAGACAGAACACTTATTTCAGGGATACAACTTGAGTCTCAGAGCTCTGTTGCTTTCTCCTTTCTTTGGGCCCAAGGACTATGTAAATGCTCTCAAATTTAGAACATTTAAGACATCAGTTTTTAACCTCCTTTACTTTCAGTTATTTAAAATCATGACTTTGAATTTAGCCACCAAGCACCAAGGAGTGCTGGAGAGAGAATTTGGTAATGAAAATCAGATTTTCAAGATGTGTACCTAAGTTGAACCTGCCCTTTCCCCCAATTTTCATTTTAGATTATTCTACCGTACTACTAGAGTTGCTTCTACCAGCACTCTTGATTTAAATTTCAGCTACCATGGTTTACATATTCACTTAAACTCCAGGTTTATCTAAATTTTATTGGCTGTTTTATCAGATTACAAGTGAAATATCACATATATGAGAGTCCTACATAGATCTGATTCATCATGTGATTTGTCTAATGAGCCAATATGAGTATAGTCTGGAAACTGAGCTGCTTGGCTTTAGTGAACTATAGTAGTCAACCCAATCCATGTTAAAAATCTTGGACAATGAAACAATATAAAACAGCATATTACGACAAAAACTAAACAAAGCTTTCTTTCTGATAGAAAGCTTTGTTTGATGGAAAGCAGAACACACACATATTCTCTCTCACACACACCCTGCCACCCTCAGCTGCAATCAGAGGTTGTATAATCTTTTTTCAACACTGTGGAGGCCCATTGTGTGGCCACTTCAGTTCAAGAAAACCACCATTAATGACCTTCTAGTCATCTCTTGACTGGCACACATAGAACTCTGTGCTACCCCATATTCACATGCACTGGCCGCTACAGATATTTAACCAAGCAACATAGTTGCCACACCTGAGGCAGTCATATGAATTCCAAATACTTTTTCAAACTGAGTTGGCAGAATTCAGTTTAAGGATGGGGAAAAATGTACTCAGTTTCTCTGATGCACACATGAAGAGTGAGCCTGTACATTATAAGCATAAACAAAGATGTGTCTACCATGAAGAAAGTAGGGAACAGAAGATCATCTATAATTTTCAGAGCAGCCACACTAAATTTCATCAATAAGTTCTACAGCTCCAAGTCTGAGACAATGCTTAAATGCTTTTACTGTTTCACATTAATGAAATACTTCATTTATTTTTATTAGATTGGAATCTTACCTCAACCTTGTGAACCACAGCTCCTGTTGAGAGAGGGAGAGAAATGTAATTTCTTTGTATTCACAGGCAGTTCATAAAAGCCAAACATCTTGATTTGATGCTATGTATAAAAGAGTAAACAAGCAAAGATTCCTTATCACATGTATGAACTGTATTTAATTCAAGCGTTAAAGTATGGTTAAAGTGGAAATAACATGTTTTGGTATGAATTTAGGAATCCTCATGCACTGAAGTCTTTCCACAAATAATAGCAAAGTTCAATTCTATTTCTTGGGGCGTACAGATGACCATGTGCATACAACATTGTGATATATGAGGATGGGAGACTTGCAGACTTCTGCTTACTGGTTGATCAAGGAACACAATCTCAGATTATGAAGGTGAGGATACAGCAAAAACAACTGCCAGGGTTTCTGGTTCTTCTCACTGCCCTGGGGTGGTACCTAAGCATATGTATGTATTCACCATCACAGTCCTTTAGTTGCTGCATTTCTGGGTCTAAATCCAAATGTTGGATTTAACTAGAGCAGACACAATGAGCCAATGGAACTTACCTAGGTGCTGACTTAATATATTCACAGTGATTCAATGGGTCTGCTCAAGTTGGGCTGATGATTGAGTCATTTCCGTTAAAAAAAAAAATTAGACTGAATCCTTTATTTTACCTTTGTGTATATACTGTAACTTCCTGCATAGTACATAAGGCAAGTGAAGACTCCTTTTGATCAAGTGGGGAGACAATTTATATCACCTAAAATATCTACATAAAAAGCTGGTTACCTAATAACCCTTCCTAATAGTAAATAGCAAAAAAAATAAAATAAAATAAATGCACTGTTTGTCCACAAATGATTGCTTTATGTGGTTTAATGCAAGTTTTGGATGTTTAAAAATTTACTGTTTGGTTATTAAACGGAAGGTGTTTTGAACAGCTTGAATGGGTATTTTAAAGGAGTAACTCATTTGTATTTTATTTTGAGTAATATGGAAGCTTCATTGCATCCCAACCCAGGAAGAAAGGTGTGATATGACTTTTTAAAAAGAAGAATGAATGAATGAACAAATATGTATCCAGCAAACATCTCCAGATCCTGGGCTGGAAAATGTTACCCAACCCCTTATCTAGGTTTGGGTCAACAGTCCATAGAAGAAATCCAGTCCATCCTTTCTCTGCAGTAACTGTACATTAAGTTGCCTGTGTTGTTAAGAAATTCAACACTACTAGTGGCACACCATGGACATTTAACTTTTAATTACTTTTTAAATTATTTTGAAATTACTTTTTCTACTTTTAGATATTCAAAATTTTATTGTAATCTCCAATAAAAGATCCTA
This sequence comes from Iguana delicatissima, assembly GCA_948472985.1. Taxonomy (NCBI): domain Eukaryota; kingdom Metazoa; phylum Chordata; class Lepidosauria; order Squamata; family Iguanidae; genus Iguana; species Iguana delicatissima. The sequence goes on along the minus strand of CAOKZL010001004.1, from coordinate 491,186 downwards.
TTTCCTGTATAGGGTCCGCAATTTCCACTAAAATAGTAACATAACAATTGAACTATTAGGAGAAAGGTCTCTTTATATTTATACAACATATAAATAAAGTGAAAATTGCCTTCCTTCCCATTAAGACCTCCACTGGAGACCATAAACAAAACTGTTCATTACATCCATTTACCAACTCAATTAAGCCTGAGATGGAATTATGTCAGAATTATTCTTTTTAATATCTTAAGAAAGAAAAACCTGCAGATTGGGGCATGGTATAACTATATAGAGCTGTAGCTCTTTCTTCAGATTTATGTTATAGGTAGGAAAAATTTACCTGTCAATGTATGTAAAAACTGGGTGTTTGATTTTTACAGACTTGAATTTATATCTCCTGTTTAGGAAAAAAAAATCACCTCAGAATCACTGTATTTCCAATTACATTAAGCCTGATTTTTGTATCACAGGTGGTAGACATGATTTCTGCTTCATTTCCCATACAGGAGGGTCAGAAGATACTACACGTTGCAATTGTCTGCTTCAAAAAGGGGCTTTAAGGCCACCGTTCCCAGTGGACAGAGGGACTTAGTCTGAAGAAGAGGAGCTTAAGAGGGGACATGATAGCCATATTTAAGTATTTGAAGGGATGTCACGTCGAGGAGGGAGCGGGCTTGTTTTCAGCTGCTCCAGAGACTAGGACAAGGAGCAATGGATTCAAACTATAGGAAAAGAGATTCCACCTAATCCTCAGGAAGAACTTCCTGACAGTCAGAGCTGTCCAGCGGTGGAATATGCTGCCTTGGAGTGTGGTGGAGTCTCCTTCTTTGGAGGTTTTTAAGTAGAGGCTGGGTGGCCATCTAGTGGGAGTGCTTTGATGTGTGTTCCTGCATGGCAGGGGGTTGGACTGGATGGCCTCTGTGGTCTCTTCCAACTCTATGACTCTATGATTCTGTGACTTTCCCATTCCATCTGAAATATGCACAAGATTAGATCCTCTCCAGAGTACTATGGCTTCTTGAAACAACCTTCCCTTGCATATTAGCAAAAAGTATTTTAATTTTTCATGGATCTTCAGCTGAAATCTCCTCCACAGTGAAAAAAAATGTTCTAATTCTTTGATAATACTGTTTCGAATTCCTGACTTGGGATTAGTAAAGAGAAAATAGTGTAGAGGTTTAAAATATAGCCCTTGAGATTACCTGACATTTTAAATAACAAAGAACTGTCCACGTGGCCTAACTCTTCTCCAATACATGGAGAGGTGACTCCAAAGGATACTGCCATCAGCCGAAACAAATTTTTACTTTGTCTTTTATGATGCAAGTGGGAGCTATATGGTGGCTGACAGATTGAGGAATAAGGGATGTTCTGAAAAGTGTTAAAATATGGTATAAAAATATCTTTACAGTGATTAGCATGAACAGTTAAGGTGCTGTAGACATGTTTAAAGATTTATAGTCAGACACTATTTTATTGGATTTAACAATGGATTCATCATTTGGCTGGCTTTAGGCTCTTCACATGAATGAGTTCTGGAAAAGAGGGAAAGGAAAAGATGTACAGAAGAGCTACCACTTATACTCCTTTGCAAAATGATGAGACCTCAGCCTTTTTATTTCTAAGGCAGAAGAAGAAAGGTAGAATACTATAAAGAAAGATGATCTGGATCTTTAGGATATTATATGATTATTGATAATGATGGTATGATGGTAATAATAATAATAATAGTAATAATAATAATACACCAACCCATGGCACTTTATAAGTAAAAGAACATCAAAACAGTGCCCTAACCTCAGACTTACAGTTTAATTAAAGCATGACGCAAAAGGAAAAGAGAGCAATGTCAGAGATTAAGTCCAGCAGGTACTGCCTCTTCTTCTTTTCTTCTTTTGTTTTCTGAGTCCCAGTTTGAGCAAAGTACTCATTTTTTAAAATTTATTTCTTTACTAATTTATTGAAACAATCACAAATCACCTTTCTAGGCCATCTTTAAAAATATTCCTACTGACATTTTCTACCAACATTTTTAAAAGCATACAAAAATCAGAAATCCATTATAAGTCATGAAAGGTGCTATATGCTTTAACTTTTGGATTGTCAGCTGTTTCTTGTTTGGATGGACATTTCTTACAAGAGGCATGAGGTAATGGAAGTTCAGTACAGAACCATGATATCAGCCTTGTGCACATTGGAACTACCACTTGGTGTGGAAATTAGACATTTCACAGTCTCCTCCCCTCTCTACACCTGTTTGCAAGATGGGTAACTGCCCCTCGCCTGCACTAGCTCAAAATACAGGGATTGAAAACTTCTCTGAAAATGTCCTTGTTTTAAATCTGGTTCGATGTAGGCGTAGCTATAATCAGCCACTAAATTTCATTCACATTCAAGTACTTCCTTTGTGAAGGAACGTTCTCAAGGGTTTCCCTGGGGGACATTGAAACATCAGCTTCATAGTAGTTGTGTTTGTTCTACAATAATATAAACAAAAATATGTCGACCAAAAATGTATACTCAGCAATCATAACTATATTTGAATAAACAATGCGTATGAATTAGCATAGTTTACTCCTATATTCAAACTAATAAAATGGTACAAATGTCATTTGGTGGTGAGTATCAAAGATAAGTTGCTGTATAGGCTATAAATAAAAGATTACATAAAGAATTTAATGAAGATTGGTATTTTGGATAAGCATTTAATTACAAGCACAGCAAATGCAACTCCCCAGAATACCCCCCCAAAATACACACACACACTGATTCTGTCCCAACTATTCAGTTTAAGGCAATAATAGCACTCCTGGACACAGACATCCTGGAACTAAGAGGCATACTGAGAATGAGGCATCCACTATTTTAAACTGAAAAGAGCATATAATAACTACCCAGGACCACAGGTCAGTGACAGGTCACTGACTGATAGAAAGATCCAGGCTGAAGTCCTGCCCTCTCCAATTAAATTAACTGAATACTTTTAACAAACCTGTTAGGAAAGGACAACCTCACTACATCTCTGGAAAACTTTCTGAGCCAGTCCGTGAATCTAAGAAGATCTATGCCGTGCTGTGCCTTCGTGCCTCAAGACACTCTCCTTTAATATCTTCTTTTCCCTTTCCTCATGATAGGCATGGTATAAAAACAGCAGCAGCAGAGATAGGAGATTGGAAATGGAGGCTTGTTCCCACCATTTCTGCTTCTCCTCTCTTCTGTTGCTCGATCTGATGGGATGCAATGAGAGGAGTAGACGCCAAAAAGTGTTTGTAAATTCTCTTTCTCTTTGTGTGTGTGTGTGTGTGTGTGTGTGTGTGTGTGAGAGAGAGAGAGAGAGAGAGAGAGAGAGAAATGGATACTCGTAGCTACATTTTAAAATCACAGTGGAGTTCAGAAAGGAAGTATAGAAGCTGGAACAATCTTTTTCAGACTAATCAGGGAGCTGGAGTGTGGGATGAAGCAGGGCAGGGTCTAGACCAGTGGTTCTAACCTGTGGGTCCCCAGATGTTTGTGGACTTCAGTTCCCAGAAGCCCCAGCCACTATAGTCAATGCTCAGGGCTTATGGGAGCTGAAGTCTAGAAACATCTGGGGACCCACAGGTTGAGAACCACTGGTCTAGACTATCACAGATACTGTCATATCTGTCATAGACAACTTTGTTTCCGAGGCTTGAATCTGTCCGAATGGAGTTCATTCCAGAGAGCCTCCCAGGAAAGTCTGATTTTCAAAATTAATGATTATTCAATGGTCTGATCCAGTCTGAGTGAGTGTGTGACACACAATATAGCCTCTGTGTGTTAAAACTCAAAATCTTTATTCTGCTTTACAATCTATATTTAAACACATTGTACTGTGCCTGTCCGGAAACCTGTTATAGACAGAAGACAGCAAATCAACTCCTCAAAAACATTGTAATTCATGAATTAAATAAAATATGTCAAACTAAGTCATGATCTCAGCTGTCATCATGAAGGTCATAGCGTCTTCACTGTAAGTCATGACAAGAATCACAAAAATAAAGATAAGCAACTTCCCTTGAAGGCCACAGAATATCTGACTTAAAATATCAGAAGTCAGGTAGGTACTCTATGACCTGCAAGACCAGTTGTTTAACAAGGGGCATCCAGAATCAATACATCTGAAAACCTGAATGGACTAAGGGGCCAATGGTGCTACCAGTCACATTCGTTAGAGTGGCTCAGTAATTTGTTGCAAAGGATAGGTTCTCTTAGCTAGAAAATGGGCTTACGCACACTGGTTCTAAGAGAGATCTCACAAGCTAGGGAGACTGGACTTGGTACTGGAAGCCTCTATGTTTTGACATCTCATTATCTGCCTACTCACTCTTTCAACACTTCCAAATTAAGGACAAGGTCCATTCATATGATGGGAGTTCTGTTCTTTCATCAATTCTTCCTCTCTATGGAGGTTCACTTGGAACTTCTCATATGTATGCACTGAGAGGGGGGAAAAAAAGACAATAAGCTGTGTCCCATTTTTCAATGGATTCCATTTTCTGACAGTGCTCTGGTTCCTAACTTGCCAGGTTACTGGGGAAGCCTGTAAAGGATGCAATATTTGATACGTTTCTATCCTTGCTGTATGCATTGAATCTTTACACTGTCAAATTTTATTGTGCATTATAAATAATAAAAAAGTAGTAAAGAATGTATGTTCTTATGAAATCTCTTTTATAATAGTAATTATTTCTGTGCCCTTTGGTTAGTATCAAACTTTAACAGTTCAGGATGTGGGCAGTTTGGATACTGCACAATCGCTGTCCACGTTACTATGGCCAAGGACATAAGTAGTAGTTGTTATCTGCTGTACAGCAGGCTTTAAATTTTGGTGATTGTATGAAAAAGAGACCTCAACAAGCTCTACTTATCAGCAGCCCTACTCATGTCTTGAAAACGCAGGGCCAGCACTTGTGTCAATCCACCTGTAATGCAGTCTTCCTCTTTTTTTTTTTTCCCCTGAAGACTTACCTTTAAAGATGTCCTGAGCCCAAAAACTTTTTGGAATTTTGGGGGAAGGATGAATGTTCAAGAGAAGGGGACAAGCTATGTGGAGGCGCAAAATACTGCCAAGTTTATTTTGTGTTTCTCGAAATTTTCTTTTTCCTTCTTTTAAAAACAAGTGTCAAGAAGACAAGAATTGCTCCAAGTGTTTGGAAAAGGACATGCATTGTTATTGGCAAGTATCTTTTGATTTTCTTTGTGTCATATTCCTGGGAATGATGCTAAGTAAGCATCTATAAATACACCCAATAATATTTTCAGGCCCATTTCTTAAAAAAAGGCAGGAGCTGTGATTCTGGGCTGCTTGAAGTCACTCCCCCAAAATCATCAAAAGAAGAATGGGGTGTGATTAGTAACTGCCATAGTACCGATTTCTCCCACAAAAGTTAAATGACAGCCCTTCCCACTGCATGTCCCCAACACTAATACAAAGAAAATCTGGTGTGTCCATGGGATTTTGCATAGTCCACTGTATATTATGCAATAAGCTATGATGCCCAAGCAGATTTGCATGATGTTTTCTCCAGTACTGTAATCATTCAAATAGGCAACAACAATACGCAGAAAATTAGCTGGCTGTGATCATGGCAGTATATCATGTTATTATATGCAGCTTCACTTATGATTGAAACAAAGAAGATCTCACACTGCTCTGAAAATACAGCGTACGCTCCCTGCCCCCATACTACAATCCCACCATGCTTCATGAAAACCTTTTTGATTAAAGAAAATGGTTTTGCACTGAACAAATAGAGCCAGAGAAAAGGGAAGTACTGAAACAGCAAGCACAAGAGAACAATCAGTTCTCAACTCAACAGTGTTAAGATCAGAAAGTGGCCTGGAAAATCTCACAAGTCAAAATTATAAGAGATTATTGGCTTCATAGTTCCTCATTTCTAGGGCATTGTTACATCTCTGCATCCTATTCACATAGATTGAGTAATAATGTATTGGGTCAATGTGTGGGAAAAGAAAAACAACAAAAATCATGCAGTGCTCATTAATGACCATATTTCCATTCAATACTGAACAAAGACTAATTTGGAAGATAAGGATCAACTGATCTATTTGGGCCTAAGTTAGAAAAGATCCATTCACTCAATGGATCTTGATAAATCACAGATTTGGGACTGATTGGATTTAGGCTCACATATCCCAATGTCTGCTTTCCTGAAGAGCAGTTATATAACTTTTGCAGGGTTTGTTTAGAGTGCTGGACCAGGGTACAGTGATCAGCTTCAAATCTCCATCCAGCTCCAGCGCTAAGAGCATGACCTAATTGTTGTCTCTCAGTCTAATCTACCTCATGGGGATTATCATAAAGACAAAAGAGGAGGGAGAGAACCATGTATGCCCCCATGTATGAATTAAAATAGGATACTAAGTCTAATAATGTATACCTCTAGGGCTATATTTCCTGTTCAGAGCATGCATATTTAGTGATTCTAGAGCAAGTCTGAATCCCTTGTGGTTTTTTAGATGTTGCTCCACTTCACTTCCCAGCAGTTTTAGCCAGCATATAATCAATGGCAAGGGATCATGGGAGTTGCAAGTCAACAGCATCTGCACTGTGAGGGGAAAGGCTATAGATCATTGTAACTGAAATTTGCAGTTTCTACCTGCCATTGTTGTGCTGGGGTAAATCACTGGTGTAACACCTCTGTCCCTTTGCCCCCATAGTCTCTGTTTAGGGAAACAGAGCTGGCAATGTGTAAGGGGAAAAGTCCAGGAAGGGGCCTTTATCCTGTGCATTTGTTTCTCCAAATAACAAACACAGCACAGAAGAATTCATTTTTGGATGGACGCTCTCAGGATCCAGAAGACTGTTGCCTACTGCATGCTCTCTGATGCCTGCTACACAACCTTTTCTCCACAAGGGAAGACAAAAGTTTACATAGAATGTAAACATACACCAGCTGTCCATAAATGCCTTCCAATGTCACTCTTGATGTGCAGTGGCAATGGTGGCAAAAATGAGGCTTTGAGATGTTGTTAGACTAAAGTTCCCATCAATCGTAGCCATCATAGTCAATGGTAAGGGATAATGGGAGCTGTAATTCAATATCATCTGGAGTGCCACAGGCTAGTTGTATTTACCATTGCACATTGGCTCAATTCATTTTTTAATGTGTATTTGGGTCAACAAAATGGTAAAATATAAGAACATGCAGATTAAAAGTTCCTTAATTGAGTTTTTACTGGGAATGTAAACATAATCTACTCTACAGATGAATGAATTGTTTTTCGTGTTGAATTTTTTATAACTCATATTTATTTGAAACACAAAATTTTTGTAGACTATGAACCATGCTGTGTTAATTGCTGTTACAGAGCAAAGAAGAAAAAGCAATTTCATATTGTTTGACATATTATGTTGAAAACTACGCATTGGACAGTATTTATAGACTAGTAGCTTCGATGGAAAATTCCAAAATATTTTGCACCATGGTTGTAAATAAATAATAAATGGTTCTTAGTATTTAAAACTGTGATGACAAAATAAAATCCATATTTGCATAATTGGCAAGGGTAATTCCAGGGAAAGCTCCCAACATCAAATAATATTCAGTGCTTTATTAAAAGATTTATGTTGTTCTTCTCTTTGTGGAAACAGTACATAGCATTACTGGAAGCCTTTCATCTTTTATCACAAAAATCCCTGCACCTATGTGTCTGAAATTTGGCAGGTAGCCTCTGCTCAATAAGGAGCCACTATGCCTGCCAACTTAATCTAATTCTAAAAATCAACAGGGAAAAATATGTTAGAACCATTTGTTAATTTCCAATATTAGTCAAAGGGAGGCATCAACATTTGGATTTCGAAACTGGCACTCAGATTTGGACCCAAGTTGAATTAGGCAGTCTTCAGACTAGTAAAATCCAAATTAAGGTGAACCACTGGATTGCGTTCTTCACTGAATCTTCCATTTGGTGCATACCTGTAATGCAAACTAATGCACCTCTTTTTGAAAAGTAGCTTGAAGAAAGAAAGAAAGAAAGAAAGAAAGAAAGAAAGAAAGAAAGAAAGAAAGAAAGAAATCTGTACACTTACCTGACAGTAAGACCAAATGAGCTCAGTTGAACTGCACAACTGAGTAAAGATGCATTAACTGTAGTTTAAATGACATAATGCACACAGAAGAGAGCCAGTATATAGTGGTTTGAGTGTTGGACTATGGCCCTGGAGACAAGGATTCAATTCCCTGCTTGGTCATGGAAACCCTATGGGGGATCTGAGGCATGTCACATTCTCTCAGCCCCCAGAAAACCACATGATAAGTTTACCTTAAGGTTGCCATAACTCTGAAACAACTTGAAGGCACACAACAACAATGCACACAGAGTTCAAGGACACAGCAACGTTACCTGGGATCAGTATGCAAAGGGATCTTTTAGTACCTTTGAGATTAAGGCCATTTCTGCCCTACACTGTTGTAGTGCTATTATTCCACTTTCACCATCCTGTGGAATTCTGGGGTTTGCAGTTTACTGAGGCCAAAGAACTCTCTGGCTGAGAATTTTAAATGCTCCTCCCTAAAATGCAAACTCCAGGATTCCATAGGATGTTGAAAGTGGAATAATAGCAGTATAATAGTGCAGTGTGGAAATGGCATAACAGAGAGGAAGAAGTTGATGCATCTGATGAAGTAAACTTAAGTCTATGAAAGCTTATTATGCTACCAACTTCTTTCTTTCAGTCTCAAAGGTGCTACAAGATCTTTCTGAATACACATAGAGGTTATTCATGCACAGTGGTACTCAGTGGTACTCATCCACCATGGGACAGCCAACACCCATGTAACTATGTAGCAAAACATCTATGAAATAAAATCTCCAGATCTTATATCTAGTCACAAATCCTGTACTGTAAGTAGCAGGGAGTGCATAATCACTTGCTGAGTCATTAATTTTGACTTCCAATCCGACTGGTGCATATCCATCACATTTGACTTGGTTCTCCAACAAGAATCCCATACTGACAGATAAGGGAGTAGTACAGAGTAGAATGTTTGGTGAATTATGTCCAGCCATTCAAAATTTTTCAGCCTGTGGCCAAGCTCTGAGAGCTCCAAGGAAGAAAAAACTTCCCTGCCTCTTTGGAAAAGAACTCGAAAAAATATGACACAATGCAATATATGGAAAAATTCTGGCTGTCTGAGTCTCTCTCTCTCTCTCTCCCCCTCTGTGTGTGTGTGTGTGTGCGCGCGCGCTGTGTGCATGTGCAAAGTAGAAATTTAGCACAATACCTTGCCTCCAAAACATGAGGAATAATTTCTTAGCACTGTTTCCTAATAATTTTCACTGTTTGCTCCATTTTACAACTTATTTTCTGCTTGAAGAATGCTGGAGATACCAACATGTGCAGGACTAAGATATGACAATTTTCATAATGATTTTTTTTGTATACTGAAATTAAAAAAAAAAAAGCCAAAACAGGCCTCCTCTTTCCTATAACATTTAAATGTCTGCAGGATACTGAGATTCCATTATTTTAATGGAACTGAATTTGTGTTTGTATGCTGAATAACATGAAGGAACTGGTTTATGCCTATATAATTCATTATGCAAGTTGTATAAATTTATGTGGAATATAGAACAACAACAATAAAAAAATGCTAGTCTGCAGAGTTTTCTGACAACATAAATCTGTTTGTCATCTGTACATAACATTACGGCTAGCTCAATCAGTCTTTAAGAGCACTGGACATGTATGCTAAAAATGATGTTGAATGAGATGAAAGGAAAGCACAGTGTAAAATGTTATTATTCATTGACACATTGCTCATGATGGCAGTATATATCTAACAACCTTACTTCACCAATTATTTCCCTAAAGTCCATTTCACTCCTCTCATAATGGATACATTGGCCTGAATTCATCTTACCCAGTGGTTTAGGAACTGATTTTAGCACTTGTCTGCTTTAATAGTGTTCAGTGCCAAGTTGAAGCAGAAGCAATGCAAATATGGATGGGAGAAACTAACCTGGAAATGTCTGAAGAGCAATGTAGGTATAGCAGCAATTTTCAAAAGTGTGATTCAAAACAGATTGGGCTGCTATATTTTTTGACCATAGCATGGAAAAGTTACTTTTTAGACAACTCCTCCCAGGTCCTTCAAGTCAGCATGGTTGACAGGAATTTGTCATCCACACAGTCATTTTTTTTCCTCATCTCTGTTTATTAAGATAAGTAAAATGAGTGTTTGCACAGCTTTCACCTTACCTTTGGGACTTGTCATTGTGCTTCAAGAAGAACCAGTCAATCTTTTGTTTTCCTTCACACTTCTGGCTCCTTGCTGCCATTATCAATTAACTCCTGTTTTCTGCTTCCATTCCATATTGAGTCACTTTTCTGTTTTTGTTGCTTTTTGTTACAGATAGGAAATACAAGCTACTTCAGTAGTGTGGAAGTGTGAAATATCCTTTTTTTCCCTTTCATTTAACAGAGTGGTGGCTTCCAATTATACCTCATCCTCTATACCTCATCCAAAAATCTGTTCTGGAGGGCTGTGGCAGAGGAAGGTCTCGTGAGAGCTCAAGATCACCCTAAACTGTCCCATCATGGTTTGCTAACAGACAAATTCCATCAATAGAGAGAAACTAACAGGACATCATAAAAAGAAATTGCAGTCTAGAGGTTGCAATAAAACTAATTCAGCCCAGATGTTTCTCAAAAAATTTCAGAGAATTACTCTGAGCATACTCAGAAGATTTCACACACAGAATGTGTACTAGGTTACGTTTCAGAGAGAAAATTGACTATCAAAAGCAAATGTGCCATGGGTGGTGGAAATCACACATGTTGAATATAGAACTATGCAGTTATGCCATGTAACAGTGCAATTGATTGTAGGCCTGCTGTGTGAGGCGGACAGCCTCTGGCTGTCATTTTTTTAGTGCATCAGTAGTCCACTTTTCCAGGTGTCTGCATGATTTTTGCAAGCTCCGGAGAAAGCTGGAAAAAGTCTACCAATTAGAGAGGAACTGGCTGGCCAAAGGCTATGTATGTGTATCCCAGGATAGAGAGAAGTCTTCATTTTGGTCCACCATAGAGTACAAAAGGGAGTGCCTGAGAGCACTAGAATTCACCTGACTTCAGTAATTGTCCCAGCTACACACCCTCATTTGTGGACTTCCTGAGGCTTGCAGTATTAGTGTTATCTTAGTGGCATACTGCAAATGTTTTATTCGTGACAACATTGGCCACTGGGTCTCATGCAATTGCCCACTCCAACTGAGAGCCCTGGTCCCTTTCACCTTCTATTGTTTATGAGTGACAGCACCTTGAAGAGCTCTCCAGATAGATATTTCTGGGCTAGATGCATCAACAATCTGACATCCTATGAAGCAGCTTCTTATGTATTGTGTCAGGCAGACAAAAATAATCTGCCTAAAATCTCCAGACAGCAAACCCAAGTTAGCTGTTGCACTCATATATTTACAGCTCAGTTCATAAATTCAGATAAAAGTAACTTCCAGCATCTTTTATATTTTTAAGACACATAATCACAGTGCACAAAATGGCGCAATGCTACGTACTATATTTCCTTTTCCCCGGAGTCTTAATTTTAAAACTTACTCAAGCATACAGAAGGTCTATATAACAGGATCTAGCATGCATAATGCATGGCTGAACAAATAAGTCACTCTCTGAAAATATGGGTTAATTCACAACTGAATGGGGAGGTATGGTGATGGCTAAGTCATCAAGGAACTTTCTTACATCTGTTGATTTTGTTGAACAGATTATTTGGCTGCCTGATTTGTGACCCAGTTAAATTAAAAGCAAAAGCTGTTGTTATTCCAACTATTTTCACATCACTGAAACTACCACTGATATCACAAGAATTTGAGCTGCAATCCTATATTCACTGACCTGATGATGTCCCATGGAAGGCAATGTGGTTTACTTCTGTGAAGACTTTTTTTAAAAAATTTATTTTATAGTCTGCCTTTTCCCCACTACAAGATTTAAGAATATTTTTGGCTCCCAACAAGTTAAAAAAAAATACAGCTTAAGAAATGTACTGTAAATCAACTACATGTTTTCTTAACCAGATATTTAATGGTGCAATTTTATTCTTTTCTACTTCTTACTACTTCTCCTTAGTTGGGAGTGTACCCAATAAATGTAGCCACTCCAGTGTGAGTAAGCCATGATGAATTCAGTAGAATTTATTTCTGAGTAGACATATGCAGAATTGTGCCGTTCGTCTCATACTAGATGGCATACTGACAATGAATTAATGCATAAGAGTTTCAAATTTAACCAATCACAGGCTAAGGCCTTTTCCACACTGGGCAAGGGAATCGCCCAGCGCTGCTACTCACCGGACCGTTTGACTCCCCGGTCCGGTCCACGGCGCTACGGAGCAGTGCATGCTCATCAATACGCACTACGTCCCAAATGGCGGCTTCCGGTTGGTTGAGGGTATCGACCAACCGCTGAAGCTCACCAGCCTAAAGCCCACCCCCTGGCAGATCTCAGGCTCTCATTGGTGCAAGCCTGCGAATCTGCATAAGGGAGCAGGCTCACAGTGGCGCGCTGCATGCTTTTGAAAGATTGGAAAAATCAGATCTTTCAAAAGCACACTGGAAGACCACTTGGGGTTGTTCCAGACCGGACTGAGGTGCGGATCTACCTTAAATAGGTCCGACCCAGTCCGGTCCGAGGTGCAGACCTCCTCCTTGGAGGACGGAAAAGGCCTAAGATGAAATGCAGGTCAGATGTACCACTTCAGGTAAAAGAAGCCATATCTTCATGCATTCATATTGTCATTCAATGAGTAACTGTGGTGGAGTAAATACTGTGGTGGAAGGCAATATTTAGCAAATCAGATTCGTTGGAATATGACTGAACTTTACTGCCAAACATTCTGTGACTGTTTTTTTTTAAAGAACAACTCAATTTACTATCTTTCACTAGATGATGTAAGCTAGTGAATAAAAGGAAGAGGGCCCACCCAAACGCACTGCATTCTGAAACTTTGACAAGACAAGATGATTCTTTAACTTTCAAATATAGTGAGAATCATCTTTAATAAAACATTCATTTCATCCCACCTGCAGCTTTCTAAAGTCACATCTTGATTTGTGTCAACTGAAATTTTCTCACTTTTCATCAAGATGTTCAAATATACAGAATTTCCTTTATCTATCCAGATTTTCTATTTCAATGGGTGAAAAACAAATCAAGTGAAGTCATACTCAAGGAGAAATGACTACTTTTAAGTTGATCTGTATTTTTGAATGCAAAACTCAAGGATGTAGATGGAATAATATAATTCATTGTCATATGAAGAAGCAGAAAGATTGTAGTGTGAAGGAGAAGGATTTGATTTTATTGAAATAATCTTTTTCATGTCAAAGTGAAAGTGGACCTACAAGAATCTTTTTGCAGTTTTTCTGGACCAATCTTGTGATAAAGATCTGCAAGGAAGTTAAACTGTGGCTAAAACTGGTTCATGTTTTATAGAGTATGATTCAACTTTAAATGCCATGGTTCCATCTTATAGAATCCTGGGAATTCTGGTTTTAGGAGGCCTATTTTGTTAGTAGGCTGTACATCCCCATGCTTTGATATGGTTTAATTGGCAAATTGTAATTGGCATAAGTATAAATAGTGTACCCTTCTAAGTTATTATAAGATCACTAGATCCTTTGAACTTGTACAAGCCTGCCTGTGATTTGAGATCTGTCTGAGAGGACTTTCTCTTGGTTTTGCTACCTCCAGAAGTAATTTGATAAAAATGTCAGAGAGGGCCTTCTCACTGGTGGTTCTCTACACATAGAGATCCCACCAGAAGGAGGGTAGGGCAGTCCGTTCCCTGATGTCTTTTTGTTTAGAGGAAAAGACTTTCAGGGGCTGCCTTCCTTATGAGGATAAAGGTTTTAGGTGTATTTTATATTTTAATTTTATTTATTGATGTTTCAAAAATAATTCAATCTCAATTTGTCTTTTAGTTCTATGACAGGTTAACTATATTCTATTTTTTTTAAAAAAATATTTATTTATTTTCCTTTTTAAAAAAACTGGGGCTTGTTTTTCTTTTTTAATTATGTTGGCGGCCACCTTGCCACAGAAATCTGAGAAAAAGTGGGATAACATTGAAATTAATAAAAAAAAAAAATGCATTTGAACCCCACGAGACCTTACCTGAGAGGTGCTGCTCTTTCCTCGACTCTAATTCTTTTCCCTTAAGTGATCTTGCAAAACATGAGAGGAGTTCTGTTTAATTTAAATAACAGTGGAAACTCAGAGAGGGCCCTGGCTCATGAGGTTCACATTCCTTTCACCCCCAGAACAGGTCTCCATTCTTAGCCAACAGCATGCTGTGACAAGAGGGTTTTTCAATATGTGCTTCTAACTCAACACATCTGTGCTTCTAATTCAGCACAGTTTTCAGGATTGTTTGGCCCTTCCCATTCAATGATGGCTTTCAATTATACATGATTGCTATTTTTGAAATGCTAAAGTAAGCTTCTATTTACTGGTATGTAACACATACCACTGTGTACAACATGAATAGAAGTTTTACTGCATTTGCACATCCAACCTTCACAGATCGCAAAACAAAACAAAACTCTGGTGCCATGATGTGCAGCTGCAAAACAGAGTTTATAATTTAGCTTAGAGCTTGTAAACTTTATTAAAATTCATGGGGAAAATGCCTTTTCTTCTTTCAGCTTTGGAAAAACAGCATTTTGGGACTGATTGCTTAATTACCCAAATCACCCACAAATACACTACAGCTGGATCATGAAACTTACTGTTTCTAGCGGCCTAAAAAGATTTTTCAACATATTTGTACAGAGGAACAGCATGAACATTTCCTCTTTTCCAGAGGATTCCACTGCAACTACTATAATGCCATTCCTTTTCTGATCTGTGGATTATATTTGTTCAGTCCTGCTTAACTTGACTTTAGAAAAGCTCATACATAATTCCTCTGCAAGTGATTTTAGCACTGGAAGTAGTACCAACACTGTAGTCTTGGTATGTGCAAGCATATAATCGCTTTCCCTTTCATAGTTCATTGGCCAAAACATCAAGGGGAAAACAAAAATAGCCTAGACCTTTCTTCCTAGTAGTTTTGTCCAAGTAGAGTTGGTTGATCTCACCACACAGCTAGAAATATTGGTTCAGTCCAACTCCAGAAACAGTAGGCTTCTGACAGTCTATTCCAGCTCTGACTAATCGCCTAATCTTGGTCCAGAGCTTTGCACCTGGGATATTCTATGAGTTTCTTTTCCCATCACCTATACCAAAGCCATCATTTACCCAACATGTGAAGGGGAGCAGAATTTGTGGTTACCCTATACACTGGGTAGAAACTACACCCATACAGCTATATGTTCAGTTCAGTTTTGAGGCCAGAGCCTATGCTTAATAGAGTTGTGCCTATGTAGAGTCCATTTTCCTCAATTGATTGGATGCTTGTAGCTCAAGAGCAGGTCCACCAGAGGCATAGAAGTTTGGGAGGGGAGAACAGCTTGCAGCTACATATTCATATTAATGTTTGGACTGGAGTATGAAGACAGGCATGGTGAGATTGACTTTCCAGCCACAATCTAGCAGTGGTATACATAAGATGTACATCAGCCGGATTTCTACATCTAATCCAGTCAGGAATAATTTACTTTTGACTGGTCAGTTCTGACCATTCTGATGGTACTTCCAGTGGCTGACAAGGATTTGAAACACAAAACAAACAAAAGCTTTTCCTTAATTTTACATTTTGTTTGTCTAAGCAATTAACTAGAAATAATAAATAGAAAACCTTCAGAGTTTATATGCTTTTTTGCTTGCTACTTTCTATGATCCTAAAAGAAGTACATGTAATATTTTAATGAAAGTTTCCTTGGAATAATAACAATAACAACAACAACAACAACAACAATAACTAATAAAATTTGCTCTCTTTTTGTGTTGTAAGTTGTTAAGAAACTTGAACCGTGAGCATGAGAAATAGGGACAAGACAGCACAGGAATGGATGTATTAGATACCAGGAATTAATAAATAATCCCTGCCAAGGCTGCTTCTATCCTGCCACCCCTTCCTCGGCCACTCCTCAGATGCCTACCAAGAATCAGAGTAGGTAGGCAAGTCAAGAAAAGAACAAGAGTGTAGACTCAGGGTCCCAAGAGGTCAGAGAACAAATTGTGCAACAACAAACAGACAAGCCAGCCAGCCAGCCCAGAAAGAGTGGCAGAGGAAGGCAAGGCAGAAAAGGAGCAGGGATTAAGCAAATTACTAGGGATAAGAAGAATCACACAATCAGAATAGGGAGGCAAGTCAAGTCAGAAGGGGCATGCAGACTCAAACCCGAGTGTGCTTGGAGAGCAAGTTGACAAATCAAACAAAACAAAGGAAACAGAACAAAATAGCCAAGAAAGAGGGGCAAATGAGGGGCTAGCAGGAGAGGAGTAGCACTGGTGGAGATGAAGTGAATTAAAGGAAAAAAATGTTGCAGTTTTCATAGTTAGCTTTAGGGCTCAGCATTCAAGGAATGATTTGCTCTGTTCTCTCCTTTTCAATGATGAACCATTCAGTCACTTAGGCCTCTTCCACACTTTGTTTTTGCAACGGGGCAGAGCGTCCTCCAGCAAGGACGTTTGCACTTGGGGGCGGACTGGGTCCGGACTACTTTCTGTAGTTCCAGACTTCAGCCCGCTCCGGACAACCAGAAGTGGTCGCTCGCCATGCTATTGAAAGACCGCTTAAAACAGGTCTTTCAACAGCGCGGCGCGCCCCACTCCATGGCTGTGCTCTGGTGTAGATTTGCAGGCTCACCTCAGCACAAGCCTGCAGATCTTCCGGGGGCGGGTTTTAGGCTGACGAGCTTCACCGGTTGGTGGAGAGTCTCCACCAACCGGAAGCCACCATTTTCGTCCCTGGAGCAGTGTGTAGCGTGACCACACACTGCTCCGGATCAGCCTGGATCCTCCGAGGGAGCATGCCAGTCCGGTAAGTAACAGAACAGGGCGTTTTCTTCACCAAGTGCGAAAAAGGCCTTAGAAAGATCAGGAAGTTTTTAGTCTGTGTAGCAGTGCAACTTTGCCTTGCAGAATCGTGCTGTACTCCAACTGTGCAGCTTTTAAGGCTGCACAAAATTGACAAAATTGTGCTGTTTTTCTGAGCCAACAACAACAAAAAGTTACTGCAAGTTTTAGGAACTTTCCAAGCCCTGTTTTTCCCAAGTGGTTGTAAACACAAAATTTTGACCACATTTGGGAAATTGTTGAATACCCATTACATTCCTAACACACACACACACACACGCACAGAGGCATCAAGTTAAATTAGTTATTCTAAAAGAGAAATAGAAGTAGATGTACAGCTGTAATTGGCCATAGAGGTGATAATGCTAACCATGATGGGGGACAGGGGACAAAGTGATGTTTGAATGAACAGTTGGGAGAGATGGAAGTTGGGTGGATTGAAAAGAAGTCTTTTTAAAAAATGTTTGGCTTTCTGAGAATGATAGAAATGGCTAGTTATTTCATAGGGATATAAAATATATTGTTGGACAAGTTTGGCTTGGATGAAATCTTCGTAAGAGCTAACAATTTTCACATCAGCAAAATTAATTCTGGATTATAACTCCTAGAATTTCCCAGCCAATATATCCAATAGAGGCGATATGTAAAGAACTTGCATGATGGAGACTGTTTCCTATCTAACCAAAAGCATTTTCACTCCAGGCTTTACTATACAGGATAACTGAAGGGAATATCTGGCTTTCCTTGAAAGCCAGTGTCATAGTGTTATCACTGTGCTGCTCTGGGATTTGAGAGATCCGCTTTCAACTTCCCTTTGAGCTATGAAATTCTCTGTACCACCTTGAGTCAGTTACTCTCTAACTCATCGTGACCTACCTTACAGGATTGTTGTGAAACTATGGGGGCAGATACACATTCTGGAGTTCAGTGTAAGATAAGCAGGATATAAATGTGAACAAGCAAACAAACAAACTTCTTGGGTAGTTCTAGCAGGCTGGTAATGACAGCAAAATACCCCTATTCTCCAGACATAAAGATATTATAATTCACTCTATACCATATAGATCCTTGACATGAGGATTCTTACAATCTTGCAAAACTCCTGATACTTATTAGAAAATCTCACTTCAACCAACAGGACTTACTGCTAGGTTAACATGCTTAGAACAGGACCCAAGGTTGGATGAACAAAAGATATTTCACCTATGATATGTCTTCCCAAACTTGACATTCTGCTACCACTTCATTTACTTGAGACTGCTCCAAACTAGAGCTTTATTTTATTATGTATTTAATGTTGATGCAGTTATTCAGCAGGAAGAAAAATGCCAGAGAGTTTGTGAGGCTGAAGCATTTGTACCATCAATCAGATTAGACAAATACAGTAATTAGGAAATGCCAATATGACTACAAACTGGGTCATTCATTGCATGATTGGGAGGAGTGGGAGGGGAGGCAAAGAGAAATAAAAATAAAATTAATGCAAGCTTCAAGGTTGTTTGTCCTGAAGTATATTGCCCCATCTATCTCTTTGGTGATAAGGATATATTCATTAGGCTTTAACTCACTATTGGTAGTGCTCAGTGGCCAAGAATGCAGTCTGTATATGGATCAGTGGATAAGGGAGGGAATCTTAAAGCACTAAAAAACTCTAAGCATATTTCTATTATATAGCTTTTAAAGAAGATAATGCAAAGTGGAGGACAAACACCATACAGTGCCATGAATGATGCATCCTACTCTAGCACAGTTTGGTCTCCTACTTCCTCTCTCCACAGTGTATTTTTAATCTATCCCATCAGTTCAGAAGTCCTATGATAGTATCCTGATGAACTCATTGATAGTTAGTTTTACAGTTATAATCTAGATGTGATGGTTGAGCTTGTTAGATCCAATGCCATCTTTGTCACAAGGAAAGGCACTTTGATGGAGACTTCCAACAGTAGAAATGGGAAGGAAGAGAACTTTTTTTTGCTGACTTTGTCCCTGAGTGTAAACTGTTTCCTAACCATATCTGCTAAGAGAAACTTCTGTGGCATCAAAGAGTGTTCCTCCAGCAAAGAGGCTCTGCTGCCTACAACCTTACCTAATTTATTTGTTTTGGACATCGCATGAACAGGGGTGGAAAGAATATTTATAAATATTTGAAAATGGTAAACAAAATTGTTTCTTGAATATTGAGAAACCTTTAGATACCTTGCAAAGATGAAAATCTTTGCAGGCTTAATCTTTGCAAAATTCACACTCTGTATTTTGCAGAGAATACCGGAAATAAGTCATGAACTATGAACTATCTTCCAAAACTGCTCAGTTTTTGAAGACTTTCCCACAGTAGGAAGAACATTCTTAACATTGCTCATTGCTTTCTTCCAGAAGAAAATTCATAAAGAATTACATCTCTGATAATGAGTAAGGTACAGCAAAGTGCATTACACTCTGCAATAGTGAGGGGATCCCTCCCTGGGTGTGAGGATTGGAAGGGAAGATAGCAAGAAGCAAGAGAGAAAAGGTACAGACTATGAGCTAGCTCAGCTAAATGAGGATTTACTCTTCCAGCATGAATCTCTAGAAGTTTATTAGAAGGCCTCGGAACTGCTAAGAAAAAAAAAATACCCTGCTGCTTTCTGTGAGGAAAAGATCCTGAACATTTCAGGAAGGGGGGGCTCTTGCCAGAAACAGTCTCCAGTTTTTGCCATACAGTTCACTCCTACTGGTGTGAGCTGAAGGTCATCGTTAGATTGTACCTGGGATCTTTCCTTTTACTAGTTTGCCTAGCTGTTTATACTTTGACCGTAACATTTCAATTGCTGTAACACTGAATTCAGATTTTGGGAACCCAGAACATGCATACTACATAGAATAATATTTTATTTTATTTATTATGGTTGATTTACCAGAATGCAAATATTTGGGTTAGGTTACTATTACTCTGTTATGGATACTATGAATGGTAGATACCTTAATGAAATGATGGCTACTGCTGCTGCTAGTGAGAACTTTTCTGTAAGGGCTATACATCCAGAGAATACCTAGATTAAAAGTATGCAAAGGGAGGATCACTAATAGACTCATCATCCTTAATACTCCCAGTAGTCTCTAAACTAGGAGTATAGCATCAAAGCTAGTACTGTTCCTGCACAAACATAATTCATTATATAACTCATTGCTGATGCCCCTGAAGAAATGTTAGATCATTTTTGCACTACACTGTTATAGTGCTATTATTCCACTTTCAGTATCCTGTGGAATTCTGGGATTTGTAGTTTACTGAGGCCAAAGAGCTCTCTGGCTGAGAATTCTAAATGTCCCCCCTAAACTGCAAACCTCAGGATTTCATAGGATGTTGACAATGGAATAATAACACTATAACAGTGTAGTGCAGAAATGGTCTTAGTGTTCACATTGCCTGCACATGAGTTGTAACATGTTACCTCATTTTGAATGTGGTACTTGGATCATTTCCTGTTTCTTTATTTTGTATTAACAGCCAGACACTTTTTGTCTCCTTTTTTTTAAATAATGTGCTTTCCATAGAAAGCTACCATTATTTTCACCCTGTCAGCAAATCCACCACACACATACCCCCCTCAGCACTAAAAACTAATGTTTCCCCATCTTTAAAACTCTCTTTTTCTTGTTTTTTTTTTCCCTTGACACTCTTCTTTCCACCTTAAAGTATATAGACTACTTGGTGGTTGTGTTAAGGCTCTGTGAATCTCTATCTCTTTCCAGTGGAATTTCTAGAAGTTCCATAAACTTCATAGGTATGGTCTCCTAGTGCTAAAGCTCTATAGTACTCCCAGAGATTCCACCAACAGATACACATTTGGTTTAAAAAGCTGTTCTAACAGGTCCCTTGGAGTGCTGTTAGCCTTGCTATTAGCTATGTGTCACATGTGGCTTGCATTTTGATTAAAGAATAAAAGAGGGTGGAGACTGGTTTCCAAGGGGTGTTGATTGGCTTAGTTCCCTCAAAATACTGTTTGCAGTATGAAGAGTGAACTCTACCCATTAGCCCCTAAAATGGAATGTTTATGCATGAATACTGGGATTTCAAAAATGCAACAACATATGGAGATGCCTCCTGCTTCAGCCACTAATTTGTAGAACTTATGGATAAAAGCAAAAGGCTCCCAGTGCCCTGCAGCAGTGGCTGGTGGTTACATTTATTGGACTGACTCACTGCTAATAATTATGATCTTTTTAAAACAGCCACTAAGACCGTAGACTCAAGAATGCCCACCTGCTCTTCCATACTCTTATGCACAGTGCCACATGCCATGGAGAGACAAAGAAAGCTCCTAAATACTATCGATGGCTCAGGATATTTTCCCACCTCAGCACTCACTCATCCAAGGATCAGTACATTATATCCAAATGGGGCAACTTATTTCGGCACCTGTGGTAGTCCTTCTCCTTATCCCTGGCAGTGAAAAATAAAATAAAAACAATTCAAATAATTAACAATTTGCTGCATAAAGCTGTTGCCTCACTGTCTAATGCAGAGCTTTCCAAACGGTGAGCCGTGACATGTTAGTGTGTCACCTGAAGTGTGTAGGTGTGTCATCTACAATCTTGGAAATATATGTTATTATTTATAAATCATATATTTTAAAAAGTATATGAAAGGTTTTCATGAGATATGTTGTGTCCCCATACATTTTGTTATTACAATTTATGTATGTGTCTGTATCTCTTATAAGGGATTAGTTTAACCTTCAGTTTGCTAGTAAAACTGAATTACTGTGTTGAAAATTATGCATGTTTAAAAATGTGTGTCACCAACATAAAAAGTTTGGAAAGCTCTGGTCTAATCAGCCCCAATAACTGAATCGCAGGACACAGTCACCATTGGTGGCTCACTGAACTAAAAATAGTGTGTTAGATTATGTTGTCGTGTGCCTTCAAGTCATTTCTGACAAAAGGCAACCCTAAGGCAAACCTCTCACAGGATTTTCTGGGGCTGAGACTGTGTGATGTGCCGAAGGTTACCAAGTTCTCATGGCTGAGCAGGGAATCAAATCCTGTTCTGCAGAGTTGTAGTCCAATGCTCTAACTAATACACCACACTGGTTCTTGTGTTAGATTATACTTAGAAACCTGTTTAGATCAGCATTACTTCTTGCACATGAAGAACTATACAGTTATAATATTTTACTATTAAGTTAACAAGGAATACATTTAGAGAAAGTCCTTTGATTTCTACATATTAAGTGCACAGTGTTGTCTCTAGAGTAACTGTGAGGTCTAAAGCACGGTTATAAGTGTAATGTTAAAATTTGCCTCTGTATTTCTTTCAATATGGCAATCAAGGGAGACCTATTTGAATGGGAAAAGATAAAGAATAAGATGAGAATATCATTTCTTCTTTGTCTTCTCTTGTTCCATTGAAATTGCTTCTCAGAACCACAGTGGGACTGAGCAGTTTGCTTTCTCAAACTTCAACAGGAAAAAAAGGGCCAAATGAAACAAGATGTAAATTTGCATTGACAGTTCATATTTTTGTGCCAAAGGGAAATGCACTACAGAAAAAAGATACACATACACACATTTTAAAAATCAAGTGTCTAGGATGACAAGGACTAAACATTATATCATTCAAAATGCACAATGAAAGGACAGAATATGAAAACTGGTAAAAGAAACAAGTAAGAAAAAGCTACATTCTGTATGAGGGGGCATATCAGGCGGTATGTGGAAGGAAGGAAAATGGAAATGCTGGCACTATGGCTATGTGGTAAGCCCCAGAAAATAAATACACACCTGCAAGGATGATTCAGAGTTGTTGTGCAGAAATAAAATAGGCTGTGGCTTAAGGTCTAGCTACACAGACTTCTACATCCAATAGCCCCATCCCCCATGGAAAACCAATGGGAAACAAGCAAGGACAGCAACTACATAGGAGGTTGGGGAAAAAAGAGAAATTGACACACTCAGAAAAGTTACTCTCAAAAGAAACAGCACCTTGGGCAGGTGGTCTTTTTATGGTGACAGTAAGGGGGCAGTATGAAGGAACTTGTGTACATGTACCTAAGAGGCAGCTGAATTTGTACTCCTTACAAGCCTTTTCTACATATGTGGGTATATACAATTAGAGTGAGAAAGAGGGCTGTGATGCTGATCCTTCTCCAAACAAAGACTGACAAAATACTTCCCCTTCCCCCTAAGTCACAGAATCTTCCAAACAGCATGCTCATTGTTCTGGTCCCAAAATGGCAGCTCTTCTGCCCCCTCTTATCAATGTGTTCTATAAAAGTATGAGTGAATAGTTTATCAAAGCAATATCAAAAACACCTATGAACATCTCTTCACAGCCCACACTCACCATTAGCCAAGAACATCAATACTGAAAAAGATTTAATATTAAACTATCTTTTCCACATGTGTCCGTGAGGCATGTTGGCTGTGAGGACTTTTGAGCTGACTGAACATGCTCAGAAAACCATTTACCATTTTAAGTTAAAGAAAATCTTTCTGAGAAATAATAATTATGGAAAGAGTGGACCACATTGTGTTAATAATAGGATAGAGCTATCAAATACGTATTGGACACGCCCAGATACATAACAGACAATGGTTTATAAAACTGGCTTGTTTCAACAAAGCACACTTGAGAAGACTATTCAGAATTCAGGGCTCAGACCAGAGTTTGGAAAAATTGCTTTCTTCCTCAATAATACCCAGACAGGTTGGATTTGGGAACTGTAATCCCCATTCCTAACTTTTGCAAAGTTTGCTTCAGACATGGGACAGAATACTATTGGTGAATTATGGCAGCATAACAATTCACTATAGTAGCAGACCTTATGTGGTGGAGGAGGGGAGGGAAGGCAGAGAAAGTCCCTCTGTCAGAAGAGAAGGCTCCTGTTAAGCAGCTCACTCAGGAGCCAACAGGGCAGTTTTCTCTCCTGACAGAGATGGCTTTCTGTGCTGTCTTTCCAATTCCATCAAGACTGCACCCATAACCACTTTATCCTTGTCACCATTCTACTGCACCACTTACACAAGCATAGTTACATCAACCAAGTGATCATGCCTAAACTTTGCTAACCAAACGATCATGCTAAACTATGATTAATCACAATCAGAAGGTTCCTTGTGGCTTGTTCTTGTGTGTGGTGTGTGTGCGTGTTTTAATACAATGTTGAGAAAAGTTAACTGCAACTTTCAGCACTTTTACTAACAAGGGCTCCTGTGAGTTGTGATTAAAAAATAACTTTTCCAAGAACTAGTGTAATGTGATGTCCAAATGGAGTATGTATACAAAGGAGCACATAGCTTCTCACAGGACGGATATGGGCTAGACCTCAAAGGAACTCCTTTTTTCCTAATAAAGGAGAAACAAGTTTACTTGCCTCGCTTTTGTGTCTTGCATGCCTCATAGCTAGCAGTGGGGAGGCAGCAGCCTTTATGTGTATCAGACATCCCTGCACCACCATCTTAAAGTCAGCTTTAACATCTTGAGAAAGGCGCATGTCTGTGATCCTCCAGTGTCACATTTCTTTCCTTAAAATGACTTATAATAACTACACCTGATTAAAAAAAAAGCCCATGAGCTTTGAAAGCCTACATAATGCATTTTGTGCTTTCTGGGTGGCCTAATAAAGATATCATCACAGTTGTGTAGGGACGGGGGGGCGATGGGGGCAATTCGCCCCAGGCAGCAGTGTTTTCAGGGCATCCTGGCTTGAAGTCATGCCCCTGCGTGCCATGGCCATGTCCCTGCATGTCGTGGACACACCACTTTCCCACACATCCCCGCCCGCACTCCAGGCTCCGCTGCTATACCACTACAGTGTGGTTTTTGGATTTTGCTATCTCGATATCCTAGAATTTCATGTTCTGTATATGAAATACTTAGAGAATGGATTCTTTACAACAGAAGTCCCCTAAACCAGGGAGAGGTAGGGGAATTTTTTGCATGTTATTAAGGCGACATTATTAATAATGATTAGGAGGAAAATACACTTTTGTTAAGCAGCAAACACCAGTCTCTGTAGAATGCAATGCATACTGGAGGTCACCAAGTCAAGTAATTAATTAGGATGAAGCTATTTAGCTCACAGATACATGCAACTCAGAATTCAACACAGTGTGACTAGAGGTCCCAGAGGAAACTAAAGTAACATTCATATATGGTAGCAGTGGTTAATTTTATCTTTCTCATGAGTATATGAAGCATTACTGAAAACATTTGTACTGGTCACAAGAGAATATTTCCAGGAAGGAAAACAAAATGCTGCTATGGTCAGAGTCAGAACCACCAAACTCTTCATAAATAGCAATCCGGTTCTCAAAAATTGCTGGCATCTGTTCATCTTGTGCTAGCATTGCACTGTCAAGGGAAAAGTGAGAGGAAAGTGAAGGAGAACATGCAGTATGATCTTAAGGTGCTGAAAAAATTACATCCTGGCATACCAGGTCTCAGGACTCTAGATTTACCAAGTGCATTAAGATTACAGGAAACCTGTATATCTTTTATAGTGCAATACTCTAAATAAAACATCTCAGGGCTTTTTTTATGGTACTGATAAAATGTTGGATTGTTAAAGAAAAAAAATGCAGATGTTGACAAAGAAGTTCACAATACTACTCTGCTCCATGGATAATTTTTCAGTGTTAAGTACAGAAAATACTTAAATTAGAAAATGTTTTCATGTCTTTTAAATGAACTTATTTGCAGAAATGATATTTGGGGCTTCTAGCCTCAGTGGCATGTGTATGTAAGGTAGAAATTCAGTTTCCAGACAGGGAAAGAAGGCAAGGCCAAAGAAGTCCAAAGCCATATTTTGTTAAGGCAACACCAACAAAAGCAAAATTCACATCCCAATAAGGAAAAACCAGGGGGAAAAGAGGTCAGGTTCTGGCTTCATTAAGGCAAAAGAAAAGCAGGGTTTGCAGTTTAGGGAAGGGCCTTTAGAATTCTCAGCCAGAGAGCTCTTTGTCCTCAGTAAACTACAAACCCCAGAATTCCACAGGATGTTGAAAGTGGAATAACAGCACTATAACTGTGTAGTGCAGAAATGGTCTTAGAATGCTCTGAGAAGGGGAACTCAATCTGATCAGTTCATATCAGAGTCTGCATTAAAGATACCTGGGAACGGTTCTGTGGCTAAATCTGTCTCCCATTCTGAAATAAACTCCCAGTCTCTGGCTTTGCACCATGAA
This sequence comes from Iguana delicatissima, assembly GCA_948472985.1. Classification (NCBI taxonomy): domain Eukaryota; kingdom Metazoa; phylum Chordata; class Lepidosauria; order Squamata; family Iguanidae; genus Iguana; species Iguana delicatissima. The sequence goes on along the minus strand of CAOKZL010001004.1, from coordinate 465,013 downwards.
GTTGGGGGAACTCCTGGGATCATAGGAGGACTAAACATTCATGCCTCACCAAAGCGCTGAAATATATCAAGAGATTTCTGGACAGGGGAATTAAAATGTGTGTGGATTGTCATGACGGCAGTTCTGTGCTGAAGGGCACGTATACCATCAAAGAAATGAGAAGGGCTGGATGTGGATGGAAAGAGATGGAAGGCCCCACACACACTGTGGAAGGAGAATGACGTTGCCTTCACCACACAAGCATTCCTCTTGCTCTCGAGGTCTCTCCAGAAGCAACAGCCTACTCCTGAGTAAAGATGGATTCTTTAGCAAGACAAGAGAAACAGGAAGCAGGTGCAAATGGAAAGGCACAAAGGCATAGGGTGGGGAGGCCAAGAGGAAAGGAGCCTTGTGGTTCTCTATCTATTTTAATGGAAAAAAGAAGATGATGAGTGAGAAGGAAGAGATTCTTCCATAACTTCCTTCTCTTGCTATCATTCTTCCTTACCCACAGCAGTAAATTCTCCCTCCCAAGTAGAGGTAGTTGTGACCTCCATGTCAGTGGGTCAAAGAATCTCTTTCAGGATTTCATCTGAGATTCAGAGCGGCTATTCAAGGTGTTGAACTCTATTCACTCAGCATTCAGAACTTTGGGAAACTCCTTTAAAGCTCAGAATAAAACCCACTGACATGAGATTCATCACCTGCCACCATGGTCAACCACATTCCCCTATCTGATTTGCTTTACTGAAGAGATCCCTCTACTTCAGTGGTTCTCAACCTGTGGGTCCCCAGATGCTTGTGGACTTCAGCTCCCAGATGCCCTGAGCATTGATCATAGTGGCTGGGGCTTCTGGGAGTTGAAGTCCACAAACATCTGGGGACCCACAGGTTGAGAACCACTGCTCTACTTGATGGCCTCTCCAGTCCCCATCCATTTTAAATATAAAGAACCGTAACAAATGAGAGTGGGGTGTTCATGTTGCCTGTCAAGAGATGGAGAGCAAAGAGAAACAGTACAGAGATCACAATATTCCCTAATATGGTAGGATGCACTGTATTTCTGTTTAATTGGCATTACAGTATTTTGTTTTCTACACTAGCATGTATACATATAAAACAGCATATATCAAACCATGGCCTATTTTAACCTCTTTTTATGGCAGATCTCCTCATTTTGGTGATGGATAAGAGTTCCACCCTATCACATTGCTATACTAGCATTTACTTTGGTAAAAGTACAGGGAGTAGGGCTATCAGATTTGCGGAGAAGCTAAAGTGGAATTTCTTCAAAGGTCTTTGGATTCTATAATTATGGTGGGGAATAAGCAAAAAGTAGATTGATAATTATAAGAAAGAATCTAGCATGTTGCTTTTTAACCATTACAAAGAACAGTCAGCTGGGATGACAACTGAAACAGGGAGATTAGGGTGCAGTTTCTGAAACAGGCAAAAGGATAGCTATTTTTGAAGGTCAGGATTTTATGCAGCAGGAGGTATGTGGGCCTCTCTTCCCCCAATTTGTTGTTGTATGCCTTTGGGTCATTTACAACTTAATGATAATCTAAAGTGAACCTGTCATGGAACCCAGTTTTCTGGGTCTGAGAACGTGTGATGCACCCAAGGTCACTCAGCAGGTTCCCATGGCCAAATGGGAAATCAAATCCTGGTTTCCAGGGTTGTAGTCCAGTGCTCAGACTATTACACTATGCTAGCTCTCAATCCCCCCCCCCCCCCAGTTCTGGGGTTTAGAAAGCCACAACATACTGTCAGTTCCTTGACAGAGTGTTATGGGGGAATAAAACAACACCTTTGTCAAGGTTGTGAATCCTTTCAGACCAAGGAATTACTTTAAAGCATTCAGCTAGAAAAAAGGAACTTCAGAGATGGAACTTACAGTGTTTAGATGATACATATAACTTTTACATGCAGATTTCTACACAGAAGAAATGTGTGCATTTTTCCTACACGTTTTCTGTGAAAAAACCCCCACAATATTTTTGCACAAGATGCATATTTTTCTGCCTTGAAGCATGTTTTCTGTACAGGAAAATCATAGGTACTTTTGTTGCAATGCATTTATTACACAAAGTCTTGAAATACAAATAGTGTTTGAAAACTGCTGAAATGCTTCTGTTCTCACAGAAAATTGCTGGAATTGTTTACTCTTTTATGCGGGAATTAAAAAAGTGAAGATTTACCTCATTACTCAATGTGATGGTCTTGTTTTAAGCCAAGTTAAAATACATTCATTGTTACCTCACTTACCTCACCTACATGCTATGCCCTGAGGATCATAATTATTTTATACTAAACATAGTGAGCCATAGAGATCTACTGGAAGGACACATAGGCAGTACAGCTATGGAAATAGATCAAAGAGTAGCCTTGTTTTCTGTCATGCATCCTCAGTGAATTTTGCAAATGGTTCACACAGGCCATTTGAATGGATTTTCAGCAGTGATGGTGCTAACAAGAGACGGGAGGTCTCTGGGATCAAATTAACATTTCAAACAGCCAGGAATGGTACACTTTGGAGGCATGCATCCTCGGATGAGAAACTCATCTTGCAGGAAATACCTGGCTGTATTTTCTTTGAACTACAAAGCTGAGATCCATCTTCATAAAACTGGAGCCATCTGGTCCCCAGCACATTTTTTTTAGCTCTGTTCATCACTACAATTAGGACCCCTTTTTCTCTTCCATTTTGGAGGAGGAGGAGGAGGGGGGAGGAGGGGGAGGGGGAGGAAGAGGAAAGGGAGTTCTCCCAGACTCGCAAGAATGCTTCTGCCAGTGGAAAAGCTCCCCTCACCCTCTGGAGGAGAGGCTGAGATGAGCTTTTCGCTTGTCTTTTCCCAGCCAAAGACTTCTAGATTGGTATAGTATTACCCCAAAACCCTCATGTCTCTCTCCCTCTTAATTTTCACCTCTTTCTAAATTTCTATAGTCTTGTATGCTTGTGGAAGTGAGTGTGGCTGAGTGATTGTATGGATTTTGACATCTATTTCAATAAAATACTTAAATTTGAACAGTTAGCCTGATTCTTTGTGAACCAACTCCGGAAAAGCTGAGCTAAAAGATCCTTAATTACCCTGCCCTCTTTGCATTGCTAAAGCAGTGTTCGTAGCTAATTTTCCCCACAAGTGATAATTTTGACAGGCATTGGGAATCCCCCTAACGGACCCCCAGCAAGCAGAGTAACAGATTGGTGGAGAATGCAGGCAGCCCCAGCACAACTGGTTTGTGTGCTGATGAGAGAAGGATCGCTGAGGATTTAGGATTTTTAGGAACACAGGTGTATGTGAATCTGTGTGTCTGAGCCACAGGGCTACTCTGTTCGGTTGGAAATCTCTCTCCCTTTCTATCTTGGTCCGTGTATTGCAGCCACCCCATCTAAGGAGAGAACGCAACGGTTGTACACGTGACTGTCTTGGGAATCACATACCTAACTTGGAGTTATCGTGGATGGGATCCTGAGCACTAGTGGATAGGTTCAGGAAAACTCACCACAACACAACTCACAGTCTCTTTTGCCTGTAAGAGAAAACAAAGGTGGTGGCACCCCTAAAAACTAGAAAACATGGGTTGTGATTCTCCTAAAACTAGGTAACACAGGTGATGAATCCTGTACAGCAGGACATGGGTGGTGAATCTCGAACTGCCATAAAGCTAGGTGTAGGTGGTGATTCCCGACCTTCAGTAGAATTGAAACGGGTGGTGAGCCCCATAACAGCAGGAGCACAGGTGGTGAATCCTGAACTGCCATTAAGTATAGGTGTAGGTGGTGATTCCTGACCTAGATTAAGGTTTTTAAAAGGTTTCCCCAAGGTAGAGAAAGGAGCCCCTCATCCAAAAAACTAACTGAGGGACAATTCAGTTTGGTTCCTCTCCCTCTTCCCGTGCTGCTTGGTCAGGCGGCACTGTAAGTTCCGTTGAGTTCGTGCCCCCCTTTCATTGCTAGGCGGAGTCAAGGTGGAGGTTTTCCCCACAGGATCAAGGCAATCCTCCCAGTCCCTGAATCGTACCTCTGTCCTTTTGCCCTAAGCTGTCGAGGTGGAAGGCCAGGCTTAGATCAGCAAAAGAGACACTTTGGGCAGGCTGTAGATTGGTTCCTAACCCTCTTTCCCAGAAAAGGTTCCGTAAGGTTCATCTCCCTAGCATTCCCCCAGGGGTCCTGGTGATCCTCCCCGTCACTACAGACCTGGTCCCACTTGTACCTGACACTTTGGGCAGGCTGTAGATTGGTTCCTAACCCCCTTTCCTGAAGCAAGTTCTGTAGAGTTCGTCTCCCTCACTCCCTCACAGGGGTCCCGGTGATCCTTCCCATCACTACAGACCTGGTCCCACTTATAACTTGTAACTAAGGAAGGAGATTAGTAATGGAACTAAAGAAAATGATGCAGGAGAAGAAACTGGCAGGAAAGTTAGAGCGCTGGGTCCTTAGAAAAGGGAAATGCCCCTGGAAAGACTCCAGCTTTCAAACACCAGATCCCTTCACCACCTTGAGGCTTACTTAAAAGCAGGAACAGAGAAGACCCTTTTTGGTGGCGCAGTGGTTAAATGCTAGTACTGCAACCACAAGGTTGTGAGTTCGATCCTGCCAGGCTCCAAGGTTGACTCAGCCTTCCATCCTTTCGCAGGTCAGTAAAATGAGTACCCAGCTTGTTGGGGGCAATTAGCTAAAACACATTGTAAACCGCTTAGATAACGCTAGTTGATAGGCGGTATAGAAATAACTGCTATTGCTATTGCTATTCCAAAGACTTTTGCAGCGTGGGGACTTTCGCTAGTTGTGCGAGATGCCTTGAGTGCTCTCATGACTGCCACAGTCATGTCGAAAGAAATTGCTCAGCTTCAAGCTGAGAATGAAACCTTGCAAGCGGATAAAGTAACGTTCTCATCTATCACACAAACCACCAGCCAGAAATTGAGTGAAATGACCATCCAAGCCCAAACATGGAAAGAACGGGCTGAATCCTTAGAAGAAGAGAATACCAAGAGCTAGTTAGTCATGCAGCATGTCACAAAAAGATAGAAGAGCTTGAGAGGGAGCACCAGACGGGGCAGGCAGTCATTTCTGCTGTTTGCTCTGAGTTTCCCCCTTCCCTTCCCATTGCTGCCCTCAGAGAAAAGCTCCCTGAGGACGCAACCTTTGCCACTCTTTTAGTTGACTTCAGAGAACCCCTGAACATCCAGGAGCTCACCCAAAAGGTTGAGAGGCAGGCCCAAGAATTGGAGCAACTGAGGGCACAAAACAGCACCCTGCAAGCAGACAAATTGCCTCTTTCATCTGCTGTACAGGTAGCGTATGCCAAATTTGAGGAAGCCTCAGTGCAAATCCAAATACTTCAGAGTAGACTAGCCACTCGAGAGGAAGAAAATGCCAAAACACAACATGCTAGCCAGACAAAACAACATATTAGTCATGAGGATTGCAATAAGAAAATTGCAGAACTAACACAAAGATTACAGGAAAAAGAAACTGTCCTTTTAAAAAGTTACCTCCAAGTTTCTAGTCCTCAAGGTTGTTCCCTCTCAGAGGGCCCAGCTAGACAGCCTCAGCCCTCCCAAGATTTCATTGGCAGAGAGAGCCTTTCCTCTCTGTGGCTTCTCTCAAAGGAAAAAAATAAGTGTGGATTTGGGGCAAAACCCAAAGGGTTTGATTGAAAACTTGACTAACAAATTCAGAATGAGTAAAAGAGGAGAAAAATAAAAAAATATAATTTCATATTTATTTGGCATTGTTTTATTGATGAAATGGAGGCAGGGAGATTGGACTTCTAAGTTATTCAGATCTTTTTGTTCAATTATATGAAGAAACAGTTTTACTTTATTATTTAGTATATGGTGACTTTGTGCTTTAATTTAAATGTTTTAAAAATTATTTGCAGTATGATATTGATAAATGATCGACATTGAGGATGATGACAATGAAAGGAGACATATGCTTTAGTTCTTTATGATAGGAAAAATTGTTTCTTTAATTTATATTGCATGCAGCCACTTTATTACATAATACAAGCTTGTATTTCTCTCAGCACGGTATTTCCTCACCGTGTAATCAGCAGTGTTCCCCTCCCCGCCGCAAGAACTTTTTGGTTTGAGACATTCTGTTTTTCTTTTCTTTTTGTTCCCTGGGACAAGGCTGTCAAAATATTTTAGGCTTACCAGTTGATATAGGTCTTAAGAACTTCTGCAGAAATTAGATTTACACTCGTTCTTGATCTTTACATCTACTAGCTGTCAGGTGTTTCTGAATTCCACTTCATACTTTTGGTTGGGGAGGTGCAGCAAGGAGCAAGACTGACAAGAGGATTAAGGGCAAAACTAGCAAATGGTCCCTAGTATTGTTCGGAAACTACGCCTTCACAGAGCCCTGGAAAGATTGTGCAATAAATGATACCCTAGTAACTGGGGGAGTGCAGTGGGTACAGTTTACATTATAGCTTTAATATAGTTCAGAGATTTTATAGTACAACGCTAATTCTTTTCAGGTATTACAAGACTCCATAGTTCCACAGGGGACAAATACATTGTAAATCATGGAGTTCCTCTGAATAGTGAGAAGACAATAAGGGCTGGGTGGAGGAAATTTTACACTCACCCACAATTATTAAAAGCTAACATGTGACAAACAGACACATTCCTGTACATCTTCTCTTGGATTCTGAAATATACAAGTAATAAATGGGGATCAAAACCAGCTGTTAGCTGTTTTTACCAGAAGATGAGCTGTAATTAGCTCCAGTTTTTAGGGACAGTAGAAAAATGATCTGAATTTTTGACAGAGCCTTTAGTTATATTAACACTATGAACCTATATTAAACCTCGTTGGAAAAAGCTCTGAGATCTTAACAAGCATAAATCTTCATTTTTTTTAAGAAAAAAATCACAATGGCTGCTAACTTTTATTCAGAATTGTTTGTAAAACATGTTTTAAAGCTCACCCAAATACTTTCTAGCTTTACAAAAGATCTTGTGAAACTTGAGAAAGATTAAGAAATGCCACTCTGGAAATGGTTACACCTTCATCTTGAGGCAATGAGTTCAGGGTCCTCACTGTCTGGATTGCTGAATGAGGATCAAAAGGCCAAATTACTTATAATATTTTAGTGTGTGTATGTTGGAGGCAACCCTAGCTCACCAAACGCTTCTGGCCTACAACTTTTATTAGTTCTAGCCAGAATGGCCAATACTGAGGGATTACATCAACATTTCTAGAAGGTCACAGTTACCTACCCATGATTTAAACAATAAAGGAGATGGAAATCTCAACAGCAACTTTGTGGATTTAATTAGATTGCCTTGATAACATTTGTTCCAAAGCTGAGAAACTGGGAGAACCAATGAAGTGCAGTGTTTAGCGTGCTGGACTTGGAAGATGCAGGTATAGGTTCTCACTGAGCCATAAAACTCACTGATTTAGGCCAATCTGTCTCTCTGTGTCTGACTTTATGTGCTGGGTTGTTGTGACGATCAAAGTGGAGAAGGGCACAAATGCCAAGCATGCTGTTTTGAACTCCCCAGAGGAAAGGCAGGGCATAAAGGAAGGAAGGACGAAAGGGACATTAATTAATTAATTAATTAACTCCTTAAAGATCTGAAAAGACCCAGAGAATTTGTCTCAGTTGAACACTGGACCCAAGCCTACTAAAATTTTTTTTTTAAAATATAACAAATACCCATTTCTGCCTGCATACAGGAGCCTGTGTACTTTTCAAAGTCCTAATTCCTTTCTTCTGCACTGACAACTACAAGTTGTCCATGAAGAAATGGAGATGTATGTGTGTGTGTGTGTGTGTGTGCGTGCGTGCGTGTGTGTGTGTGTGTGAGAGAGAGAGACCTTAGTTATTGCATCTCTTTACAGGCCTACCCTACATGTTTGTGATGGTACGGTCATTGCTATTTGTAATTGATGCTGCAAGAAACTGGTCATTTCTATGGATTTCGTAAAGCAGCCATATGGCAACGGTGCTTATCATCCCAGGTCTTTGAAAAGTCTTGGCAGAAATGCAGCAGTACATTTCATACAAAGGCACATCACAGAAAACCCTGGACAAAAATCTCCTGTCTTTTTCAAATGGTGGGCTACTACAGAACTGACTGCTAGAGCAAAAACCTCCTTCAGCAGAAATAATGAACTTGCAGTTAGGAGTGATCCATCCTCAATCTCTTTCTGCCAGTGAGCCGTCGGAGGTAAAAGGATACCCTGAGAGTCAAGGTTGTATCCCTTAATCAATAGAGCTCAGTAGCTATATTTCTTGCAGCTTCTGCTACGGTTACAAGCAGAGTAAGACCGAAGAAGTTAATTTCATGCATACCTTCTTGTTTCAGAATCTGAGCGTCAGATTTCCACATAAGCAACATGCCAGACCTGGCAACCTGTGTGGAGCCACATTATTTAACATAAAATAAATAAATAAAATGCATTGGTGACACCAGTCTGTGTAGGTGGTCTCCACATGCTTCCACCATCTGTTCCAAGCTATTGTTGGTAAATTTGGGTTTTCTCTGCTTCTTTGGATATGTGGTAATGGTGGTAGGTGGTTTGTTTTGATGACCTGTCTTACCATCCCTACTGGAAACTATGAGAATTTGTAGATAGATGCAATTCTATGTGTGTGACTATATCTTTTTGATTACAAGCAACTGGAACCTACTTTTAAAATAACATTTTACACTAAAAATTGTGGACTATGTATACCACTTCTAATACTGCTTTTATCTTCAGCAAACTTGACTTTCAATGTTCTACTTGATTTGCTTGCTGAAAGCAAATTAAAAAGACAGGCAGTCACTTACTCCCACAGTGGCTTTTGCAATTTGCACAAGTCCTTAAGTTTTACTGTTTCCATGCAGGGGATTCACAGATGTCTTTGCAATGAAGAATGTTGGCAAGCACAGTATTTGAAGTGACCAAATTAGGGGACAGAATGTTTCTCAAATAGAACAGTTCCTATTTAAAAAAGGGACGGAAACAAAGGGCTGTCCTTAAGGATACCTGAAGACTCTGATGTTACTAAAGCCCAGTGCAAACTGATTTGATTGTGCGTTATGGTTTGGATTGGGACTTAATTTTCTTCAGTTTTTTTTAAAAAAATATTTTGAGAGGAAATATATTTAGAAATGCATAATTTGACAGTCAATCCATTTAAAATATGTAAATATTATTTAAATACAACTTTCCATGCAATGTTCTTTTTTTTTTTAAATGCAGATTAAGTTGGAAATGGGTCAGAAGAGAACTGAGTTCATGAGAAATGCCTTTTCCTTTCTTTTTTTCTGAAGTGAAAGGAGAGCTGCCTATCCTGCCTGGAGAGTGCCTGTGTGTGCATGTTGTAAAATCTCCTGTCCTCCTTATTACTCTCAGTTTGCTTCCCTGGAGTACAGTGTCCTTAGATGCCATACTATCTGAGAAGTGGCCTGGAGAAAAATGGCAGCCAGCCCCTTAATTAAAGATGACAAGCTCAGATTGTAGTCTGTGTTGACTGGTTCATTTACAGAGCCATACATAGTTGAACACTATAAACAAATACACACACAATACACACACAGGGTGAAAAAAAATGCTGCCCCTCTCCCAAAGGTGCAGGGTCCTGTCATGCTCCTCTTAGCAAGGGCCAGAGCTCCATCTGGTGGCATACACTTCAAAATTTCACAGATAAAACCCAGGATATCTGTGACCAGACAACATCAATTTGTGGTCAAGATAACAAAAGATATTAGCAAGGAAAAAAAAAAGCTAACAGAGACTACAGCAGTTCATTTTTGCCTGATTCTATTGGGAAGGAAAAGGTTCTGCCCCTTCCTCCCCTCCCTTAAGTTAATTAAGTGCAAAGTCCTTTTGCATTTCAACTCGTTTTGCAATGCAGTAGAGTCTCGGTTATCCAACCTAAACAGGTGGGCGGAGTGTCGGATAACTGAAATGTCGGATTAGCTGGAGGCCCGTGGTGGCCGCCATTTTGGGGGCGTGTCTGGGGGCGTGTCTGGGTGTGTCTGGGGGCGCAGAAATGCCTACAGCCACACCCCCAGGCAGCCGCGACGTCGGTTAATCCGGAAGGTTGGATAACCGCATGTCGCATAACTGGGACTCTACTGTAATTGAAGTAAGCTGAGGACAAAGGGGGGAAGTGGAAAGAGAAGAAAGAAACTAAGACATTTTAAAGGCAGCTGAAATAGTGGGATTAATCAGAACTGTCCCTGCCAAATTGGGATGGTGGCAGGGTAAGTGTGTACAGTGTGCATATTCTTTCATTGCACTACACTACACTACACTGTAACCCAAAAAGGGACATGTCAGCGGACAGGCAAACTCTCGTCTCCATCTAGAATGAATTTGGCTAAAACAAATCTTCCACAGAAAAACTTGGGTGAAAAAATCAATTACAATATTTCTAAACTCATTCCAATGTAATGTGTGTCTGGGTCCAAGGACCTTCATTTTGTCCTCCCTTGTATCTTCCATCCAAACTTCCCCTATGGATGCTTGCTTACCTTTTCCATCCTTCAAAACATAATCTGACAACGGTATTGGAAGCAACGATATAAAATATACAATGGTAGGAGTCAAGGACTTCAATCTACCTGAGGATGCTGCTTGGTCGTTTCACAGGATTTGACTCAAAGGACTTGGGGTGATGTTGGAGCTGTAGCATCCTAGGGCATTATGAAAGCCCTATGTCCAGCCCTCCTTGTTGAAGGTGCCACCTGAACTGGGGAAGGGAATAGCTACAGAGGAATGGATGAATAGGACCAGGGGTGGCACAAAATGCATTGTGAACTATGCACAAACACTTTTGAACATTCAGGATTCATATGGCTCAGGAATTCCAGGCAACAGAGAGTCATTTTGAAATTTGGCATTCTTATTAGAGAATACACATGCACCATTATTAATAACAAGGGTTTGGTTTGAATTTTCTGGGTTTGCATCTTCCAGCTTTAGCAAGAGGGTAACATGCTGGTTGGACCAATAACATTCAGTCTGTTTAAAGTAAGCTATGTGTTAGAGTTAGTGTATATACGATTTAGTATAACAAACATAGGCCATGAGACAAACTAAATTATAGCAAAGCAATCACAACCCAATTAATAGAAGAGGGCTATGTACAAATCAGAGGCAATGTATTACCATAATAATTACAAAAGCACTAATCTCATTAAACCAACCTGCAACATGATTATCAGCTCACATGAATTAGTGATGCTGGCTTCTCATAGGAAAAAATGATAGTGAAAGAAGAAAAGGATTTTTTTTTATAAAAAGTAAAGAAATATGAATAATGGGCATCACAACAAAGGGGTCATGGATATTGTACAGTTTCCTTTCAGGATTGTGAAAGAATTCTTTTCCCTGCCCTTTGTTTTTATTCTAAAAAGAAGGATTAGAAATGTTGAATTTCCTAATGTTTGGAGTGGAGGCATAATCAGTTAAACGTGACTTTCTGACTGTGATTTGTTATTCATTTGTGTTCATAGTCAACAATGTTTTTAAATCATTTTTAATCTGGGTCACTAATGGTTTGTTGTTGTGCTGATTATGATGAACTCATAATAAATAGTCGAGGCTCAAGGAAAATGCATTAGTTAAAATGCATTAGTTATAACTCCTCAACAGAGGACATGACAGCTATGAAACTATTTTTCTAGTATTTGTTGTACATTAGAGGGAGGGAGGGAGGGAGGGAGACAATACAAAGGCATGTTAGAAATGTTAGGAAAAAGGTGATTTTGTGATCCTAGGCAATATTACTTTGTGGTACCTTCTTTCTAAGTTAAACAGAATTCAGTTCAGAGCTGGGGCGGAAAAGTTGTTTTTGTAGCCATGCTGGCTGATTCAATCTGGGAGTTGTAGTACAAAACGAAACACTTCCAAGCAGTGATTTCAATTGGAATTTTGTTCCCCCATTAACACACAGAGTGAATTTGATTGCATTGTGATCACTATTTCTTTTTGAAGGGAGCAGGAGGAATGTCAAATATACTGAGCATTGTTTAGAAAGAAATCAAGCCTCGTCCATGTTTTTGGATGCTATGACCAACCTTGAAAAATAAAAGAAATGTACAGTGTCTGAAAATACTGGCTTCAATGCTGAGGTGCAAGGATACCTCCTTGTCCCCAAAAACTCTTTCTGCCTCTGATTGGTCTGTAATTTTCTAGTATGATGGGGTTCAGGGAAGGCTCCCCCCAGTAACAGTCTTACCACAACTTCTTCTAGGCAGGATAAGAACCTGCTTTGCTCAATTCACTACTCGTCTTACTCACACAGCTGATCCCTTTCTGGATGCTTTTAAGATAAGCTTTCCAGCTGCCTGTAGTAGCATATAGATGTCACTTGCATGTTCATCTTCTATTATTTGTATCTAAATCTTCCACTATTCTTTTTGTCTCTTTTACACTATGCTATTATAACATTGTGATTTCACTATCATTGCCACAGCTACATCCTATGGAACCCTGGGATTTATTGTGTGGTGAGGCACTAGAACTTTCTGTTTGAGAATTCTAAATATCTCATGAAAATACAGACTTTATGACCACCACCCCCACACACATACATTTTCATCCATAAGTGCTGTTTCAGGAATCCATCCCTCCAAACATATAGAACACCCACAAAAAAGAAGGCCTTGGCATCCGAAACTTCAGTTTCAGTTATATTAATGAAAATGATGAATATGCCAGCGCAGTCTATCATGACCTAGAGGAGCGAAACATCCCCCTCCATCCCTTAGTGATACCACCTATGTTTCGCAAGTAGGTCCCTGAGAAGGAACTGTGTCATTCCTTTAGAGAGCTTCTGCTAATGAGACCACACATTACTGGGCATAATGAACTAGTGATCTGACTTAGATTAGACAGAAGCAAAGAATAATAGAATCACAGAGTAGGAAGACACCACAAAAGCCCTCCAGTTCACCCCCTCCCCCGGCATTATTCCTTCATAGTAGGATATTGGACCAAATGAGCCTCGTGGTCTCTTCGTTCTATGATTCTATGAATTTCTTTGCTTCTATGAACATTTAGAATAACTCATAGCTTTTGAGAGTTTAAATGCCAGCCATCTAGTCCCACTGGACATGAAATACGGGCCATTCTACAGATACCTCTTGCTCCAAAATGTTTCCCACTTCCTAAACTCTTGTCCTCTAAATCACCACCTCATCTTTTCTAACAGTTTAGCACTGGAGTGGCATTTGGTGGACTCTTCTATGACTGATACAAACATATTTGGCCATCTAAGCAGAAGAAAAGGTTTATACATCAAAGCTCTCCAGTAGAGCATAGCCAGAAAGCTTTTTGGAAAGTAGCATCACTCTTTTTTCTAAACTGAAGTTGCTTCTTCAGTATTTGGATTAAGATCCCCTATTTATGATGTTTGATCACTGTTCCTTTTTCAAACTAAAAAAAAAAAAAAGACTATTAAGTAAAACTCCTTCCCAATCCAGAATTCTGTTGATCTACCCTGTAGCTTTCATTTCCTTTGATTTGTCAAAAGGAATGGTTTGCCACTGAGAGTTGTAACTAGAAAACAGTATCCAGCTTTGAAAAATAACAATATAATCATCTCTTCTCACGTCAGCATCCAGTTTCTATAAATGCTTCAGCATTTATCATGCAATAGGAGACCATTATTCAGCCACAATATTAGATCTCCTCTAGGAGCATGAGTGGAGTCCCAGCTGATGAATTCTCTCTCAGCCCGTGTCAATGTAAACAGATAAGGTAAAATGAACATTAAGCATTTGTTGCAAATTTCACAACAGGGAGAAGAGGCCAGAGCAAGCAGTGCTTTTCCTTTTTGGATTTGCAAATACAAACCTACAAATGGACAAAGACAGTAGACAATAAACTGTTACGTATATAGAAATCCTGCAGCTCTGGGGATGGCATCTATTTTTTTGAACACTATGCCACAGACACAAGTTTATGTTTCCTGGACAAAGGCATAGGTGTATGCTTGCAGCAATGGACTTCTGCCTTTGAGAGAATATGTTTGGTCTTTTGGGATTAAAGCAGTGGACTTAGAGGACTTGAGATAGGCATGTGGGCAGTACAACTTCCCATTCCAAGGCAAACAGCTTCTTTGCTGTCATAAGGAAAGGAAGGTGGTGTTGTTAACAGCTCTCAAGTTGACTTTGATTAATGGTGACCGAATTAATGAGAATCTTCCAAGTTACTTTGTCATCAACAGCCTTGCTCGGGTCTTGCAAACTCAGTATCATGGCTTTCTTGACTGAGTCTGCCCACCTGTAATGTGGTCTTCTCTACTTTTTCCTACTGCCTTCTATTTTACCAAACATTACTTTCTTTTTTCCTAGTGAGTCATGTCTTTTCATGATATGTCCAAAGTGTGACATCTCACACTTTGGCTTCTGGGTAGACAATACAAAGGCATGTTAGAAATGTTAGGAAAAAGGTGATTTTGTGATTTTGTGATTTTGATTGCTCTAGGATCCATTTAGTTGTCTTCTTGGCAGTCTGGGTATCTGCAGAATTCTCTTCCATCACCGTATTTCAAATGAGTTGATTCTCTTCCTGTCAGCTTTCTTCATTGTCCAGTTTTCAAAAGTATACACAGAAATTGGAAATACCAACTAGAGTGCTAAGATCTGCTGGAGAAGATTTTCTCTTGGTCCCATCACCATCTCAGGCTTACCTGGTGAGGACATGGGAGAGAGTCTTCTCAGTGGCTACTCCCACCCTAGTGGAACGCCCTTCCACATGAGGGTGGCGGCCCCCCTCCCTGCTCTCCTTTGGCCAGCAGGTGAAAATTTTTCTTTTTAAACAGGCTTTTATGTAATCTGGGGAGCTTTATTTATTGAGCTTATATTGTTTTAGCTTTTTTATGATTTTATATGTTTTTGATGCTTTAATTGTTTTAAATGTTTTAATATTTTAATTTATTGTTGAAAGCCACCCTGGGTCCCATTCTGGGAGAAAGGTGGTATACAGATATAATCACTAACTAACTAACTAACTAACTAACTAAAAATACAGTAGCATGGACAATCCTTCCTTTGGTATTAAATGATATACCTTTACGCTTAAGAATCTTGTTTAATTTCTTCATAGCTGCCTTTCCAAGTCCTAGTCTTCTTCTGATTTTTTGACTGCAGGCCTCATTTTGATTAATGACTGAGCCAAGGTATTGGAAATTTTTCACTATATTAATGTCCTCATGGTTTCCTTCAAAGTTATGCAAATCATCTGTGGTCATTATTTTTGTTTTCTTAAGCTTCCACAGTAAACTTGTCTTTGCACTTTCTTCCTTGTCTTTCTTCAGTCATCATTCCAAATCTTTGCTTTTTCTGCTAGTAGTATGGTGTTGTCTGCCTTTCTTAAATTGTTCATGTTCCTTTCTCCAATTTTCACACCTCCTTCCTCAGAGTTTAATCCTGCTTAGTTTATGATATCTTCAGCATACAAGTTAGATCAGGGGATAAAATGCAGACTTGCCTGACTCCTTTGCAGGCTCAACAGGCATGCAATGGAAAGCTTCCTGGAAAAAAACAGAAAACTGAGGGATGGGAAGAAGGACAGAACTGAGTAGCAACAATCATTAACATGCAAGTATTGGTATAGGTCTTGTTTGTTCTGTTTTGCCTGGAATCATTTGTTGAGCAAAACAGTAAGAGCTAAAGTAAAGGGATCTGCTGCTTGCAAAACATTTTGAATATGAAATACATAAACAAAAGCAGTAAATGGGATGTACTTCTTTGATCATCATTTGATGTGAAAACAACGTGCTAAGACTTCCATTGTAGCAGGGAAGAGGAGAGGAAAGATTGCAACAGTGAACAAGAAAATAAGTAATGACTATTCTAACCTTTTCCAGTTCACCTGATAAAGAGTGTCCTGAAGTTTTATAATATTACTATCCCCTTCAGGAGAAGAATGTCCTTTGTTACAGGAGCTCAGTGGTATTCACCTTGTAGGGCAGGAAATCCCCTTTGGGACACGTGGAACTTTAAGATTCCATGAGTACCATGCAGTCTCTTTCTATTTATAGCTTCTTGCAAAGAGTGCTCTTCCCAGAGATGTGTATATATCTGTGTGTGTTCATGAGCTGTGCATTTTTTAAGGACATCTGTTTGTTTTGTATTTTGCCTTTGGACTTTGTTGTTTTTTTATTAGGATTTTAAACAATATTAATAAACAAAAGGGGAAAAAACCCTATGTGCCCTTGATTGATATACTGGTTGGCATTTTCTAAAATGGAACAAGCAGTAATAAATTGTGAAGCACAAAATGCTACAGGTGCTGATTGGCTTAAGGACTGATCTTTTTCCCATTGAAAGGCACAGGCAGCAAACAAGCCATCTATATCCCTGCCTACTCAAAATAACCGGAGAAGGACCAATGACAGAGACAAGGCATGTTTACTTTGCTCCACACTTGTCAAACTGTAAACATAAATAGCAAAGTACTGTACCTCAGCTAGACCTTTCTGTGCATTTTAAAATGAGAGGTTGTAGGTCTTATTTCCAAAGCAAAATCTTAGTATTAAGAGGTTCCTGGTTGCTTAGTTTTTTAAAAATCTTGTTGTGTTGCCACTATACACATAGTCGCATCAATATTCCCTTTTGCAGCGTATTATTCTTATGATTGTGCTTATTGCCAATACAAAGGAGATGGTATAGACATATCTTGAATTTCTGTTAGCAGTCAGAGCTACAGTATAGACCCACTGAATGAACTGTTGAATGGTCAGTCAATGCTTAGGTAAGACCCATTGATTCAATACCTCTCAATCAAGAGGATTTGGGCCATAAACCTAAAGAAACTGATGGCTCTGGAAAACTGCATGATTAACAGCAATGAATTTCTTGTTGTTGAGTGCCTTGCCCAAGTTCACCCAGTGGGTTTCTGTGGCAGAGCAGGGGTTTGTCATGGTACAATTCATAAACCACTACACCATGCTAGATCCCCATGATTCATTTATAAGTTTAATATTTGGTGTTGTTTCCTATTTCAGACTTGTGGTAGTATAACCATAGGTGGCTGCACTCAACAGCTTGAGTTGTGCTGTTAATACAGACAGAAATTGTCTATTTCTCCTGCAGATGATTCTGCCTCAAGCAACTTTACAGGTCTAATGTCCTTCAGTTCTTCAACTTTTTTTAAAACCAATGATTATTTGTGAAATGATAAAACATGGCAAAAAGCAATCTTGTGACTATGTGTATGATGACAATATATATATATATGGTTTTTTCTCCTGTGATGGGCACAGACATTGAGAAACATCACTGTAACAAATCCTGCTCCCACTCCTTTCTGAAAATAGCTATGAACAGCCAGGTAGCTGTAGACCCCCCAAGTCCTGTGCATTGCAAAATTACCTTTATGTGGACAAAAAGGAGGCAAGACAAGCCTGAAGTTGTGCCAGAAAGGTACAATTGTATCCTTATTGTGGGATGCTGATATATTTAACTGGCTAATGGTTTATTTCTTCTTTTTATATCAAAATCAACTGATTACTTCTGAGCTTCTCTCTGCATTATGCTTTAATAACTCTACTGAATTACCTGCTGGAGGTGATTTGATCCCTTTCACAGTCTGAGAATTGGCTTCATCCAAGTGCTGACCAGTCTAACTTAGTTGTGAAGGAGAGTACTGCGCTGGTGTCAATGGCTGAGCAGGGAACTGAACACTGATCTCCAGGGTTATAGTTCAACACTCAAATCACTACACCGTGCTCGCTCTCACACAATATTTACTTTGTGTGAATTGTAAGTTCCTTCTTAAAAAAAATGGAAAATTGGATCTTAATATCAGGATGCCAACAATGCATGTTCAAAATAATTCATAATAATCAACAGCCGAAGCCCCATCCTCTGGCTACTGATCGGTGCATCTTCTTTGGGACGGATATATTTTGACATCATTTTCTGCTTTCAGCTTGCAAAGACTACATAAAGATGCAAACGAAGATGCAGTCTGAAATCTTGCAATCATCTTGTCAAGGCACACTTTTACCTAAATGGAATGTGTAGACATGTGTTCCATTACATCAGTTTTTTTGTAGACCTAGAAATGTCCTTTTCTTGTCTCTTTTCCACTAAATTTGTGTGTGGTGTTAATGGCTGGAGCAGCCCAAAGCAAAATCTGATTAAAACCTGTTAAATGAGATTTTAATCCTGCAGACCTTTTCTTCAAATATAGCATGCTTTCAAAAAGGACAGTGTCTTCTTCATGGCAGTGAGTAGTATAATGATGATTAGGTTCGCAGGCATGTGGGGAACATTTCCATCATAAGGTCAACATTTGTTGACTTTGAAAATGACAGGGAGGGCTCAGAGTTTAAGATAACTGGTGTTTATCATAGTGATTTTTTTTTTAAAAAAGAAGCGCTAATAATTCCAAATTCATGACAGATGCAAGAGTAGCAAGAGATTATTATTTTTCTTTGCTGATACACATTGAGCAGGTTCATCCCACACAACATATAGGTTAATAGAGGTGATAGAGAATAGTTGGGTGAAGTTGTATCTGATTATAGGTTTGTCCAGGCTAGTCTCCCTGCTTCTACTTTGAGTTACTTACTTTAGAATGCAATTAAGAAACAAGTAGCTAAATGACATTAATGATTGGTACTCAACAGTCAAAGGTGCTGGATTAATCAAAAAATGAAATTCAATGGGGAACCCTTCTCAATATGATTTTTTTCCATTTTTTTTGTCCCTTGCCAAAGTTACATAGTGACTCCTTCACTGAAACATTAATTCTCTATGATGCGAGTCATCCAACTCTTTCGCAAAGTTTTGGTGTGATTTCTAATAAAGTCCATGATGGAAGGTGTATTGGCTGTCTATTATTTTACTATTGTTCTCTTAACATAAAAAGGGGCTCATAAAAGCTATCACTACTCAGAATGAAACATGCTCATGGTACAGGTAATATGTCTTAAATGAAAAAAATGCTAGGTAAGGTTGAAGAGTGTACATTCACAATAGTACATCCCACAGAGGTACCATGGCATTTGTCCTTTACTTCCATCATAGCTTTGCATAGTTTTCCCTTACTTCTATTGGTAGCAACACAAAAGACAGGCAAGACTGTATTATTTCATCTGCTTCAAATGCTTGAGGAATCTCTAAGAACAATTTTAAAAAGGCGTATGACAAAGGGAAGATGTACTAGGAAGAGAAATGAGCAAAATTAAGATCCATTAGACGCAGAAGCATCTAATGGATCTTAAAGAGAAGAGACCAGTGAACAGAAGGCCATTTCAGGACCCAAGGCAATGTGTGTGAAACATCTCCGTAGGTTATATTATAACAAAGCTGGCACACCAAGATGACTTGTGGGGAAAGTGTACTTTGATGCCTTCAGAACTATGGACAACTTCTAGATTCCACCAGAGAGAATGTGCGTACTGGAAAAGCAAGCAAGCAAGCATATGCCTTAATATAACATAAAACATGACATAAAAATGTATAATCCAATTCCTGCCATTCTTACCACTCAGAACTGGCTTCTGTATTTATGTGTGTACCTATTGTATCACACCTGTAAGATTCTTGACTAGCTGAGTGCGTAGGCAAGTGATGTATTGTGGTCCAACATCGAGGGTGACAAAACTGTGGCCCTTCAGATGTGGATGAACTATTCTTCCATTCAATTACCACTAGTTAGGCTAGTTTGGGCTGATAGGTATTCCTGTCTACTATCCCTGCCCTAAATTATGCTGCCTACAGCTTTGATGGATGCTATTGCTATTTTGCTCTTATCCCTGCACACATGCTCCACCTATCCCATCCATTAAGAGAAATTTAAATACACTGGTAGACTATAATAACAAAATGAAAGTATTTGGTTTACTCTATTCAACATTTTTGTCTAATGCAGTTCTTCCTTGTGAATGTCTAATACAGTCAGGACTCAGAAAAAAATAATTATAATGCCTTTGTACTCGTGAATATGTAGCTGCACTGGAAAGGAAAGAGGCAGAATTTTTTTTTTAAATCAAGAACTGGATAGGATGATATCTTCATCTAATTTTGTAATGAAGAAGAGAAAGGCACAATGAGGTAGGGCACCTGTACCTCCTTGATTATATATTATTTTCAGAGGAGACTCTTATAAAAACATGAGATAATACAATGCTGATGAAGATTTATGAGAGTAACTGTGAATTAAAAAAAAAACAGAATAGTGCCCATAGTGGAAAATACCAGATATTTTTAGAAAAGACAGTTAATGAATGCAAATTCTAGGCTCACAGTACTTTCAGCTTAATAGGAGAATTAAGACTCTTCTGAATTCAGTCATATGGCAAAAAGTATGGAAATAGTATGCCAAACTTTTAACTTCCACATTGTGTAAGCAGTGAAAGTGATCCACTAGAGCGCCAGGCTGCTTGTTTGGCATTGATTTAGAAATAAACAGAGCAATTTCCCCCTAAATTGAGAAATGACTTAGCTAATCTCTGTACTGATCTGAACTTCCATGGTTTGTGTTCATGTTAGCAACTACATTTGGCCTATTGCATAAAGGTAAACTCTCAGTGTGAATTGAGGTAGAAAATAATTGTTTGGAATTCAACAATATCACTAAAAGTTACCTTGCTAAACTTATTAGGACTTATGAGAAGCAACACAGCTTCACCTCAGAATTTCCACATTTGAAGGTTTATGAGATGTTTCAAAGAAATGAAGGGTTCAAAAAGGCCATGTGTCCATTTTAAATCACTAAAAATGCACACTATTGATAAAAACACAATCAAACATACTTTAGTGAGTGGGGGAAAATGCATGGAATTGGGTAAAACGTATAAATAAACATTGGAGAAAATGAACACAAATGTCCATATATGGGAAGAAAGAACCAAGTCAATCCAACACAAAACAGGAATGGGAAGACAGTGCAGGTGGAAAACAGAGAAATATAACACAATCAACCCAGAGAGATTTCTACTTGCCTATTGGAATGTAATCCAAATCTACAGAGATTGCTTATCAGACTTGATTCTAGTTATTTAAAATTCCAAAGCCTCTTGAACCACACTGAGATTCTTCTAGAATAGGAGGGAGGGGGGCCTGAACAAACAAATAAACCACTGTCAACCTCTTCTCCACAAGTGTATCTGTGTCCTGAAATGAACTTTGAGACATACTGATGTGACCATGGATGATATCCCTGTAGCTTTGTTCAGAAATGTTACATGTTTAGGGTGAAGAAAGGAATTGCATACATTTTTTTCCTTTCCCTATATCCACTAACAGTTAGGATCTGAGTTTACTGGCAGATGCAAACATTATTTCACTGGAATATGTCCGGTGAATTTCATTACAGCTTGCCATGACACAGGCCTTTATGGATTACTCATTAATGCTGCACAGAAATGCAATTGTGTTGGTTCCATGACACTTCGAACATTGGCAAAGAAGCAAAAAATAATAATGATAATAAAACACACTGGTAGGTAAACTTGAGTAAAGGTGTCATTTTTACAATCCCTTCTCAGGACAGAATTGCATTTTAAGATCTAAACACCTTGGCAAATTCAATTAACTACTCCTGTTAAAAGAACTTGTCCACAGATGTCCTGTATGTCATAAATTGTATTTTATTTTACAAATGAAGACTGTATTTTTTTCCAAACAGATGCGCGGACATATGCACAGATGACACAAATTCTAAATCCCAATGTGTGGTGTCACATAATTCTATTATTTTTTTAAAACAAAAGTTGTAAAGAAGGTTGGACAGCATGAATAACATCCAAAATTCATCCATTAAATGTTCCAAACCTGGAACATAAAATCGGTGGGTCTCTAGGGTGAGCATTTTAACACTATAAATCTTTATCCTGTGTTTTATCCCAGAAGCTTATGGTGAACTTTTATACTGACAACAATTATGTGAGTGACTGTCAGTGTGTTCAAAGAAATTAACTGACCCAAGGTGCATTGGATGGGAACTGGAAGCCTGCTCTCCCAAGAAACAAAATACACATTTCAATGCAACAACTGAGTCATATTAATTTCAGTTATAAAGTATGAAACATCTGCTAAATTTTTTTCTTTTTTTTAAAAAAAAATGGGTTCAAAATGCTTAATTTTGCCTGGGATTTACATCCTTTACTTTTAAATATTTTTTTTCTTTTGATATTATGAATATCACATAACTATACCATCTTCATCCACTTCAGTAGAGTGTGTATTGCGTGTAAATAATAAATCTTGAGAAAAACAGTTGTATTTATACTGTCAATACAGTTCAAATAGGACAAAGGCAGTTCTTGCCACACTGCAACTCAATGCAATTTTTTTTCCGCTGCTGAGTGAAATGAGGACAACCTCTGGTGCTTCCTTTTCCATGTCTACTCATCTGGGAGTAAATCCCACTGAAATCAATGACACTTCTTTTCTATAGATATAATCTGATTGCTCTATTGTGTTACTTTATTCCATGTCCTAATACAATCAAGTAATTGACTAAAAGGATAATATAGTTTTTGTATTTCAATAGGCATTTGAAATATACCACTGGCTTGATGTTGTCTTTACAGCACCCTCTCTCCAAAATGTTCAGCTGTTCATCAACAAGTTTATCAAATGTTTGTCTAAATGTGAGCAATTACTTCTCCCACAAAGAAGCAACCAGATCCAGATTAACAGTTTATCTTAATGGTTTAGAGCAAGAATTCCCAAATTAAGTCATTGGAACACATTGGGATCTAAATCCAAATGCTAGTGCCAAGTAGAGTAGACTTGTTGAATCAGTTGCTGATTAGTAAGTCAGTATTACTGCTTTTAGCTCCACCAAAACTGTTTACACTGTGAAGGTTTAAGGGTGCTGCCACCTTGAAAAATATGTCATGGCAACAAGGTTCATACCAGGGGAGGTAGCAGAAAATGGAAGGCATGGCTGGGAAGCTGCACAAAAAAAAAGAAGGAATTTGAGTGTCTCTCATTTCATAGGCATAATGTGACTAAATCTGTCTTTTGGGCTAAGGGCAGTTCCACCAGTCATGTAGGAACGTGTGGGCGGGGTGTAATTCGCCCTGGGCTGCAATGTTTCTGGGGCATCCTGGCCTGTAGCCACACCCCCATGTGCCCTGGCCATGCTTCCATGCACCACAGCCATGCCTCCTGCACAGTGGCCACGCTCCTTGTACCGTAGCCCCCGCCCCTCCACACACTCCAAGCTCCACCACTGAGTCTTTGTTGTCGTTGTTGTTAATTGCTGTCAATGACTTCAACTTATGGTGACCCTATGAATGAAAGCCTCCATGTCATCGTCAGACCTGTGGCTTCTTTGGTTGAGTCTATCTACTTGCAATGAGATCTTTCTCTTTTCCTACTGACTTCTACCTTACCAAACATTATTGTATTTTCTAATGAGTCATGTCATCTCATAAAACTCTCTTCTTTAACATGTATTTTTTTTCTAATCCGTTCCCTAAAGATGGGTCATTCTTCCTTAAAAGTTATTTTTTGGATGAATTTGTCTCAAGATACATAGTGAATATCAGTCATCACAGACCTTTGTTAGTTTTCAAAAGATAGTGGGTTTGCAGAAGACTAATTCAATACTTCTCAACTTTCATGGAACTGCATATTGCTCTAAAGATTCTTCCCTCTCACTTGATGCACAAGGGTAATTTATGAAGTGAGGGACTTTTTTGTATGGTATTCTATAACAAGTCCCTCTTTTTACAAAGTTTGGAGGTAAGTGAGGATTCTGATGTATTATATGTCACCCTTGCCCATGTGCAAAAATTGTTAGGTTTTGGGGAACTGAAAAGTTTTTCAGGAGCGCAAAAGAAAAAAAGAAAAAAGAAAGAAAAGAAATCGTGGGAGGAATATTGACTTCTAAAGGTCTAATGATGATGGAATTGCCATTCAGTACTGATTGTTCATTCAGGAGAGGGGAAGAGATGAAAAATAGGCAGGAGAAGGAATAAAATGCAGTCTTGTAGAGGAAGGCATTGGTGATAAATTCAAGCACTAAACAGGAATTCTCCACAGTGCAACATGTTGTTGTGAGACCCAATTCTAATTCTTTGTTACCAATTCCTTGATACTTTCACATTATAATAGCTCAATGGCTTTACTGATATATGTTTTTGTTGAATTTTGTTTGGAATACTGTAACATGCCATATGTGGGGCTTACTCTGAAGAGTGTTTGGAAACTTAAGTGGATTCAAAGTGGCAATCAGCCTACTGAATAGTGTTTATAGGAAACACACAACCTGTTACAATAGCAACACTGAAACCCATCCATTTCCAGGCACAATTCAGAGTACTGGTTTTGACCTATAAAGCCATACAATGGTTTGACTGTTTATGGGGAAAGGCTTTCAACAGGAATCTTAACAGACCACAAGTTGAACATGAGTCAACAGTGTGATATGGCAGCTAAAAAAAGCCGATGCAATTGGCAAAAAGACTAGGACATGGGGTAAATGGATTCAAGCTACAGGAAAAGAGGTTCCACCTAAAAATTGGGAAGAACTTCCTGACAATAATTGCTGTTCAACAGTGGAATACACTGACTTGGAATGTGTTGGAGTCTCCTTCTTGGCCTTTTAAACAGAGGCTAGATGGACTTCTGTTAGGAGTGCTTTGACTGTATATTCCTGCATGGCAGAGGGTTGGACTGGATGTCCTTTGAGGTCTTTTCAAACTGTATCATTCTGTGATTCTGTTATTCCTATCTCCTGCTTTTCATTGTTATGTTTTTAATTCTTTTAAAAATTATATTGATAGTTAAATTATATTTTAATTTTTTTTCTGAGGCAAGTGTTTATCTGTATCTGATTTTGAGGACAAGGTGTGATATGAATAAATATATATACTACTGTCATTGCTCTTACTGACAGGCAGCCTGAAGATTCTGGTGTTTAGCATCCAGTAGGTCAATTATTATATACAGTTTACAGAACATATTTTAATCATAGTGCCAATGAAACATATCTCAGCACCTCAAATGGATTATTTTCTGGGATGTCATTTGAACTAAGCACCGGATACCACAGCAATGAATGCACTCTAGACAAGTTGGTGGATTCTATTCCATGCATGGGGGGGGGAGGACCCCAGCATTTTGTCACTGACACACAGTCATATAGAACGAATGGCCAGTTTGCAGTGCAGAATCTGTACTTAATTAGTGCTGGATAGCACTGGAGCTCTTCCCAAACAATAGGCAAACAATACCAATAGGGATGGTATCACAGTTACAGAACTAACCCACTGCCTATGTACATCTTTTTTACGATGAGGGAGGGTCCATAAACTAGCAGAAGAGATTTACTGCATGGATAGATCCAGCTCTTTTCAGGATGTATAGGAAAAAGTATTTCACATCTATACATGTAAGCAACGGTGCTATTTACAGGTTTCTGTCACGATCTAATCTCTCACAGCACCCATTTTAAGGACTAATTGTATGTGAAAAGGACTATAATAAACAGCAAAGATGTTCTTTGCCAATAAAGTAGGAGTACTAATGCTTTGTGGAAATGACTAGCATATCGTTCAGCCATGTTACATTTGGAAGCCAATCCTCATTCAGAACAACTAACCGTTAACATCTAAATTTACCCATTGCTCATTTACTGGAGAAGTAGGATTTAGCAACACTATATCTTAGTATGCTTTTGTATGTTCAGTAGAAGGCAACAACACTAAATTCTAAGAGCCTTTCTGCTTAAGGTCCAAAGACTAGTGGATTCAAAGGACATCTTTAGTTGATCACATTGTATTCCTGAGGGTGCAAGATTTCAGTTCTTTTTGGTCTCTATGCAGAAATTTGGGTTCCAGCTGATATGAACTAATCAACATATTCTCTTTACTTTCATGTACAAATGAGTACAGGCTATCCTATTCCTGAATACCAATGAGTGAAATTGTTGTGACACATTTGTGGCTTCAGAAAAATATGCTGCAAAAGCAGGAGCCAGTTCTGTGCCATTTCATCGGCTGTATCTATATGTCGTCTTGCATCCTGAGTCTTGCAGGAGTGCTATCCCATTTAGCCCAGCTCCAATAAACTCTGCTTTGAGGTCTGCAGCATTTGATATTGCCCAGATGTCTGACATCACACTTCATAGTACTCAGAAGAGGCAAGAGGGTTTAGTGGCACTTAGCAGCAGACTGAATGCCTAACATTTCATCTTGCAAAAAGGGCTGGGAAAGAGATTGTTCCGAGTGCCTAAATTAAATATCATTTGGCTTTATAGTTTTGCTGTGAAACTGCACTGGCTCCATCAGAAAATTGTTTCTGATGACTACACATATGAGGCAGAAAGATCAGAAGCGTGCCCAACAACAAGACTAATGAGATCTGTTGCACTGAAAAGTGGAAGTAAAAGCAAGGTTCAGACCTAAGACACAGTAGAGCACCACAAATACAACCAATACTAGATTTTACCACACTAATCAGGCAATTCTGTGAACATCCTAAAAATATAAAAAAATGATCCTGCTGAGTTCAAGAGGGCTCTCAGGCAAGTAGGCATGGAATGATCCTGCATGAATTTTCATATGAACTTAATCTAATTTACACCTCCCACATATGCAAACAGAAATGAAGCTGTGCACCCAAATTCTATGGGTTTTTTTTGTACTACAGTTCTCCAGCCAAGGACGCATACCAAAAAAAAAAAAAGTGTACCTAGTGCTCACAAAAACATTCATATTAACTGTGCCATAACAAGTTAAGGAAAAATATGTACATTTATTTATACATTACTACATATATATAGAAAAGGTTTATTAAAAGGCATTAGACATATTATGCAGATGATTGGTGGAAAAAATGGGACTCACACTGAAATGAAGTAATATCAGAAAAATTAAAAATGCTGTGAAACTAAATTGTCATTCACTAATCCTAACTAAACTGCCATTTCTTGTTTATTGTTGTGTGTCCTCAAGTCATTTCCAACTGATGGCAACATTAAGACAAACCTATTCCATTGTTTTCTTGTCAGGAATTCTTCAGAGATGGATTTGCCTTTGCCTCCCTCTGAGGCTGAGAGAGTGTGAGTTGCCTAAGGTCACCCAGTGGGTTTCCATGGCTTATTGGGGATTTAAACTCTACTTCCCAGAATCATAGCTCAAACGTCTTTCCAAGGCCATTTCCATGCTAGTGGTCTAGTGATGAAATGGTCCAAGTCTTAACAATTGTTGAATTTACAACTACATGTGCAAAACCCTCAGTTTGATATCTATTGTTTACAGAAATGAAGCATCTAGTCATTCTTTAAGGATTTATTTAAATGTCACAATAGGGAGTAGTAGAACATATTTTTGATCATACTATTTCAAGATAAGTAAAGTAATTAAAACAAAAAAAGAAGGAAGATGCCTGAATCTGGACTCCCTCTGGTTATAAGCCTACAGTAGTTTCAGTGCAGACTCTAGAGGAACTTGAAAAATTTATCTGTATTTGATTCAGAAATTAATTTCAGTGTTGTTAAAACACCACCATGTAGGAAGGGTGAGCTTTTAAGACCCTTACTGTGAACTCTTGTTCTATTTGGATCGATGATTAAGCTGGGGAAACATTTCTGGCTTTCTTGCTTCATTTCTATTAGTAGCATATCCCCGGTGTACATTTCCCACTCTCATTTCCTTATCAGAAAGTGGTGGTGGTAATGACAGTAGCAGTATTGAGAAGAAAGCAAGAATGAGAAAAGGTTACCATCGCTTCCCCATTGTTCTGACATGCTTCTGACCTGAAAGAGTCATGGGCCTTGGGATTTAGTGTCCTCCTAGGAAAGTTACAAATCATAAGCACTAGCACTCTTTATGCCTTGTAGTACTGATACATTCCTCAGATTAATTTAAGAACAGAATATAGGAAAGAAATTGATTCATTTGTGTATCAATCCAAGGAGAGACTCTGAGAGTTCATTCATCTGTAGTTCAGTCTGTGCACAAACATCTGTGGATAATACAGGTCACCACAGATAGATCAGATCTGTGGAACCAGTAACAAAGCACATCTTACTAACCACTGGCCAAAGTGGGTGGGGTGATATTACTGGACTTCTGTTTGTCATCCAAGTTAAGCTTATTTATTAGTGTCCATAACTATGAAAGCCTAGTTCTTGCTCTTTGTTCAGGTTCTGCTCAACATATATCTAACTTGTCTGAAACTAGATCAGACACCATCATACCTTATTTCTCACCCATCAGATAGCTGTTCATTCTTTCAAAGGATGATTTGTAGATGCAAGGGTCCATTCCTAGTCTGAACTGCAGAAATGGGCAGCAGTGGTCATCATGATCCAGGTTTTGACCGTGTGTGAATTAAGTTACACACATCATATAATAATATGAATTAAGGCTTCAGCTACTAAGTATGGTTTTCCAGTATTGGTCCTTTCTTACTATCTGTTGCTGAATGGTCAAATGATCAACTGAACCATCTTCCCTATTCATCTGAGGAGAATGGGTATAATTAATACTTTCCTCATTTCCAAGTCTGAGACCCACACAGCATCTTTCAATTTAGTGTGAGTTTCTGCATCTGTGGTACAGTCAGCATTACCTGTCCTTTTCAGATGTGCCTCTTAATAAAGCACATGTCCCAAAGCAAACAAACAAACAAACAAACAAACAAAAATCTACTGTCCAAGAATTATGTTACATAGATATTAGAAAGCTCTAGGGGACTTATTACCAAGTCTTAGAAAGCTATTGATTAGAAAATTTGAATTTCTTTCCATGTGAATCATGTGAGCACCTCAGATGTACAACTGTAGCTGTTGAAGAAATTTCCTTTGTCTTCACTAGGATAGCCAAGAGACAACATTGGCCAAGAAGATGATGGCAGGGAGGACATAGGACTCTAGTTCCCTTACAGCTGCTTTGGTTAGTCATTCCCATGGTCCACATGATCTTAAGTAGCTTGTGGTCTCTTTGCTCACTTTACTTTAAAAAACAATAATAGTTTTCTTACCCTCTCTCTGCATGGATCTTTAATGCAGGGACTGAATTGGAAACAGGTAGATTTAAGCTATTGATTAATCAAAGAGCTGGCTTCAACCACATATCAACATGAAAACCTTATTTGTAAGAAGTCTCCATATCAGTATAACCCTGGTTTCTTATGAGTGATGGCAAGCTATCTCTGAGGAATATAAACAAAGGATAGTAGGCAGCTTGTTACATCTGGCAGAACAGGATGCCTAGGCATATTCATTTGTTATTACACAATTTAACTATGTTACAACCAAGTTCTTAGAGCATTCAAGATGATGATGAAGCATTTATTTCCCACACTTGCATTCAGCAATGGGCCATAACTCTGTGATTCAGCCCAAGGCAAATGACCTTTGGACAAGGTATGACAATGGAAAATTTCTGTCTGAAATCTGTGAGATCCACTGCTGATGTGGACAATGCAGGCAAGACTGAGGCCCTTTCCACACGCAGGGTGGGTAAACGGGGGGGGCGCACGCAGGGATGGAGCTTACCACTAAACGGGTTGCTCCGTCCCCGCGGGGAGCGTGCGTTCGCCGCTCCAAACGGCGGCGAATTTCGGCAGTGTTTGGCGGCGCCCCAAATGGTGGCCGACAGCTTCCAGCGGCGCTCCGCCAATCAGGGCAGCACGCCAGCCGGAAGCCCGCCCCCAGGCAGCTCTGCAGAGATGTGCTAACGCGTCTCTGCAGTTCTAAATGGGGCGCGGCGACGGGGCAAAGCGCGCAAGTCACATAAAAACCACTTGAGAAGTGGTTTTTATAAGACTCGCAGTGCCACCCCTGCGGCCGCGCAAGGGCGGTTTGAGGTTAGAACCTCCCATTTGCGAACTGCCCTTGCGCGCCTCGCGGTGTAGAAGACCTCCTGGGGAGGTCGCCCTAGCATGGGCAATATGCCCTTGTGGAAAGGGCCTGAGCTAGATGGACCAATGGAGATACTCAATATAAGACCAACCTGAAACAAACAGAAGCCAAAAAACAGCAGAATAGACAACACAATACTAAAGCTTAAGCAGCATATAATACTAAAACTTAAAGGAAACAATTATTAAAATAAGCAAGTAAAATAATGAATGATCATAATCAGAGTTCATAATAGCCTTGTTCATTAACATCTTTTTCCCAATTTTTTTAAAAAAGGTTTACATTTGTACTTTTCACTTTTATGGCTCCCAAAGCCCCCAAATTATTTTTGTGGGGTAGGGAAGGAGCTTCCCAGGGCCTATTATATGTCTAGGAATTTTTTAAAAATCAGGAAGTAACTGAGAAGTTTGCTTCCTGACTATTTCCTGCTTATAAGAAAGCCTTTCAAAGGGTTAAAGCATTGGGGTGGGGGATGTGGTACACTCACTCTTGGCAATTTGGGGTGAATAATTCAAAGTTTTAAAATTTTGGAGTTGGGATCAGTGGGGTTTGTGCTCCTCCAAGGTCCGATGGGGAGCCAATGCCTTTGCATAACCCCTTGTGGTTGCCTGGCCCCATTTAGGACATGACTCCTTTGACAATGGGAATATGGCTGACACTTTTCAATAATTAAAGTCTCATTCCCAACCTGTGTCAAAGGGGAGATTATAAATTAAATGGCCTCCTCTCATTATAAATCGCAGATTTAGGAACATGTGGGTTTGCCCTTTCAAAAGCTCTCTCATTTCTTGACTCCTTTAAAAAAAGATTTATTATACAGAGGGCAGAACCCAGCACCACAATATGGAATCACAGGGAGTAAAGTTTGCTTTCCCTGAAGCCCTCTCCATATCA
The DNA here is from genome assembly GCA_948472985.1 of Iguana delicatissima. Lineage (NCBI taxonomy): Eukaryota > Metazoa > Chordata > Lepidosauria > Squamata > Iguanidae > Iguana > Iguana delicatissima. The sequence goes on along the minus strand of CAOKZL010001004.1, from coordinate 434,328 downwards.
CCAAGCCTTCTCTACAGAGCAAGGAAATCTTCCCGAGCAATCTCCCAAGCATCAGAGAAGGCTGTGCAGAAGAAAGGAAGGGAGTGGGGAAGTCCTGTTGTGGTTGCAGACATAAACCATTATGATGTCAAGTTTAGGTATATTTAGTATATCTTTTTGTCAGACTGATATTTTTTAGAGGACCCAATTGCTTACATCTATTAGAGTGCATAAGAAATTATTAAACAAACCAACCAATCAAATCAAAATAAAAACCTCATGCTTGGTTGCACAGATTGAATACTATACTTTGTTAAACGCCTAACTATATTAAGAAGTGGGGACACTTTCTTTTTACTTCCATACAAGAACTATTAAGAACAACTAAGTTAACATTTATTACTTGTCTTGAAATTATATATTCTCTTAATTTCCTGCTATATGTAATTATGAATTTAAGCTAGCTTGGCTGCAGAGTAAATAAAGGCATATATTAATTTACTACTAGCATATTCTATATCACATTTATTTTAGAGTCAGACAGAACAGAGAGTGCTTTTTAGCTTGTGCTCTTCCCATAAAGTATGCACTGTGAGGAAAAAAAAGAGGCTACTTTATAACTGGAGGGATTTTTTCTCTCCCTTCTAATTCTGACTTCTGATATTACACAAATAATTATTACCCACCCAGTTAGGGATTAGCTAAAACTCTTAAATCCAGACCACTACTTAACAATGCAAACACTGATTTCAAACTGGCTGAGACAAAGAGAGAAATAGCCCAGGGTTAGAAGACTTTTCCAAATCAGATTTGTACAGACAAACCTCTTTTTCTTTTCTTTTCTTTTCTTTTCTTTTCTTTTCTTTTCTTTTCTTTTCTTTTTTTTCTTACGTACATTGAAAAGCAGTCCCTGTGTGCATCAGTGAAGCATGGGGTCTGCTCTTGAACAAAGAATGTTCTCATGCTATCAAGGTGGACCAGATGGAACAAGTGCCCTTTCTGATACATCCTAGCAGTTCCCACTCATGGAGCAGATTGTCTTAAAGGCACTCTCATGAGTGACAGCACAGTAAGGTAGTGAGGCTGCACAGCTATGGTCACACCTTCTCTACCCACCCTTCACAAGGCATAAAGATCCTGGTATATATCCCCCTGCCACCTGTCATATCTCCATGTGGTAATCTTTCAATTGGTTGAAAGTGGGCATTGGAGGAGAACTAAGTTTATGACAGAATAGTAGTAAAATTGTGTAAGAACTCTAATTGTCCATGTACACCTTCAGAAAATGCAGTCAAGAACATGATTTTGTGGCATGTGGCACTGTGCCTCTGCTCCATTTCAGTGATGCTTGGCATCTCCTGCCCCACTTAAGCCACCCATATCCCATACCCAACTTTTCACAGATGAAAATCAGGGGACAATTGGCAAAAAATATCAGAATGAGTGTGGTAATGATGGCAAAAGACATCAAAGAGAAAGAACATACAAGCCAGAAGAAGCTGCAAAGCTTTGCCTAAGCCTACTGGGAAGGGCAAGATTCCATTCCTCCCCTCCCCTCCCCTCCTCTCCCCTCCTCTCCTCTTCTGAATTAATGGAGTATAAATTACTTTTGCACTTTGAACTTACTTTGCAGCAACTGAAGTAAGCTGAGAACAAAGAGGGGTAGTGGGAGGAGGGAAAGAAACTGCGGCATTTAAAAAACAGCAGAAAAAGGAGATAGCACTGTTAAAGAATGCTGGGTCAGACAGTCCAGGTCTGCAGTAGGAAAGAGTTAACTGGAACACACAGGAACACAGTTTTCCTTGACAAGCACTGTCTCTGCCAGTCCAAGTTAGACCTCTGGAGGGTATAATATCTATGTGTTAGCACAGATATCAAAGACAGGGAAGCCTGTGCTCTTCTTCTCTGTAGGCTTCCTCCATTTGTGGAATCCTGACTATGCATGATAACACAGATCCCAAAGAAGTGTTACCACACCATACACCCTCACTCTTCTGGATGTGCTATTTTCATAAGTGGATGTATTTATGGCTGAAGCACATGTTTGGAAGAATGCTGGCTGTAAGCATGTTGGCAGGTCAGGATGACCTCAGAGAAGTTCAGAGAAGATTAGGTGGGAAAGCCTGATGGTGATGGGTTTGGGAGAATCCTTTCAAAACTGTAAGCTATGAGCACTGCCAAGAATAATAGTAGGCAAAACTGCCCTGGTGAAGCAATCAGGGACCTTACTGTGAGCATATCCTATGGAGACCTTCCCGATTCACACTACCTGGTCAAAACATTAAAAGTTGCCAGGACTCCCATGAATGTTTTGTCACCTAGAATTAAGACAATCAGCCCATTCTGGACTCTTTTGTCAACCCCATGAGAAAGCCATTACCTCTTTGTCCATGCACCTTCCTTCAGGGCAGAAAATAGGGTATAAAAACCACAGCTCCAGTCCCAATGAATTGTAGTACGTTGAGTGTGTTACACTGCACATGGGAGCCCAGATTCCTGTTCCTCTGGGCTTCCCTGAGACTTTCTCTTAGCCACTCTCTTTGCCCTTCTCCTTCAGGACTGGTAACTATCACCCTTTCCACCCAATCTCTCTCTAGCCAACTTTTCCTGCCTCACTTTTTGATACCCTTGCATGGTTCTTGAGAGAATCTAATATCCTGTGTGCTTGTTAATTCCCAATAAAATATTCTGTTTAACCTTTTAACTGTAATCTTCTCTACAGTAAGTACTGGTATACACAAGTGAAAAGATCCTGCTGTTACCCTTCTCTTGCAGGCCTCCTTCAAGCTATATTTCTATCTATACCTAAGGAGACGCTGGCATTGAGGGTGAACTCCAAAGTCCCCCACCTTTTAGGGTTATAGAACCTTATAGGGTTATGGGAAGGGTTGCTTGTTGCAGATGCTAACAGATGAACAATGCATTTGAGCTTGCATTTGCACATCAGCAGGGCCAGGGGCAGAGGAATGAACCCAGCACTGTTAATTCCATGACGCCTCTTCAACGGGAGTGGCATGGAAGAGAGGGTAATAAATGGATCAGATTCCCTCACTTGTCCTATGTTTCCAAAATTCTAAGAAATAAATGTTTATGATTATGAAGATAAGAATAAAGTAGTCACCACATCTTCATCAAATGCAAGGAAACAAGTACTGTTTCCATCTATCAGTCATTTAGGGTTTTGTTTTGCTTTGTTAATTCAAGGACAGAAAACAGCAACAACAAAAATGAAAAGGGATTTAAACCATACAAGATGAAATATGGCGGAAAAAATGAATGACCTGCATCTGTTTTATAGTGGCTTTTAGGCAGACTATATCTGTTGGACTGAACATGCAGAGACAGAATTTGGTCTTGTACATGATGTTTAATATGTGCCAGGAAAGCTTCAAAAGGATATATTGTACATTCAAAAGAAGCTATATATTATATATGGGTTTCTGAATGTATACAACCAGTGCTTATCACATTCAGTTCTTAATGGATTACTTACTAGTGAAAATATATTCCTCCCAAATGTAATCAAAGAACTTGATGTCCCTACTGCTTTGCTATACTAGAAAAAGCCTATTGTACTTCTACAACTGTATCATAAGCGTAGACCATAAAATTACAGCTTAAGAGCATGTACAGGCTGGCAATATATAAAGCCTATGAAAGAGAACAGAATTTATTGAGCTTAAGGTCATTTCTAAGCAATATGCCTTCCCCATTTATTATCAGTGATAGAAACACACGGTACTAAATGGTAGGCTGTGCTTACACAGCAGAAACATGGATATAGTCTTCATTTAAACTGGACATGTGAGCTGCAGGTCGCTGAAGTAGAGGAACTTTGAATAATGCAGGTATTTTCACCTATGTGCCCGCAGTAGCTACGTGGTCTAGTGAATGCATTCAGTTCCTGATAGATGAAAGATTACAGATCCCTTGCTTCTTAATATTATAGCCTGTACACAGGCTTGACTCATGAACACAGCCTAGGTTACATTTTAGAGCTATAACTGAGTCCTATTCAGCCTGATTCCTATTGTTTGGTCCCAGTTAGAATAAACCCTTTGACTAGTGAGTCAGCATGCAGGTAAATTCCTTTGACTTACCTGGTCTGTTCTAGTTGGGACTAAAAACAGAATAGGAAATTATTTATGTATCTCCTGGTAGGTAGGTCAGTGATCCTGCTGACTTGGGGATTCTGAGATTTTTTGTTCAAAAAAGTAACTTTTCCAAACCCTATTTACATCTGTAAAATGTAGGATTTTTTACAATTGTCTGTGCTGTGACAAGTATATGGCCAGCATTTCCAAGAAGATATAAGTAAACTAATCTTTCTCACTGTGACTAGGAAAGAAAAACAATGATATCATTAAATGTTATCATTTCCGCAGGAAACATGTTCCCAAAAACATGACATGACATATGAAGTATAAGATCCAAATTGGGAGGGTGGATGTGCTAGTTTGCATTTGTTCTTTCTGGAAATAGCCATTACGGGCTAGGTTATATAGCTTTTTCAAGAACCTGCAAAATGTAGAAACTCATAAAAGAAAATAAAAAAAGTTGTACGAGGATATTTTTCAAACACAGCACCTTACAATATGGTTAGGAGTGACTGTCTTTCTCTGATAGTAAACAAGTCAGATAAACTATGCCCCAGAGTTAGAGCAAAAGAACCTGGTATTACTTCATAATGATCTATATGGATTTTGAGAGCAATAAAATTGGCCTCGGAGCATTTATTGAAGCTACAAATGGAGACTCAAGATTGTCTGCTGAAGAACATAGATGGAGACTAGACCAAGTTACAGAAAGACAAACAAATAAAGTAACCCATTAATTACCTGGTACAATTTACAATCTGACTTGGTCATGCTTATTTCAGAAAGAGAAAGAGAGAAAGAGAGAGCGCAGCAGAAGAAATATGTTCTGCAATAGTTTCAAATACTGCTTGAATTCTCATGCCATTCAATTCAACACTAGCTGAATTTCTTCAATGACACAGCTTTTCTTTGTTTTCAGATGAAGGTATTATAAGTTAATCTTTGTGTGCCTTCAAGTAATTTCTGAGTTATGGTGACCCTTAGGGGAACCTATCACAGGACTTTCTGGGGCTGAGAGTGTGTGACACACCCAAGGTCATCCAGTGGGTTTCAATGATGAGTAGGGAAAAACCCTGGTCTCCTGGATTGTTGTCCAATGCTCAAACCTTTATACCATGCTGGGTCTTACAACTTAATTACAAAACCTAATTGCTAATTGAAAAACCTTTGCGTGATAAGATCATATATGGTATATTACATATCAAAAGGTTTCTATAATATGATACTTTGAGTGGCCATACTGGCTGGGTGATTATGGGAGTTTTGCTCCAAAAATATCTTTCCTAAATTATTTCTGCAACTACAAAGCTATAAGAAGCAATTAGGTCAGACTAGGGTTTCACACTCAAGCGACTTCTAGAGCAATGAGATGAGCATCCAAAGAAGTGAGTGGTTAGTAATTACCAATGTAATTAAAATATCAGAATTGTACCCATGAAACTGACACTGAAAGAAAACAAGAGTGGCATATACTTTCCATCTTGTGTATCACAATTATGAACATATATGCTAGTCAGAACAACCATTGAATTTCCTTTAAAAAATCGAAAAGAGGGTTTTATTCCCCTCGCACATTTATCAAGTAGGATAGACAATGGGAGAGAGATTGAGAAAACTCACAATGTCTTCAACATTTTCCATCATTCATTAATCTCTTGAATTATCAGTTATTTGTATCACGGGATGTTTGTTCTAATATCAACAAATATGTGTCTGTTCTCATTTTTCATCTAGCCTTTCACTGCAGGCTAATTAAAACAACATTATTACATGCCATCTGTGGATCCCGGTCACACTGCCCATACTATCATTACACAGGACAACAAATGCTTAAATGCAGTGAACCTTAGACTGTCCAAATGTGTTGGATTTGAACTGGATGGCACATTAATAATGTAAGGAAACCACAATAGTATTCTTCAATGAGTTCAAGATGTTAGACCATATGTTTACAGCCATGGGCTGTGCTTGTTACATAGCTCAGCTTTCCCGATACAAGACTGCCATACCACAAACATAATCTGAACCAGACGTTTGCATAGCTGACGTATTTGAGGGTGTCAGGAGAGAAAAAGTGGAAATACATCCCAGCCCACTTCAAGTTCTGAGCTATTTGAATCAAAAGCAATGGAAAACATATGCTAGAAACAGAGTAGCTGACTCTGCATAGTGGTTAAAGAAGAAGCCCAAGAGAAGAGTTCTGAGCATTCAGACTTTTGTGACTATATAGGCAACTCTCCACATTGATCCCACATTGGGTGTTTTGTGTCAGTTTCATTTCTGCACTTGCTTAAAACAATGTAATAGACAGCACTTTTGGACTTGTGGGCATTAGTTAACATTTCTGAAAACGCCACAGTTCTGTCATCTGCTCTCCATTCTGCTCCCCTATGTACTCTGGCCCACTTTTCTGAGCACTGCCTTTGCTGAATTACATTAGTCCAGGGTATTTGTTTTGAAGTCAGAGAATAAGAAAATGTGGGATGGAACCAAAGAAGCATAAGTGAGATCTGTTCCTTGGGATGGATAAATCACTCTTACACATGTGGTTAGTCATAAATCCATTCCATCTTGTTAATGGTATTAATTATGTCTTTTCTTTAAAAAAAAAAACATGCTCCACACAGTTAAAGATTTTTTTCCCCTAAAACACACATTTGATGCATGATTTCTCTCAAAATTCAACAAGCAGTGCATCAGAGCATTCAGAGGTTAAACTGGCATTTTGGGAATTCTGTGTTGCCCCACAGGTCACGAAAGCAGAGAGTTGGCTCTTGCATCTGTTGAAGTTATGCATCCCTGCAGTATACAAAGAACTCACACAATTGTATGAGGTACACACTGTTTCCCATTGGAAACAAACCCAAGTGGATGGGATGCAAGCAATTCCCTGCTAGAAAACAAACTTGGCTCTGACTCATTTTAGGATTTAAAGTAACTGAAGTTGCAAGTGGTTATGCTAGTGCTTTAAAGTAGGAAATTGCTTGTGCCTTGGCCATCATGGTGTGCTTTGCACAGGCCCAAAGGATTTTGATTATAAAAATTTAGAAGCAAAAATAATGAATTGTCTTGGGCATATACGGGAGGTCTTGCATAAACAGAAGAACACATCTAGATTGCAATCTCCTTTTCCGGTCTCATAGTAATCAGAAAGATTCCCATTCTTGGAAGGGCTGTTTTGGGCCCAAGCCAGCACTAGAGAAAGAATCTTGAGTCTTTTATCTAACTGAAGCAAACAAAGAAAACAGAAACAATTATTCCTAGAAACAACAATACCTCTGAAATGAAGCAGCAGAGCAAGCTGCCAGAACTTCAGGGACAATGCAGAAGAACATTGGTCTAAAATCTATTCTGAGCCAAGATTTCACAAAGACACAAAACAACAATTCATTCTCCAATAGTTCTCAGAATGTTTAAGGCTTCCAGTGCCTCCTAGAAAGAGGCCATAGCTCAAAGGTAGAGAATCTACTTTGTTCCTAGTTTCAAGTTCTGGCATCCCCAGGGGAAGGAGGAGTAAACTCCTGATTGAGGTCCTAGAGATATCAATAGAGCACATAGCAGGCTTAATGAAGCAGTAGAAATTACACTTTTCCTCCTCCCAAAAGGCAACTTCCTATGTAATAATTAATTAGGGAATTGGGAATAATTAGGGAATTGGGGAATAATTAAGGAAGGGGGCAAAAGTGAGCGTGATCACATTCATTTTTTTAAGTCAATGCACTTTTACTGAAACAACAAAGGGCATTAATTCTGCTCACATGTTATGTATGTGAATGACAACACAAATCCAATACCAATGTTGTCTGCCCTGATTATGTATGGCTTTCCCACCTCCTGACATATTAAAAGATAACTGCTGGTGGGCAGATCCTTCTTTATTTGGAGAGGCTCCTTACACAATTGGAATGATTATCTGGAGTTCCAAACTGCACAGAACAGGCTTTCATGGACCATGGACCCTTTGCATCCATGGTGTCCTGCACTTGAATAATACCTGAATGGAATGATTGACAGAAAGAGATAAAGAAGGACAATTATATTAAGCAAATCTATTGATCATATTATATACACTCTTACCCAGTGCATTGTTGGAAACATCAGTGCAACCTTGCTCTACCTACTGCAGTTCTTTAAATGACAATCTGAATTCCCTTTGAGAATTTGTTTTCCAAGAGAAATGTATGAACAACATGTATCTGTTACTGCATTACTACATGACTGGAGGTATACAGTCTCTCTTGAAAATAATAGTTGTACTAAAATCTGGGTTCTGAAAAAGAGCTTGTCATAATCATAATACGATATGTTCACTCCTGATGACAGCAAAAAATGAGATTAGGGTCAAAAATTAGAAGTGCAGTGATTTAATCCCTTTGTGAGTATTTCTAATAGTATTTTGACTAGTAATTTCCATTCTTGTCTTCTCAAGGATCTTCTTACTACTGCTACTAATTTGCATATAGATTCTGGTGCTTTTCAATAAAAATGATAATTTCTACATAGCTTTCTGCTTTGAACAGCAGAGCTTTGAAAATACTTGTTGACATATTTCATTTTATAAAAAAATCCAGGTCCCAAACTCCTTGCCATTGATCCATTTAAGATATATAGCTTTATGTCCTTCATAACTATATATAATTTATGCAAAAATACCCATGCTCACCTGGGTCAGAAACCTGTTAGTTTCGTCCCCATTGATCTCTCTTTCCTTCTCATTTCTTCTCTCTCTCACTGCAGTTTCTTGGTGATCTTTCACTCTTTCTGTGCCAGTCCTGATGTAACCTCTACCAGTTTAACCTGGATTAGAAAGTCCCTTGGCCTCACCACTTCACAGCTCAGAACTGTTTCTCTTTATTCCTTCTACATTCTTTTTCTTCTCTGATCTTTTTCTCGCTCCATTTTGGATTTAGCCCTTTACTCCCTTAACCCTTTTCCCACTCGTATCAGACAAGAACTACTCTTCTCCATTCTGTTTTGGTTTCCATATTTTAGATCCCCAAATTCAGTGAAAATTATTTATTCATTAGGGAAAACACATTGGGGTAACCTCATGAAAGGGTAGGGCAAGACATACATATACAGGGGCAGTCAGACATTTTTCATTTAGAAGCACCAAGGCTAAAGTATTTTGCACATTGTCATGCCTTTTATTTCCATGTTTGAGCTAGGGATGGAAAGGGACATTTGAAAATAGTTGAAAAATGACAAAAATCCTGAGCTGATAAGATTCTTCGCCGTTTGGGACTACTTCTGTGAGAACTTCACAGTTCTGGTCTGCACAGAAAACAGCATCTTCTGTGTAGGAATCAGCATTTAATGCATGGAAAATAATATTTCAATATTTTCTGTATCCAAAATGCTGCAATTGGGAACTTTTTCTGTGTAAAATTCATGCATGGTTAATCTGCATAGAAGATAGAAGATAGTATTGTAAGCACAGAAAACAGCATGTTCTACTCAAGAATTACTAATTCTGCATTGAAATATCATTTCACACACAGAAGCTGCTGCTTACTGTGCGGAAAATGCTGTTTTGTATGCAGAACAACCATACATGAGTTTTGCGATGAATTGGTCCTGAAATACGAATAGTCTTCCAAAACTGTGGTTTTTGAAGACTTTTTCACAGCAGGAAGAAAATTTTTGGACTTACTCATTGCTACCTGGAAGAAAAAACTTATGCCAGTTCTGTACTAGACTGTTATAGTACTATTATTCCACTTTTAACATCCTATGGAATCCTGGGGTTTGCATTTTAGGGGGAGGCTCCCTAAACTGCAAACCCCAGGATTACATAGGATGTTGAAAGTGGAATAATAGCATTATAACAGTCTAGGGCGGAAATGGCCTCAGTGATTTAGTAATCCCAAGTGTGATTACGTTTTCTCATCACAGGGGAACTGTCCCTTTAACAACAGCAGGAGATACAGGTATTGCTTCCCTAAGAATGGGGATACTAAAAAGGTTGGGGAGCTGTTTGAGGTATCTAAAATTACCTAGATCAAATATCCCTGTGCTCAGATTCATGCTTATATCCTATTTGCAAAATGAGAACAATCTTATTGATCTGGCTAAGGTTAGAGTTCCTGCAAGGATTACTGAATGAATGTAGAAATGCTTTGTAGGCTCACAAAATATTTTTCTAAAATGCTAAGTATCAGTGTTGGTACTGATACTATCTAATATTAGCACTGATAGAATTAAATAATGACCCTCCAGAGTACTCCTCTTCTGAGAAAGGAGCTGACTTCTGTTTTCAAAAATGGCTCCAAGGACGGTTGCAAAAGGCTTCTCATCTTTAACAGAGACTTACTTTCAGTGGGACTGTATCCCAATGTCCGTCCCTGCTAGTGCAGGCCCATTGAAACAATGGGATTTATCTACATGTTGACTCACTCTTCAAAAACTGACTCAGTGGGTTTATTCTAGTTGGAAATAACCATCAGGACTTAGGACACTGACTCTGAAAAAGTAAGTTTATCTACCATCCATTTGGAATCTTTCTTTATCCCACTAATACACCCACTTTAGCCTTCTCTTCTCCCAATGCAGGCAAACTGCTGATTGCAGTTAAAAAATACAAAAAATAGTCAGCCATCCAAGGAAAAGAACCAAGGAACCAAGAACCAAAGAAGGATATTTTAGCACCTTCTTGAAATACTTGTTTAGGCTATCCCAGTATTCACAGTCGAGGGCTATTACTTTAACCCTTAAATAGCAATTCCATTTACTGTGGCGGTACATGGTCTGTGTGCGCAGGAAAGAAATTGATATGTCACTCTATAATATTACATTTCTTAAGTCCAAAAATATGATGACGTAAGTCACAGTTGTGACTCCGCTTATTGGATAAATACACTGAATGACAGTTGCAGATTTCTTTCCTGAAAACTGATTGGGCATCATAGTGATTTTGTCTCATAGTATAGCTTCTGAATATACTAGACACCTCTCTTTTTCACTCTCTTTAATGAAAGACAGCCAGCAAAAGCAGATAGTGATGCAAACAGGCACCAGAGCACAGCTAGAATTCAAATAGACAACTGGCAATATGGCAACCATATCATTCATTCTTCTTGTTCTCAACAGATTTTCTCACTCTACAACCTCCCCATTCCTGATCCACCTTTTCTCTTCCCCACTTCACCTCTCTCTTTTTGTCTCAGTATATCTATGCACATGTGTGCGCACACACACATAAGATAAACATGAAATACACTTCCTTGAGTTCCACTTAATATCCATGCCAAATTTCAGATTTCAAGATTTCAGAAAGTTGCAGCTGTGATGGAAATAGAGAGAGATACAGACTTTTGCTATAATAGACAACTAAACTGGAGTATAAATGATGACGGAAAAAATTCTGAAGGACTAGACAGGTTATATGTAAAGATGAGCTTTCTCATAATCGTTCCTTCTCCTTTGCTGAGACTATTTCAGTATCCTAAGCGCATCGATTGATTGGAGAAAAATGAAACTTGGTATCCTTATATTGTAGTTGTGTCAATCTGTGTGTTGAGTATTGGTATCAACATCATTGGCTAGGCCAGGCCATGACAATGCTTCAGCAAAATCAATAGTCATTCCCTTGTATAGTTCAGCCAAAAACTTGCAGTATTACAAAGCAAGGGAATTTTCTACTTACTATGCTAATTGGAAACTGAGGACTCGCTTTAGACTAGTTTGGAGCTGAATAACTACCATTAGCATTATCCTAACCAGAACACTTGTTAAACAACTGTCAGTAAATGCAAATAGATTATTTGGCAAGAGAAGAACACTATGTTTTGAAAACATCTAAGCAGCTTTGGGAGTAATGAATAATTGACAGCACGTTTGTCAGGTATTCACGTTTCAGTCAGTCTAGCAAGGACAACATAATAGTGTACAAATATCCAATCTTCCCCCTCCTGGTCCCCCAGCCCCAGTTTTCTAGCCTCTAGCCCACAAATTAATGTCAGCATATAGCATGGTCTTTTATTGTCCTCATTCTGCCTTCTGTAAGGCACCCTCAGACAATTTTTGTTAATGACAGTCTGTCAAATAACTTCATAATAGTAAGGTAGTACACTGGGGGGGAAATAAGGTTCAGTAAGTACTTTTTCCAAATCAATGAATACTAGAAGTGCCAATTCAAATGAAGAATGGTCCTGAAGGAGAGGTTAGTGGCACATATCAATGCACTGGAATACACATTTGGTGTGCAAACAGTATCAGGGTCTACTTGCAAGGTGTCTTCTATAGGTATGCTTTGTTTAAATGCAAAGAAGCTTCTTTATGTTACAGTATAAAATGAACAAGGTGGCCAATCTCACATCTGGCCATTTTCAGTTTTCTCCAACCATATGTTTTAGGTTCAAATTATATGTGATACTATGAATAATCTTGCAGTAGTTTTTTGTGTTGGAAGCACAGATTTAATCATCTTGTGAATTTGATTAGAGCAGTGGCGGTGGTGGGAAATTTATCCTTTCCCTTGTGGGTAGTTTTGTAGTCCAAATTACCAACAATTCCTGCAGATCTCTTAATTTTGTAGGTAGGAAAGCAGCTGCGTGTTGGAGATTTTGCAAAGAAAACTGGATTGGAAGCAAAGGGTTAATCGCACCCCTAAGAACTTCACTGCTGTGATTAAATTTACAGCTCTCTGAGCCTGCATTTCACACACAAACACAGGGAAACTGATCACAGTTTTTCTGGTGTTTTTATGTGCATTTTGAAATTCAGATGCCTGTTTGCAATTCAATCTGAAGGAGGAAAAATAGAATTCATGAACTGAAGAAGTACTTTAGCCACTGTGGTTTTACAGTGCATTTGTTAATATTCCTTATGCATTCTTGTACAAGCAAATTTATGTGATTACAAATTATTGTACACAAGCCAGAGAGCCATGGCAATCAACCATTATGGTGTAGCATCCCTGGCCCTTTGGGATGTAGCTTAGTGAGGTGCCTTTAATGCCCCTAAAACTAAATCATGCACCTAATGTATCAGTACACCTAGACAGTAAATGCATACAGGATTATTTTGTCCTGGTTCCTCCAGCCTCTACTTGATTTATCTTCCTGGACACAACTTACTAGTCAGATTTGTAAAATGGAAAGGAGCCTGAGCCAGCGCTCCTTTCCATATATTTCATATATGTCAATAAGCTGCATATATGTTAATAATCTACAATCAGAAGGAATTAAATGAATCAGATCTATATAAACAGTATCTGTGCATGCCAGTGCTGCAACTTTGGTTTTGGACATATAAAAAGGTTTTTTTTTTAAAAGAGGGGTAGCAATTGCACCCAAAACTTGAAAGTAACTTTGCAAATATGGCCTTACTTCTAATTACTTCCTGTTTTACAATAACTGACTAATAACTAAGGCACAATCAAATTATATTATGACATAACAAGGAATAGTGTAATAATTTATAAAGGTTAAATTGCCTTTACAGTTACAGAAGTGGTCTGGTAACTGTGATCTCATTACCTAGGCCAGTAACATACAGCATTCTGACCCTTTTAAAATGAGAAACCAAAATAGTCAGTATTTTAGTTAATTTTGTAAAATGGTGAAGAGAGACTTTTTTTAAAAGTCAATATAAATTGTTACTGACTAACAGGGTGAGAGGCTTGGATACATAACAGATTTCATTTTAAAAGTAATTTTCTGGGTTCTGGTTACACCACAACAGATAACATGTTTATATATAGCCTGATTTGACTTATTCACTTCGTTTATTTTGTTTTTTAAAAAATAGATGTCGTATTTCTAAAAGGACAGCCTTCAGGCATTTTAAGTTATATACAGTTGAAGCCAATTTATATCAAATGTATAAGTTTTAAAGACAAGTGATCGTAGAAGATGGTCTGTAAAGGGAAACAAAAGAAGCAGATGTTTGAGATCTACAGGAACTAGAACTGTCCAACTAATTCAACCAAATCTTGAATAAGAAAGCAAGTCAGGATGATTCAGCTTCATTTGTAGTAACTGAGGATCATATCAGATTGGCCCAATTCATTTCTGGCACAATCTAGAATGGCATGATCCAAAGGATTTCAGATAAAGTTGGCGATCAGGGCATTAAAAATAAATAGGGAAAAATCCAGACAGTGTGGCTTCAGGAAAACCATATAAAGAAAATGCCAGCGTAACATGGAGGAGAGGAAGGTAGCTGGGTTTTATTAATTGGCAGCTGTAATGTACCATCAGGGGCAAGAATTTCAGAAGCATTCTCCAGTCACAGTGCCTTTGGGAAGGAATTTCAAATCAGTTGGAAGAAAAATATTGGTTCAGATTCCCAAACCTTGGTTAAGATTTGGGGTCTTGATTAGCATGGGTCTGAATCAATCCAAATGAATAACATTCTTATCCAAATTGATAAAATGGGACTGGTCTTGGCGCCTCAGCGCACAGGCCGACACTGCCAGCATCTAATTTTTAAAAATTTTTCACTGTCTTTTAATGAGATTCAAATGGTAGTGAATTCAGCTGACCATCAATTGTATGGAATTGTATGGCAGAAAGTAGGAATTGTATGGAAGAAAGAAACAAGATATGAAAACAAGATATGAAAAGCTGTGTATAAAGCATCAAAAAATTTAGATCAAAATTGTATAAGATTCAGTTTGAAAATCTAGAAATTGCAAGAAGTAGCTATGACTATTTTGAACCTCAACATGACTTTCCCAGGTGAACAATACATAATATTGCTAAATATCTGTATCTCAGGAACAAAGCACAAAACTCCTGTGGTATGCATGCTGATCTCTTTTTAATTTCTGCAGATGATTGCTCCTTGCTTACTGGTAAGGCCAGTTAAATCATTTTCACATTATTCTGGCATGGGTTCACTATGAATTAGTTCTATTCTGTTTCCACATAAATCTGCAATTTTAAATATCCACCTCAAAATATGTATGTAACTTATGAATAATGAATGTATTTTTCAAGCACCCATTTTGAAAACCACCTTAAACACATTTTTAACCCTAGGGTTGCATTGAAACATTCAGGAAATGCAGACTGGATGGATTACTACTTTTCAAATTAAACATTATTCTAGGAATTAGGAAACATGGTTGTTCATTCTGATGTTCATAACGATGGAAATTCTCCAACATTTTTACTTGAAGTCTTGTTCACAGTAAGTGAACATTTCATCATTTTGTCTCTCCTCCCACTTGAAGGGCACAGCCCAGGAAGATAGAGAAAAATAGTGGAGGTCAGCAACTGGTCCCACAGATGGTTCTGCTGTGAATAGTTTGCCTTCTTTGACTATGGTCTGCAGTTTTATAAAGATGGACTTCTGGCAAGTGATCAGTTGCACGTTACAGCAGTTGGTAGGAATGTTTTTGCTAAGAATTTCACAAATCTCACCAGAAGGGCTTTAAACTGAGTTATGGTGGGGGAAGCAAATAATATTCTTGAGGGCAGGAGTGCATCAAGTGCTGGAGATAATAGCCTGAATGTTATGGAGAGAATTTTATGGGGAGAACATAGATATAGCATGGGTGACACCTGGCTTGGCCACAGAACATGTGAAAGGGATCCAAGTTGACCACAAGCTGAACATAAGTCAGCAGTGTGATGCAGAAGTCAATTCTAGGCTGCATCAATAGGAGTATTATGTCTAGGTCACGGGAGGTAACAGTACTATATTCTACTTTGGTCAGACCCCACCTGGAATGATGTGTCCAGTTCTGGGAACCACAATTCAGGAAGGGTATCGACAAGCTGGAACATGTCTGGAGAGGGGCAACCAAAAGGTCTGGAAACCTTGCCCTATAAGGAGCAGCTTAGGGAGCTGGGTATGTTAAGCCTGGAGAAGCGAAGGTTAGGAGGGGACATGCCAGCCCTGTTTAAATATTTGAAAGGATGTCTTATGGAAGATGGGGAAAATTTGTTTTCTGTTGCTCCAGAAACTAAGACATGGAGTAATGGTTTCAAACTTCAGGAAAAGGAATTCCACCTAAACAGCAGAAAGAACTTCTTGACAGTGAGAGCAGTTTGTCAATGGAATGCACTGCAAAGGAGTATGGTGGAGTCGCCTTCTTTGGCAGTTTTTAAACAGAGTCTGGATGGCCATCTGTCAGGAATGTAAGGCCTGATAATATAAGGCAAAGTATGCTTGTTATAATGTTCTGGCAAAGAGTTCCTTAAACTTGTGTTGCACAGCTTGACACTTCAGTTTGTAGAAGTGCCATATTGATTTTGAAATGAATAGCGTAATATGAAGATTTGCTGAAGGGCAATTTTTTTTAACCAACTTTGCAGCTGTCTCTAAGGATCTTTCTTTTTATGAAATTAAAATGAAACCTCACAGTAAAACCCTATGGCTCTGCCTAGAGGTAAAAACATTAAATATGTTTACAGTTTTGCAAGGCTAGGTGTCGTATATAGAACTGTTGCCTTGTGGTCTAATGAATAGCAAAGCTGCTTTAATACTTTGTGAGAAGCTGTCTTGAAATATATTTCAGAGGATCAATACAACTCAATCCATTGTGTATCTTTCAGCACTGTTGTCACACTAATATCTATGTATGTCTACTCAGAAGTAAGCTATCTTGTGCCCACTGAGAATTATCCCCAGGTAGCTGAGCATAGGATTGGAGCCTCAGTTGCAATAAATTTAGAGACAAAAATATAAATCTAACTGCTAGAGTAGACCCACTGAATCAACTGCTCAATAGTAAATAAACACTTATGTAAACTCCATTGACTCAGTCAATTGCAGTTGAGATTAGCCATTGGCCATACAAACTATACAATGACAACAGAATATTAAACACTGTCCAAGACAATTCTCTTTCCATGGAACATTGGGAGAATAATTGGTTTAATTATTCCGTAGTGCTTTTATTGTCTTTTGTTCAACTTTTCACTTTAAAATATTCATAGCATAACAGAGCCCTGGTGGCGCAGTGGTTAAATGCCAGAACTGCAGCCACAACATTGTGAGTTTGATCCTGCAGGGCTTCAGGTTGACTCATCCTTCCATTGGTTGGTAAAATGAGTGCTCAACCTGTCGGGGGCAATTAGCTAAATACATTGAGAACCACTTAGGGGGTGCTTTGTACTGATAAGCGGTATAGAAATGTAACTGCCAACTGCTAATATTTAAATACATTCCAGTTTGCTGCATTTTTTGCCATTATTTCTTTAAGCCATTTTCTAGTAGTTTACCTAAAAGCACTGATGGCTGGTGGCTTCTTTGCTGGTGTGGCTGTGAATTTGCTATGGGTAGTAATCTTAAGTTTATCTTCAAAATAGGTTTAGCACTATAGATAGGACCTTTGAAGTTTTGATTAAAACATAAAACACAGAATAGACTCACTGTCACACTAAAATGGACTCTTCACTAAAATGGAACCCACCAGTCACCATTGCTTAAATGTGAAAGGACTGTAGAGAACATTAAGGAAAAACAAAAAAACATTTTAAAACAAGAAGTTCAACAGATAGTTTCTAAAGAAGGAAATGACACAGATGACATGGAATAGCCACAATGCCCAATGTGATTGTTGCATTCTTCATTATGCACTCAAGTCCTTGTTTGCCAATGTGTTTCTACAGATTTTTCCACGAATTCGTCTGCAGTTGCAATGCAAATGGTACACACTTGCATTATGTATATGATGAAGCAACCACTCATCCTTCACCAATCTCACAAAAACATTTCCTGTTTGGAAATCCCAAATTTCAGCAACTTTTCAGGGTCATATGAATCAGCCATTAGATGCAGAAGTTATAACTGCCCTGCTGTTTGATTTTCTGTTTGTATATAGCTGACAAGAAACAGATGCACAAAACAGAAAATGTAAAATACAAGCATAAATTTTAATTGCACCACTGGAAGCATCTACATATGTGCAGTGTAAAATTTAATGAATGTGCTAAATATGTAAGCGTTAGCAAAACACTTCTCCACCTGCCTCCTGACAAACATTAAAGGCCTGTCCTATCAACTGTTTACTAAAGGTGCTGCGTTTAAAAATGTAATTTTTCAGATGAGAAAACACATAGGTTCTCACCCTAGATGACCAAGTTAAAAACCTGAATCCTATTGATTTATGGTGTTTTTGATTTCCTGCCATTTAACAACTTCACATCATAGGCTGCTTCCTTCCTGTGCCCCAGATGAAATCTAAAACCAGTTCTGCCTCTATTCATACAGTTGCACATTTTGCTCAGTAAAGAGATAAAAATATTCTCTCACAATTCACATATACAATAGGCTGCATCTTGTATCCTCTAAATGGAATATAAAGATCAGAAGTTCTGTATATAAAGAGGATTTGCGGGTTAAGTTGTTCTTAATATTAAAGGTATATTTGCATTTAACACATAGGTAGGTTTTTTCCCCACCTAAAATGTAACTAGCACTGTGTGGTGGAAGCTGATGATTCTCAGATGGTGGTGTTCTCACAGGGAGGAAATGATTGGACAATATTTGTATTGCTTTCCCCTCAGGCTGGGTCCATTAGCCTGCCCCAAACAAAATCCAGTGTTTATTTTTCTGTGCAGCCCTGCAAACCCCACACAGTGAAAATGATTTATGTCCTGCGTGCTGAACCACAGATGCATGAACAAGTTTAATCACTGTACATATATGACAGGAGAGAGTTCTCCTCTCCTCCTTTCCTCCTCAGGTATCAGGAAGGGTGGTCTGGAATCTCATGGGCATATCTTATATCCCAAGGAACCAGAGGAATGACAAGTATGAATGTGGGGAGTGGGATTATTCCAGAGTCATGTACAAAGCCCCCAGCTAATCTCAGAGTGGCTTAAAAACAAAACCATTTGTCCACATTTGTGCAGAGAAAGCAAAAAGCTAGACCCATCATGGGTCACTACATTCCTCTGGGCATATGAATGCAGCAGTACAGAAAGCAGTATGAGCATCAACTGAGTTTTCCATAGTACTGTTACCCCAAAAAGTGGAGGACCTTGAGGGCCACCATGAGTGCCAGGGTGTCCTTAGAAACTGGGGGAATAACAGGTCAAAGGAGGCCTGAGAGAGGGGGGTAATGGAAGGATCTTTTCACCTGTGTATACCACTACTAAATGTAGGACTCCAGTTGAAAGTTTAAATGGGGTGTTTTTATTGGAAATCTACAGGTGCACACTCAAGAAATCAAGCAGTCTCATGAACCACACAGGGCTAGCGAAGAGAAAAGTGAGAGAGAGGTTGGAGAGAGAGAGAGAGAGAGAGATTTTGGGTACAGAAGGTGATATTTGCAGGTCCAGAAAAAGGTTGAAATGGAGTGGCTCAAAGAAGAGATGGAGGGTAGAACTAAGGAACAAGAGTCTGGGGTGCACTGTGACACCCAATATTCTACAAATTGCCGGGGTCAGCGTTAGAGTGTAAATATCCTTTTTCCTACCCGGAACAGGTGCGTGCTGATGTCTCTCTAGCAGAGTAAACAAAAGGGGCCCAGGATACACTGACTGTCTTACTTTAGATGACAAAGCATTGGTGGGAGTCATAATGGTCTCTTAATGTTTGGACAGTTACAGGGACAAAAGGGAAGTTTCCGTGGAGTTGGGTAACAGGATGTTGGTCTTTGAGTGCTTCATTTGGGGAGCTTCATCTCCTATTGTCTTGGTTGCCTATACTATTGAAAGAATTATTGGAAGCTCATTGATGCCAGGCTTTCCCACCTAATCCTCTTGAACTTATCACCTTGCCATGCTGAGATCATCCATCCTAGCAAGTCGCTTACAGCCACTGCCCTCCCTGCCACATGCTTTCCAGGCATAAGGGTCCACTTTTATATGAAAATGATATTTCTTGCCAATTCTGCTATCTCATAGGATTGCAGGGGGAGTTAACATGTGGTAACAATATTATACAGTGTGATTTTTATTCATCTAATCTGAACGTGTCAGTGGGGAAGTGAGATAAATTTTGTGTGTCTATAAGGGAGAGAAAGAGCCTATCATTTTGAATATTGAAAGAGCTTGGAGATTCTGCACAGTTTTTCTTCTTGTTTCCCTTCCATCAGTGGTAGGACTCATAAATCTGATTTCTGATGCTAGTGCTAACTCAAGCAGACCTGCTAAATCAATGGGATTTACCTACATCTTGACTCACTCTTTGACAACTGTTTCAGTTGGGACTGAACAATAAGGGCCTTTCTGCACTACACTGTTATAGTGCTATTATTTCACTTTCAACATCCTGTGGAATTCTGGGATCTGTAGTTTACCAAGGCCAAAGAGCTCTCTGGCTGAGAATTCTAAATGCCCCTCTCTAAACTGCAACCCCAGGATTCCATAGGATGCTGCAAAGGGAATAACAGCACTATAACAGTGTAGAGAGGAAACATTCTAAGATTCAGGCATAATTATCACCACACTGGAAACTACCCAGTTGTTTATTTATGATCATATTTACGGTCATAGCCAGTTGTTTACCCTCACAAAAGGGTTTGTCCTTATGCAGCTATTATGCTAATGAAGGTAGGATACTTTTTGTGGCTATTTCACACTCCTGTTGTTAGTGCCACCATCTATATCCACTGCATGAATAGATATACAGAAATGTAGTCAGAAAAACAAAGAGACACATATGCATTCCTCGCAATAATTTTTGCTATTCTTACAATTTTGGCAAAACACATGGCCACAGAAACTGTGGAAGCTGGCTGGCAATAAACTTTTGGTAATTACAGAATAATTAAAGAAAGGGAGCAGGAGTTTCTTGGCAACCACTGCAAAATAAGCCTGCTTGCTTAATTTACATTCAGCAAATGAAAATGCAACCACCATGCTGAATTTCCTCAAATATCGGATGGAATCCCTTCCTGTCCTCTTCTGACTGTTGAATGGTTGCACTAAAGTGAGAAGGAAGGGTTCCCATGATTTTCCTCCTCATTTCTTGAAAGTGTCTGTAATGGGATTGTGTTGGCCAGTCCTGCTTCCCAACAAAGAGATTGAGGACACGAGGAGATTTTCCATGTGAGGAGGCTAAACATGGTTCTATCTGACATGGAGGAGATAAACATCTTCCTGGCCCCTTCACATGATCAATTAATGTGTTGGATGATTGATAGGCATGTTGGCCGTGAGAGGTCAGGGCTATTTTGCAGGTTATCATCATACTTTTTGTCTATATTATCACACCATCTTTTGTTTGTATCAAGTTGCAATTTTTTTTCCTTGCATGGAAATAAAGGTCTTACTCAAATTATAGCACTTTGATAGCACAGCCAATCCTCCACCTTATGGAATCCTGGGCTTTGTAGCATCATGATGTATTTAGCTTTCTCTACCAGAGAGCCTTAGGGCCTCATGAAACAACAAATCCCAAGATTCCATAAGAAGGCAAGTGGCAGTTTGCTGTCACAGTGTTACCAAAGCTCTACAATTGTGTATAAGACTATGAAAAAGACCTGATACACAATGTGCATGTCTTTCCTTTCTCCAAATCCACAGTAATCTTCAGCAATGCGTGAATTTCTTAGGCAAGGTGTGCTACAGGGATGTCAAAGCTAGCAGGATACTTCCTATAGAAAGAGAGAATGTGTGTTAAATATTCCTATGATATAATTAGCTCTGCTGTTAAGAGACAAAACTGGGGCAGAATGACTAGAACAATCCCCAGATGTAACAGATCTCTTTCTGATCTGCTTCTATTTTAAAGTGAAGCATCATACACCGCTATGTCAAGAACAGGGGCATAGAGAATGCTTGTAGATTCTTTCATATGGCAAAGGAAAGGATCTCTCAACACATCAAGACACCACTTTCTTTTTTTTTAAGTCAGCAATTACTACATTTTTTACTTCTTGGAAACTTCTGGGGAAAAGATGTGCTAAAAATCCTGTGGTTTTCTGCAAGAGATATTTTTCACAAGGATATTTTTTTAAAGGAATGAATTTTTCATAAAAGATCCCCAAGTGCAAGAAATCATTTAAAATGTGCAAAAGCTCCTGTAATCTTGTGAAGCATAAATATATATATTTTTTATTGTTGTAAAATTCAAAAGTAAATAAAGAACTAAGGAACCAATAGTGCTCGTCTCAGGTAAAGAGAAGGCTTTCATAGAATCATTAAGTCCAGATTCTTCAGTTACAGATATTAAATGATGTAGGTTCTTGGGTGACTTGTGAATTTATAGGGGGACACTGGCATCCTGCCTTGTCTGGGAAGGCTGTTTATGGCCATTTCTACACTACACTCTTATAGTGCTATTATTCCACTTTCAACATCTGGTGGAACTTTGGGATTTGCAGTTGATTGAGGCTAAAGAGCTCTCTGGCTGAGAATTCTAAATACTCCTCCCTAAACTGCAAACCACAGAATCCCACAGGATGTTGAAAGTGGAATAATAGCACTACAACGATGTAGTGCGAAAATGGCCTATGCTGACTCATCTCTGGTTAAGCTATGATTTCCACTGTTCAACTGAAGCAGCTTATAGGACTGTTCAGTTGTCTCTGCAGAAAGCGTCATTTATACAAAGCATCCTGCATAAACTATTGCAGTCAGATGAGTGAAATGGGTCGGTCCTGCCTACTAAGAAGAAGAGCTGCAGTACTGGAAACACAAGCAATGTCATGATCCATTTATGCTTAGCATTCTGTTGTGATGCTAGTGGCTCCTAATTTGATTATAGCCACACTTCTTGACTGGTTCAGCTCATTACAGAGACAAATATCAGTTAGTGACAGGTAACTTTTCATTCTAATGTGCCTCTGCTACTGATGTCTGTGCTTCTGAGATATTCCATTTTGCACCAGAAATTAGTTTCTGTGTTACAGCTCCAGACGTGACGTGTGATAAAAAAAGATACTGTAATTTAGATAAACTCCACTAAATGGCTTGACTGAAATAGAGCTAAAATGAAGGTATAAATGGCTGAAGTGATTAAGACTGTCAAGTCCTCTTGGGTACTGTAAGAGAATGAAATAGCTGATGGATTATTATTTATCCCTGAATGTGAGTTTTTGGGATTTAATTAAACATGTTCTATTATATTTCTGAAGCCTATTTGAGACTGTAAATCAAAAACCCGCACAGAGTGTGCTACAACTAATAGAAAAAAAATGTAACACAAAGCACTCAAGAGATGTCCTTATTTTTTAAAAAAATATCTTTAATTTTGCAAGCTTTTCTTTTGCCAAAAAAAAAAAAAAAAAAAAAGAAAAGAAAAAAAGAAAAAAATCAAAAATTTACTCAATTCTGAATGTCACTTTTTGTTAGGCAATTCTCCTCTGATTACTGTGCAACATAAAATTGCAAAGTGGGAACTAAAGAATTTTCAACAAAGACAGCAAGAAGAATAAATGAAAAACTTTACAAACATTGCACAACAGTAATTAAGACTCACACAAGGAAGATGAAGGTTGCAAAGACACATGTCTTTTCTTTAAACTGCTTTGCTGTCTATTTTCTAATTTCAGAAAATATTAACTTTAGACAAAGCACTAAAGATTTAAAAGCAACACACAGGGAGCTGCAATCTCTAAGGGAAAGCACTCTATAAATATTAATAAATAGAAATATCGGGGGTACTTGAAAACTGTTCAGAACAGAAAAAAAACACTTTTAATGTACAGAAAGACCTGAGTGTGAAGACTTATGATACTATGCAAACTTTCACAATATGGGGCTTTTCCGCATTTTGCAGGGGAAACGGGGCAGTCCGTTACTCACCGGACTGGCACGCTCCCCCCTGATGATCCACGATGATCTGGAGCAGCGCACGCCCATGCTACACACTCTCTGGAGATGAAAATGGAGGCTTCCAGTTGGCGGAGGTTCTCCACCAACCGGAGAAGCTCGCCAGCCGGAAGCCCGCCTCTGGAAGATCTGCAGCCTCGTGCTGGCGCGAGCCTGCAAATCTACACTTAGGGCAGCGACGGACTGGAACATGCCAGGCTATTGAAACTCCTCTTTTAATTGGTCTTTCAATAGCATGGGGAACCACCAGTTCTGGGTGATCCAGAGTGGGCTGAAGTCTGGACAAACATTAAGTAGTCCGGATCCAGTTCGCTCCCAAGTGTAAACATCCTCGCTGGAGGACGCGCCGCCCCGTTTTAAATATAAAATGCGGAAAAGGCCGTAGAGATGAAAGATAATTTATAAGCCCAAGGTTTATTTTAACAGGTTCATGTTTTTCGCAGAAATAAAGCTCAACAAACACATTAGGATCTTTACATATTTAAAAGGGATGCTCTAATCAGGAAATTTTTATATCCATTTAAGTGAATTATTGAACTAAGATTAACTGGCATAATTTAGGACCAAGCTAAGGAAAACATATGGTAATACAGCCATCTGACATTAAGACCTAAGCCATTTCCACACTACACTATTATAGTGTTATTATTCCACTTTCAACATCCTGTGGCATTTTGGGGTAGTTTACTGAGGCCCTCTAAATGCCCCTCCCTAAACTGCAAACGCCAAGATTCTACAGGATGTTGAAAGTGGAATAATCACACTATAACAGTGTACTAAAGAAATGGCCCTAGTAGCAGGTGCAGTAGGTAATGCACCCACATCAGTCGTGTGGCAAAATACTACATTTTTAATGCTGAAGATTAGTTGGCCAATGCGCAACCAAAGGATCTTGTTTCACTCAGTTAAATTCACACTCTAAAACTAAGCACATTTAACATCCCCAATCCAGGTGTTGCTGTATTGCAGCAACCATGATTTCTCACCATTGGCATGCTACCTGCAGTTGATTAGTGTTGCAGTCCAGTAACATCTGGAGAGCCACATGTTTCCCACTTGTGATTTAAATGAACTTAAATATGTTCATTTCAGTTATGTTCAGTTATGTTGGATTCAGGCCTGAAAGCGCTTCAGTCTAAACCGTGATTCTGTACACACACTGTCCTAAATCCTTTTGTTTGTCCTGACTAGGGTAGATCAGTGGAATTAATGGAATTTACTGTATTTGCTGGTGTATAAAATTCACTTTTTTCCTGAAAAATACTGTTTGAAAATGGGCTGTGTCTTATAAGCTGGTTTGTCTTATATGCCATCAAATAGTATTTGCCAGTGTACAAATGGGGTGCGTCTTATACACAGGTGCATCTTATATGCCAGCAAATACAGTGCCTATATGTTGATTGACCATTCAAAAATTGATTGAATGAGTCTATTCTACTTGGGACTAACCAACAGGATACCAGCTGTTCTTTAGGAATAAGCTGCACCAAATATATGGGACTTATTTATGAGTAACAATATTTAGGCTTCCTTGTAAGGTTATAATGGTGTGTGCACTTATTTGGCAATACATCCCACTGAAGACAAGTAAACAAGCATCTAAAGTAAGCATTTGAAAGTAAGTTATACCCAAGTATGTATATAAGATAAATATATAACAAAATGCATATGTAATACCATGAAAAAAGTATTTAAAAAATTCATAGTATGTACATATAGGTATGTGTGTTTCTGTTGCCAATTATTAGATAACACACATGAGTTGAATATATAAAAAGACAGATATATAACAGTATTAAACAATAAAATTATGGCTCTTTCCTCACCGGGCTATTAAAACGGTGCAGAGCAACCTCTGACGGAGGTCTTCTGCACCATAGAGTGGACTGGGACGGACTACTTTTTGTAGCTCCGCACCTCAGTCCGGTTCAGAGCGACCGGAACTGGTCGTGCAGCATGCTTTTTAAAAACCTCTTTTTAGAGGTTTTTAAAAAGCACAGAGCACACAACTCCATGTTGCTTCATCCCCACGCTCCAGTGCAGATTTGCAGGCGCGCACAAGTGCATGCCTG
This sequence comes from Iguana delicatissima, assembly GCA_948472985.1. Taxonomy (NCBI): domain Eukaryota; kingdom Metazoa; phylum Chordata; class Lepidosauria; order Squamata; family Iguanidae; genus Iguana; species Iguana delicatissima. The sequence goes on along the minus strand of CAOKZL010001004.1, from coordinate 408,501 downwards.
CAGATCTGCCGGGGGTGGCCTTTAGGCTGGTGAGCTTCTCCGATTGGTGGAGAGCCTCCACCAACCGGAAGCCGCCATTTTGGACGCCGGAGCAGTGCGGAGCGATGAGCTCGTACTGCTCCTCGTCCCGACGGACTCGCCCGGAGCTTGAAGAAGTCCGGTGAGTTGCGTTTTTTTGCGGTTCCTTTCCCACATGCGGAAGGGGCCTATGTTAATTAGCTCTGAATCCAGGTGATAAATAATCATAAAGTAGTATTTAAAAATATCTGTTTTTCATTTTGCATCATTTTAATGTGGTGTACATCATTTACTATCCAGGCTTATGAATGTTTATCCAGAAGCAAATCCTAATGAAGTTCTGTGAAACTAGTTCCCAATGAAACAGTAGATGTCTACTCAAAGGTAAGCCCCCATGAATTGAGTAGGACTAACTCCCTGATAAATGTCTATGAGACTGCAGATTTAATTGACTACACTGCACAGAAATTCATTTGAATGTTTAAAGAGGAGGCCACCTCACCCTGATGTGATCTGAATAAGATCTTTATTAAATGTGTTCGAGTTTGAAAATGCCATGATTAAATATTGACAGAATTCTTTCATAGTATGGATGTACATGGCGTTCTGTATATTTCTGTTGCTATTTATTAGACAACATCTGCAAACAACAGTAGAATGGAAAGCAAGATCTCAGCTTTGACAAGATACAGTCAGAGATGGCATCTTTTTTGAGGGGGGTAATTTTCCTTCTCTTTGTTGAATAGTAGGACAAGGCATTTACATTAAAATCTTCAACAGTTTTCATTGTCAGGATTTATCTTGAATATAGCCAAAAAATACAAAATCAAACTCTGAATCTAATTCCACAACAGAATATTGCAGGTGTGAGATTAGCAGGATATAAGAATGGTGCCTTTCTTTTCTTTTAGTTGACAAAACGCCACTCTGAAAGAGCAGGGTAAGGCCTGTGGGTTTAGGACAGTTCTAGAGTTTGGTTTCTCTCTATTAATCCAATACTTATTTCACAGTGAGTTTCTCAGTTATCAGATTGTAATAGCTGAAATTTCTAAGACCAGAACATAGCTGTATCCTCCTGTTTTTCTACCTTATACCTCAGATTGAAATCTTATGCACACTTACTTGAGGGTAAACCTACCTGAACTTAATGAGACTTAGTTCTGAGTAGACATGCATAAAATTACACTCTAAATGTTTTGTCAACAAAGAATGATGCATGCCAAGCCAGCCACTGCAATAGGATTTCCTTGGGGGGGGGAGTCATTATGCTTCTAAAGAAACACTGCAATTAAACTTTGGTGAAGCAAAATTATCAGTGATTTTCCTTGTTCTGCTAATCAGCAATCTCTAGTGGACACATTAGTTTAATAAAATGTTCTGTAAGAGATGTATTTTTCAACATGAATTCTTCTTAGCTGCTGTAAGGCAATCAAACAAACTTAATTTTGGGCCAATTAAAACCAACACACACACTGTATAAATTATGCCAAGATAGTATAAATTAACATACTAATATCCTCATAGGAATTAACCATTAAGGGTGCAGCCTGCTACTATGCTTGGGAATTCCAATATAATTTGCGGTGCATTAAATGAGATTCCACCAGTAACAGATCTCTAACCAAAGGGTCAAAATTTCACCAGGCTGTGAAAGAAACATTCTCCAACAAATTATAAACAAATTATGAAAGCTGTCATTATAGCACTGCTTTTACCAGAAGTTATTACAATTCTCACAATCAGAAAACTTATTTTTATTAGAAGAGAACCACTGAATTGACATACCACAGAATTTAGTGGTTATTTTGAAATGGTGGCTGGCAGCTTCCAATTCAGTGGGACAGTGAATCTGCTTTGGGGTTTTTGTCCAAACTCTAAAGGAGATAGTTTGGGGATATGGTTCCAGCATCCTAGATAATTCCTTTTACGCCCAAACTTAAACACAGAGTGATTATCCACCAACTGCCATTGTTGTTTTGGTCTAAATGATGGTTTATAGAGTCCAAAGCTGCAGGTTACTTACATAGGATTGGGAGAACTGGATTGGGTTTATGACGCATCCTTGCCATGTCACTGTAGTGACAACAGTGGCAATGCTCATGGGCCACATTTTTACTGCTGAATGTAAGAGTCCTGTACCTCACTAAAGAAATATGAGATTCAAGCCTACAACCTCTATGTACCTCAGCTCTGCGATCTAGAGGAAGAAGAATTCACTTAACATATTAAAAAGTAAAATTAACAATATTGCTTTCAAAGAACTAGCTGTGTTAGTTAAAAGGGAGGAAGGTAAGTGGAGAGGAAAGAAACAAATGTGAGAACACCTTTAAGATTAAGTGGTTTTTATTATTGCATGAGCTTTGTGGCTGGAAACCCACTTCTTCAGATGAAGCACGTGGTACTGCATCCAAAGAAATGGGTTTATATCCACAAAAGCTCATGTGAAAATACAAACCAGTTAGTTTTAAAGGTCCTGCCACATTTCTTTTCTTTCTTTTTCCTTTGTCTGTTCCTTCCTCCTTTTAACAATATTGCTGTCTGTTTTAAAGAACAGTGATGTGTAGTAACCAAGGTGTTTATTTGTTCTTTCTCACATAATATGTATATTTTTATATGAACCATCAGATATTGCTAAAATGGAACAATTCTTTAATTTGCAGTAATGTGGATGCCAGAAGAAACCATTTATTCCCATCTCACTGAAAAGTGAGCGTATGTGTGAGAAGTCAATGTGAGATTTAAATCAATGGAGTTTGAAATAAGATACAAGAAGCTTAAAAATAGCTTTACAAAGCTTATCTGGAGCCTATGAATTTTACAGTGTCTTCCTCCCTCCCAGTTTGTAAGATTATAAGCATCATACGGATTGACACTTTGATGCTCGCTCCTGAGAGAAAGCAGAGCCCGTCCTGATTTCGCGGGGCCTGTCCTCCTGATTAATTCTCTGTTGCCCCACTTTTTCAGCTGTATTTAGAATGTTCCAGGCCATTTCCACACTACACGCTTAAAGCATGATTATTGCATTTTCAACATCCTATGGAATCCTGGGGTTTGCAGTTTAGGGAGGGGCCACTTGGTGCAGAAATGCTCCCAGTTTCTCTGTCCTCTTACTTTATCCCTTTGTTCTCACCTTACTTCAGTTACTACAAACTGAGTTCAGAGTGCAAAAGTAGCTTGCACTCAATTAACTCAGGAAGGAGGAGAGGAAAGGAGGGGATGGAATCCTGCCCTTCCTAGTAGGCTCAGGCAGAAGCAGACTGCTGCAGCCTCTCCCAGTTTGTTTTGTTCATTCTCACTGATAACTTTTGCCATCTTGAACACACTCTGATGTTGCTTGACCACATATATTCTGGTTTTCATCTGTGAAACGTGGGGGGGGGTATGAGAAAATTGAAACATAACTCGAGTAGTAACACTGTTATTAGTTTTTTTCCGAAATGGGAGATGTCATTATTTGTTGTAGATAGACTATCTTGATCAATAAGGTAATTTGATCATGCTTACAGCCCTGTAAGTGGTTTTGGTATTATAAACAAAACAGTCCCCTGAGACCAATGCCAACCCTCCAGCTTTAACAACAATAAACGAGGAAGGGTCTCTAAAGAAGCAAAATACAAATAGAAACCATGGAGAGAAAATGGGAACTAGGGCCCTTTCCTCACGAGGGAATTAGAACTTGCCAATGCGTCCTATCACGGAGGTTGTCTGCACCTTGAAGTGGACTAGGTACGGACTATTTACCTTAGTTCTGCACTTCAGTCCACTCCGAAATGCTCCCAAGTGGTCCTCCAGTGCGCTTTTTGAAGAATGGAAGAAAACCGGTCTTTTATTTTTTGGAGCACGCCATTATGTTCCTGCTTACATGTGCAGATGTGCAGGTTCGCACCAATGTGAGCCTGTGATCTGCGGAGGGCGGGCTGTAGGCATGGTGAGCTTCAGCGGTTGGTCCAAACCCGGAAACAACTGGAAGCCACCACTTTGTCAGCCGGAGCAGTGCGGATCTAAGACCTCGCACTGCTCCAATTCACCCTGGACCAAATGGAGGAGTCCTGTGGAAGGGCTTAAGGGAGAGTCCGCGTTACTGCGGACCCAGAAGAAGCGGTAACTAACAGCATGGAGCGATTCCCTCGCCTCATGCGGAAATGGCCTAGGACTCTAGATGTTTAAAAAAATAAGTATTAATATGTTATGACTATTAGGCTTGAAAACTGATGGCTTGAAAATTGATGCGCTATAACTTGCTATCGACTTAATACCTAATAATCATTAACTGAGATTAATTGGCATTTTAGACACTCAGGGCTCCTCAAGCATTTAGAATTGCTTTAGAATTGTGTATTCTCCTCTGTTCCTGTTTATAATCAGTAGGGATGGGATGAATCCAGCATTTTCCGAATCCGAATCCGGGTCCAAATCCCTGGAAGATTCTGGGAATCCACAAATCTCATGAATCTTGAATGTTTTGAATCCTTTTTTAAAAGGGTTTAAAAAGCAATGGAAAGAAGGATAATCTTGGGCAAGAAACACTCTCTCAGCCTTAGCAAAAGCCTAGGCAAAGGCAAACCTCCCTCTGAAGAAATCTGGCCAGGACAATGGTCATAGTTTTGCCTCAGGATCTCCCTCAATTGAAAATGACATGAAGGCCCTTTCTACACAAGCAGGAAAATGTGGATTAATCCCAAATTTTCCTGCTTGTGTAAACAGGGTCACATACTACAGTACAGAAATAATCCAGGTCAAAACTGGCTTTTCTTTGCATAGCTCCTTATTGGCATCCTGGAGTTTGGAGTTTGATGATGCTCCAGCACACTTTGTCAGATAAGGCTGTGACCCCTTGTAAAACTACAAACCCCAGAATTGTGTCTGAAAGAGGTTTGCAAGGGAGCTATGCAAATAAATCTTTCAGCTGTTCTTGAAATCTCAAGACTGTACCTTCCAGTCAAGTGCTGAACTTAAATATTAAATGTTCAATTTAAATATATTAGAATACAACCCCAGATGTAATTTGAGAAATTGTTAGCAAAGGCCATTATTACTCCATGGGAAAAACTCACCTACTTGCCATCTCCCCTAGTGTATTTGGTTTCCCAGGTTTTCAGGCTTCCCAGTCCCCTAGGTTTTCAGGCGTCTCCAGTCTCTAAAGGTTTCAGGCGTCCCAATCTCCAACAAACTATTTGGTTGGTGGATTCGAAAGATTCGGTTTTGCCTATTTTGGCACAGGGATTCGGATTTGCGAATCTCGACTCCTTGCCCAGGATTCGAGGATTCACGGATTCGGTTGGCTCATCCCTAATAATTAGTATGTGGAAAGAGAAGGACACTGCCAACATGAAAGATATCTTTGAGAATGACCTAAGATGTAACAAGGCCATGTAGACTTGGAAAGCTAAGGGTCAGATAGAATGTAACACGTGTATAAGCTGTGATTCTGCTAATGCTGATGCATGAATCTTTTTTTTTCTGTAAGCATTCTTTAATATAAACATAAAAATGGTATAAGAAAGAATAAATCATCCTTCTTTCCTTTCTTGGATCGATCCTTTAGCCAAAGTTACTGTGTGAGTGTGTTTTCTTTTACTCTTTTACTTCTCTTTACTTTTACATTTACTCTTCCTACCTTCTGTTTGGTGTTTAATCCAGCTCGGAGTCTACCTGGGGAGATGGTGAAGGTGTGGTTTCTTTATCCACCCTAACAGTAGAATAGGGAATACAAAACAACAAAAACCTATAGGCAATACAACATAACTGAATATCACAACTGTATTGAAATAAATAGCAACACAGACTGTACGTAAACAAACAAAGGCTGTATGTAAACATATAGCAACTATGAAGCCTCCAACTCTGCCTGGTGCAAGGGGGATCAATCATTTGATGGCCTGAATTCCCAGCTATTGCATGATCTTATGAAAGCCAGATTTTTCAATACCCAGATTTTTCAATACCCATAATTCCCAACTGTTCTAAGATCTTTGGGTGCCAAAATCATGGGGAAGACTTGTAATAACTGTGTCTCATGAGAATGGAAGCCTGCTTTTGTTCATCCTAGCCATTCTGAGCCAGCTGGAAGTCTGGCCCATAAATCTTCCCTTTAATCTAAGACTACCCAAGCCTTTTAGTGGTCATCATATCAAGGGGCTGGAAGGAATTTTTTTTTCATGCCACAGCAGTTTACTATGGCATGTTCTTCACTTTCTTGTTCTTATTTTGTATGTCATAGAATCATAAAGCTGGAAGGGGCACTATGGTCCAACCCCCGCTCAAAGTAAGATCTCCAGTTAGACAACTATCCCAGCTTTGGAGTGCGAATAAAAGTTGTGATGGTGAAAAACATTGGTCAACAGAACTGGGATGAAGTCCAGACTGGGAGCCCATTCTGCAGTTGTTTTTCATTTACGTAGAGCCATTATTGTACATGGTGCTTAACAACAACAACAACAACAACAACAACAATAAACAACTTGCCCTGCCATACAATGCCCTATATACACACAGGGGAAGGAAGGAGTAATGCAAATATAAAGCTAATGTAATAGAATAGTAGAATGAGAGAGAGGGAGAGAGAGGGAGAGAAAGCGCAAACTGACAAATACATACAATCAGAATATACAGGACCATTAAGTAAAACAGGCCACTCTGTAGCTCACTTTGCAGATTTGAGTAATTGCTGTTATGGTGCTGCCTGGTCTAACTGGTTGGCTGCAAAAGGACAGGTATACCACTGATGCTTGTGATCCAGCACCATGGGATCAGGGTGCCCTGGTTGAGTGCTAAAGGCTTAAATTGGTTCTCCTCCTCCTTTTCCTCTGCATTTTTTTCTATATCTTTTCTATAGTCCTGATGTTGTAATAAATGTTTAGCCAATTGTTTTGGCAAATTGTTGGTTTTTGGCCAGTGGTTCTCAACCTGTGGGTCCCCAGATGTTTGTGGATTTCAGCTCCCAGAAGCCCCAGCCACTATGGTCAATGCTCAGGGCTTCTGGGAGCTGAAGTCCAAAAACATCTGGGGACCCACAGGTTGAGAACCACTGTTTTTGGCTCTTCTCTCAGCCTGGCACTTCAAGATAAAAATAATTGAACTGAGATTTATCAATCCAGGCAAAAGGCTCTGAGTGCTTAGTTTTTTTAAAAAAAACTGGGTTTGAATTCCTGTACATTCAAACATGTTTGTTGTGCTCAGTGAAGATTAACACATTTTTAAAAATACTTTTTAAAATGCAGGTTCTCATTTTAACCAACTGTAAAAAGTAAGGGTTGGAGAGAAGAAAACCAGAAAAATTAAGCATTAAAATTAAAGGTTTGTCGTGTCCACGAGAAAAAAGAAATTGGTGATGAACACTTCCAGAGTTGCTGCAATTCAAAGAGGATCTCTTCAAGGAAAGCCCCTCTTAAGTAGCAGGGCTATCTCCTTCCCTTCACTACAAGGCGTGTTTGTTCCTTCTGTTTACCTCAAGAGGCAATTTGGAATCATATAGCACAGGATGGTCTGTCTAAAAGCTAGGAGAGGTTTTGGCAATTTATTTTTGCCTAAGGTACTGTGAGAGAGAAACTGGGACATTGTTCAAAAGCACCTTAGAAGATGAGATGGCAGAGGATTAGCTGGGGCCATTCTTGTCAAACCAGGATAGTTCATGAATATGATTTCATTTGGTTACTTTTTTCATATGAATTTCTTGAAACTCACAACCTCTTCATGAATAAGGTGGAAAGAGTTTAAAAATCTGAATATGAGGGAGAGCAAACCTGACAAGATTCACCCATTCCTATGTTAAGGCTTCATTATATCTGCTGTCTGTGGACAGAATAAACCTTCTATGCAAGAATAATCACAACTAAAATAAAGCACTTATTATAACAGATGGGTGATTCAGATTGGGTCTAACTGCCTTTGCCCCATTCTAAGAAATAAATGCTACTGGTTAATTTCTATTGAATCAATTCTCAACACATAGTTAAATCCTATTGACATAATAGTTCTACTCTAGTTGGAAGTAACAATAAGGTTTTGAACTTATCGTTCCATTATTATTATTTGTGAATGCATTGTACCTAATATGCAATTGGCTACTGCAATGAACTCTTAGCACTAAAAGACAGAAAATTCATTCAAAACTTGAGATCAGTGTGCTATAGTGGTGGAAAGAAGGAAAAGGATGTTATACCTTAGAAAGGGATTCAACATAAAACAATAAACGTAATTAATAATTTAGTGCTGGCCTTTTCACTGTTCACTTCTGACTCCTCCCTTGTGAATTTAGCTAAAAATAGCACTTTGCCTACTATTTGCCTGTGAGGAAAACCTCACCATTTACTTACTCTATGGTGAAAACTGTCAATTGATTCCTAGCATCTGCTAGGAATTCCTATTTTTAGACAGCAATTTATTGTCCCTTAATCCAATAACCTTAATGGCTTCTGGTCAGGAAATATATGAAACTCTATGTCTAACAGACTTTTTTCCCCTATCAGCTGGCTTATTGACAACCTCAGTGACTAAGAAGTGAAGAATATAAGTATGAAAAACATGAGAAGAGAGTCTTTAGAAATATGCTGAAGAAAAACTGATTTTTTTCTCACTGTTTATGCGATGGGATGTATCTATTTAGCTAAAATATACCATGAGAAATGTCATTTGGAAATTATTCTAATAGCTGCAGTCCCTGAAGATCATTGTAGCTGAATCTGTCAGCTTTGATAGGCTTCTAGATACAACTGATTCATACAAACGTCACCCCTGTTCTTTTGACTTTCAAGAACTATTCAATATTTAGATGTTCACCACCATAGAAAAATACAACATACTTAATTGCGAAGTTATTTTCTCCTCTCCCAGCAGGCAGCTGCAACATGGAATCATAGAATCATAGAGTTGGAAGGAGCCCTGTGGGCCATCATGCTCAGTGTAGAACAGTGGTTCTCAACCTGTGGGTCCCCAGATGTTTGTGGACTTCAGCTCCCAGAAGCCCTGAGCATTGACCATAGTGGCTTGGGCTTCTGAGAGCTGAAGTCCACAAACATCTGGGGACCCACAGGTTGAGAACCACTGGTGTAAAATCTCTAGCTAAAGTATCCCCAGTAGGTAGCTTCCAGCCTCTTTTTGAAGACTTCCAGAAAGGACGACCCCCACTACCTCTATAGGCACTACTGAACTGTTCTTATTGTCACGATGTTCCTTCTAAGGTTCAATTTAAATCTATCCTCCAGTAACTTAAAATCATTAGACCAGGTCCAACCTTACTTTGCCCTATATGGAGATATTGGACATTGAATCTAGAGCGTTCTGTATGCCAACTATATGGTGAAATATGGCCATTCCTTTTCTGTAATCATGACTCTGAGTTGAAATATTCTTGGCTGCATGAGGGTTACATAAGGTTTAAAAAATAATTTTTATTGCAAGAAAATTTAGAAAATCATAAAAGCGAAAACAAATACACAAAGGCATGGATATAACAGAAAAAATGAAAATAGAAAAACCAAAAACAAATTCAGGATAACCACCCAATGCAATACAAAAACAATACAAAGCAGACAACTTCCTACTCAATCACTGTAAAGTGTTCACCTAATACAAATCTAATCCTGAAATATGGATATATATTGATCTTATCCTTTACAGCAAAGTCAAACCTTAGTCAATAATTAACTGAAATAAGAAAACAATATAGAACTCATTCATCAAAGCCTGCTATTGATAATTTAACCCATCTAACTTCCCAAAGAGGAGTTAAAATTTTCCTTATTGCTTAAAATATCTATCCAATTTATTATCTAATAACAATGTTAATTTATCCATCTCAGCTAAATCATATAATTTAAACACCCAGTCATCTATTACTGGAATATGGGGATCATTCCATTTTTCTGCAAAGGTTAATTTAGCAGCATAAATAATATACAACAAAATCCTCCAATACAGTGACTAATGAGGAAAACGCTTTTCACACATACACTCCAAGTCTATATTTCCTTTTTAAAACATGCCTCATAGTCCAAGGATCTGAGTGTAGACATGAAAAGCTAGTTCTGGGGCTAAGGCACAATGGGATTGCACCTTCAAAAGCTAGGAGGTATGATCATATGGTTACATCAGCAAGTCTACTGACTTCTACATCTAGCATTACAGCACAATGAGACAGAAGATGTTACATGCAGACTTATGTACCTTATTTTCTTTGGCCTTTTCTCCTGGAAGCTGCATCTAGCTGAGTTATATGAGGCAGAAAAACATCAGTGTTCTTTCATGAAACAGCAGCCACTCTGACTCATAGGGCAATTAACATACCTACCGGGGCAGAGGCATTTGGATGTCCATGGGGTTAGTAACTGGGGTAGAGAACTGGGTTTATGCATGTACACTTATTATTGTGCCACGCTGCTCACTTCCAAAAGTGACGTTTTTGTGGTGTGGAGAACAATGGTAGAGGTGGATCTACTCCCTGCAAACATGTTAGTTCTACGCATATTTTCCCACCGGCCTTCCCCAGTTTGAGGACAAGGGAGGAACTATTGGAAGGACTGGTTGAGTATTTGGTTTTTGGAATACTGGTGTTTCCAAGCCTCTGAAAGCCTTGTGTTTCTTTTAGATGAACAGCCTTAATTTGGTTTTGCGCACAATTGCCACATTTTTAGTATAGCAAATGTAGGTATGTTTCTATATAAAAAAGGTTCATAGAAGGCCTTTGCACATCATCTTCACTACAGTTAGATTAAGTATAGAATTATGTATTTCTACAGTTCTGAAGAATGTTTTCTCAACTACAGATGTGACAAGCTCTGTCCCCACTACTTCTACATATTCTTCTGCTTTAATTTATTTCTTCAAAAGATGGCTGGTACTTCTAGTTAACTTTGATACTGTAATCCTTCCTCACCACATTATCCTCCCATTATTGTTTGAAACACCAGGCTTCATTTCTCATTTTAATTTTCATTTTTTTTTTTACTTTTATAAAAGAAAGACATTTCTCTCTTATAGGAATGGCATTTGGCTTCTGTCATTACTTGTCACATAAGTTTCAGAGATTACTACCAGGTGAATGCTCAAGTGATTTCCACATTTGACTGATGGTGGTTTTTGGTGATGCTTCACACGGAGAAAATGTAGGAGCTATAGAGCTGGATAAAATCTAAACAAGCTGCCTTTTGAATCTTATAAGAGGTAACACCACCAGCGTATAAAAACTGTTCCATGTTCTGCTTGCAGCGCCTCTTCAGCTGTGTTTAAAGCTGTACAGTCTTTGCATTTTTGTAATTAAAATCAGTAAAAATATACATTATCATGGCAGATAACTCGAAACACAAAGCATGGCATTATTATTTCATTTCATTTTGCATTGATAAATTAACCATGCTGTGATTAATGAATAATCTTAATTAGAGATGTCTGAAAAAATTGTTTCCTTTGATTGCAAGAGAAGAAAGCTAGGTCAAATCATATATAAAAAGTCACAAAAATTTTTATTATTAAATTTGCACAAACTGGAGCAATTACATGTTGCCTATACTGAAACCACTTCACTGGGCAAAGCACTAGAACTTCTACATAAACTTTAATGAGCATTTCATTTAGCATTCATCTGATAGCTTGGAAAAAGTTAAATAAGTATCTTGAAACCAAATGGAATACTAATTGCTGTTCCACATTTTCTATACTGGAGCCAAGCTCTGAACACATCGAGGCATGATGACCACTGAAGTCTCCCAGCTTGAGTCATACCTAGGTCAGGAACTACCAACACCAATGGAGAACTCTTAACAAAAATCCAAATAGGTATCTTTCTGACTAGAAAGAAATGCATTCAGCTTGTTTTATTTCCTAGGTTTGCAGCACCTGCTCTTGAGCAAGTGGCACAAATTGGTCTCAGTGAAGACTGGGAGAACTGATCTTACCTTAGGTCTTTAAGGAAAACAACCAACACTTTGTACTTGGCCGGAAACTAATTGGCAGCCAGCAGACTGGTTTTAACATAGGTATAATAATGAACTCTTCTAGATGCACCAGTAAATCAGTTGATTTGGCTGCTGCTTTTTAAAAAAACTGAATTTTCTGAACTTGGGACAGAGGTAGGCCAATGTACAACACACTGTAAAAGTCCAGCCCTAAAGTTACCAGTGTATGCACTGCCATTTTTAGCTCCTCCAGCTCTAGAAAGGGATGCAGTTGATATATCCACCAAAGCCGGTAGTAAGTACTCCTGGCTGTCATATCTATCTAGGCTGTCATTTGGAGTAACAAGCACAGAAGGTTCAAGGAATATTCCTTGTGCTAAGAAGTCTATACCAATGCTGGGCAGAAAATCCACACATTCCATCTTAAGGGCTAAAAAAATACCACATTTTCTTAAGGGAAAGGGAGTAATCAGTCATTAAAAAAAACCCTAAAACTTCACTTTCATAGTTTTTCATCTGTGTTCACATTTTGGGGGGGGGGGAATCACTGATTTCTATTGATTCAGCACTATTATTTTGATTTTGATTACTGCAGGCTTTTCTTACTTACTTAACTGAATTGGCAATTTCAGCCAATTGAGGATTAAGGTAAAATAGTATGACATCATAGCTATATGGAGAAAATAAGATTTATCATTACTGAAGGACAGGTAAATGAATAGGTTCCAGCAAATCAGTCAATGATCTTCATCACTCTGCCTGGGCAAAAGGTTTTGAATAGTACTGCATCAAACCTCCAAGAGGCCTATTTTTAATTGAGAAAGTTCCCATTTCAGTTTGATCAGTAAGGAAGGGTTCCCAGCAAAATACGGATCTTTTATCTTTTTTGCATATTTCTATCATACCTGTTCACAACCATTCTTTATCTCTACTACTGCGGTTTCAGTGACTTTTAAAAAAATGTAAACAAAATATGGAATATGCACAGTAACAGCATGACACTATAGTCAATGACGTATGGCTATTTATAATAATCCACTGAAAAAAATCAAGCATTCTTTGTGCATTTTTATTGCATTTCAAAAAAGGAGAGAGATTAAAATGCAAAGCCTTAGTCACCCATTAATAAATAACTGCCCCTCTAGCCAAAAATGGACACATTTTTGCAGAAGTTTAAAATATTCACAAAATATGTCTCTCTCCAATTCAAGTCATCATTATTTTGGAGTCATCTCTATTTTTATGCTATTTTATGCTCTATTTTATGATTTATCAAAATCTATCTGCTTTTGGCTCAGGCTTGCAGCTCATTATCTTTAATGATGTTTTTGTGTCCATCTCTGTGAAACCAAACTCGTGCAGAAAATGGTATGTTTCATTTCTCTGTTTCTTATTGAATGATAACTATTGAGCTTCTAAGATATTCCAAAGTGATCAGACAATGGCCACATCTGCACTATACTATTATAGTGCTATTATTCCACTTTCAACATCCTGTGGAATTCTGAGGTTTGTAGTTTTCTGAAGCCAAAGAGCTCCCTGGCTGAGAATTCTAAATGCCCCTCTCCAAACTGCAAACCCCAGGATTCCACAGGATGTTGAAAATGGGATAATAGCACTATAACAGTGTAGTACAGAAATGACCAATAAGTCACACCATACAGAGTTAAGCAGAGCAACCTAGTAAATAAAATTGCTGCATTTACCTGTCATAGGCATGCATATTTTATTGAAAAACGCTTTGGAAATATACCTGGAAAATTAAAACAAAAACACTCCCCCCAGACTTGGTGAGTGTTTCCTGTTGTTAAAAACAAACAAACCGTCCCATAAAAATGACAATATATCAGTAATACAAACGTTGTTCCTATCCATATTCTTTAGACCTGGAGTTTGATATTTTCATAGAATCATAGAAATGTAGAGTTGGAAGAGACCACATGGGCCATCCAGTCCAACCCCCTGCCATGCAGGAACACCCTCAAAGCACTCCCGACAGATGGCCATCCAGCCTCTGCTTAAAAACCTCCAAAGAAGGAGACTCCACCACACTCCAAGGCAGCATATTCCACTGCCGGACAGCCCTGACTGTCAGGAAGTTCTTCCTGAGGTTCAAATGGAATCTCCTTTCCTGCAGCGTGAATCCATTGCTCCTTGTCCTGGTCTCTGGGGCAGCAGAAAACAAGCCCTCTTCTTCCTCTACATGGCATCCCTTCAAATATTTAAACATGGCTATCATGTCCCCTTTTAACCTTCTCTTCTGCACACTAAATATACCCAGCTCTCTAAGTTTATCCTCATAGGGCATGGCTTCCAAGCCCCTCACCATTTTGGTTGCCCTCCTCTGGACTTGCTCCAGCTTGACCATGTCCTTCTTGAATTGGGGTGCCCAGAACTGGACACAGTATTCAAGATGAGGTCTAACCAAAGCAGACTAGAGTGGTACCAGTACCTCCCTCAATCTAGACACCATACTCCTATTGATGCAGCCAAGAACTGCATTGGTTTTCTTGGCTGTCGCATCACACTGCTGACTCATGTTCAGCTTGTGGTCTATTAAGACTCCTAGATCCCTTTCACACATACTGCTATCCAGCCACGTGTCCCCCATCCTATATTTCTGTATTCCATTTTTTTCTACCTAAGTGTAGGACCTTACACTTCTCTCTGTTGAATTTCATTTTGTTAGCCTTGGCCCAGCTCTCCAATCTGTCCAGGTCATTTAGAATTTTGATCCTGTCCTCTGGCATATTAGCAACCCCTCCCAATTTGGTGTCATCTGCAAATTTGATGAGCATTCCCTCTATTCCTTCATCCAAGTCGTTGATAAAGATATTGAACAGCACTGGGCCCAGGACAGAAACCTGTGGCACCCCACTAGTGGGTCAACAAAAATGAAAAGGTGAAAGATTTATATCATCTGAAGAGAAACTAGAGTATTTGCTGACAACTCAGCAATTTCACTGAAAAACCCACTAAAAAGCACTGGAAAACTATTAAAAATATTTGAAGTATATGATGAAATTATGGGATTAAAAATATACAGGCAGAAAACCATGATGATAACAAAACAAAACAAAACAAAACAAAACAAAAAGCTCATGAGAAAGGAAGAATCTGAATTAATCCAAAAATCTAACTTTAAAGTGGAAAAAAAAGTAAGATATTTGGGCATATACTTAACAAAGAAGAACTCAGAACTGTTTAAGCATAACTATAAAAGAATCTGGAATTATAAAATAATCTGGACTGAAGTAAATAAAGATCTTCAAAAATGGAATAAATTGAACCTATTGTTTCCAGAATAATCCCAACAATTAATGTGAATCTTCTCCCAAAAATGATTTTATCTTCCAAAATATACCTGTCATAATGTATGGCTCCACATTCAGAACATTGGATAAAAAACTCACAAATTTATCTGGGCTGGGCAAAAGCACAGAGATCAAAACTCCTAGAAGATGCCAAAGAGAGACGGGGACTAGTACTTCCCAATTTAAAACTATATCATCATGCATGCACCTTGTAATTGGTATTGGATTGGATATTACTAGAAAATAAAAAAAAATAAAAAATTCTTCAACTTGAAGGTGCCAACCTAGACCTGGGGTGACTTGCCTTTGTGTGGCATGGGAAGATCGAGCTAATTGAAGAATTCATTGATCATTGTGAGAGAAACCCTGATCAGAATTCAGCTGAGATACAAAGACAGACTCTATACTAAAATACCGTTATGGGTGTGCCTCATGAGGCAGTCCAAAAGAAGGGGAAAAAAACCCATTGAAAGACATGTGGCTAACTTAGAAACATTTGATTAAACAACAAGGGGAAAACTTGTTGGTTAAAACAAGTGAGAAGTTATTGATAGAATTAGCTGTCTATGGTTACAACATAAACAACTGATAGAGAGGTTTAAAACTGATTTAAGAACAGAGGGAATAGAATATAACAAATCAGAATTTGATGTACACTTACACTCTCAGAATAATCATGTCCTTACAAATTTGCACCAATTATTGTTAAAAATGGAATTGGAACAGGAAATAAAGAATGTATGAATAATTAGGAATAGAATTTTGGCCACCTAAAGAGCTAGCACATTGACTGAAAACATGGAACGAAAATGTGTAATTCATTAAATGCTATCACCTGATAAAATTATTACAAAATGCTATAGAGATGGTATTTAAACACCTGAGAAAATAGCAAAAGTGGGAAAAGGAATAAATGATCAATGTTGGAAATGTTGAGAGAGAAAAAAGGAACTTTCTACCACATGTGGTGGTCATATGATAAAGCTAAAAAATTTGGGGGACAAACCATATGTTGACAGCAGATATTCTTAAAAGAAAATTTTCAAGGAAGGCTGAGCTGTATTTACTTAACATATTAAATGCCATTGATGGTCAGCCTGAGAGAAAAAACTAGAAAACTTTATTATACATGATAACACTTGCCAAAATTGTGTAGTGTCC
Organism: Iguana delicatissima; assembly: GCA_948472985.1. Taxonomy (NCBI): domain Eukaryota; kingdom Metazoa; phylum Chordata; class Lepidosauria; order Squamata; family Iguanidae; genus Iguana; species Iguana delicatissima. The sequence continues at coordinate 392,117 of CAOKZL010001004.1, read as the reverse complement.
CCCAGATGGAAACATGATACATTACCATCAGAGGAAAAATGATTTCTAAAATTATATGATATGTTAGAAATGGACAAGCTTACCACATCACTAAGTGACAGAAATGATAGAATGCTGAATAAATTTAATGATGTTTGAGTATGTCTAATTAACTGTATGAAAGTAAGTTGGGGGGAGTGCATCAGTAATAACTATAGAAGAAAATTAGAATAGAAAAAAAATCAGAATTTCAAACTGAATTAATACAATGACAGAAATGTATGGATAATTAAGTTGTTAAGTTTTGGTTAGGAGACATTGGAATAAGACAAAGAATTAGACAAACATCACTGATAAGATACTACAGAAGGAAGGATTGTATTGGATGTAATGCTTTAGAATCTATAATGAGGGTAGTGATATGTAATAGATAAGATGATGGGGTATGAGTGTTGTTGTTTTTTTGAAATAATTTTATTAAAGTTTTACACATATAAAATAACATGATATATACCACTGTTGTGGATATATTCCCTCCTCCACTTCCATGTTTTTCTTCCCCAGTTATGTTATATCTTCCACTTTCTATAAGGACAAAAAAAATCACTATTCCATCCTCTAATAAATTTATATTTTTAATCATTCCACTACCCCTTTCCATTCCCTTTCAAAGTTCTGGATAGGTTTGTTTTTCAAAGAGTTTAGTAATTTTTCAGTCTCTAGGGTGTTTTAATACCTGGTCACTGAAGTTGTACAAATCTTGTATTGTGTTTAATAAGTGGTTTTTCTCTTAGATAAAAAATTTATAAAAAAAACTCCCCAAAAGTGCATGATATCAATAGCTTTTGTGCGGTATTAACTTACAGTGTCTATGTGGCTTATCTCTTATTTATTTAGAAAACTGAGCCACATCTCAGTAGCACAACACTAACAGCAATAAAAGGTTCCAGGTTCAGTTCCTGGCATTTACAGATAGGGTTGAGAAAGATATATGCCTGAAATCCTGGAGACTTGCTGTCAGTCAGTGTCAATGTCAGTGTAGGTAATATGATGGTCTATTAAGAGCATGAAGGTAACACATTACCAGCCACAGAAATAGTTTCATAGCCACTTCCGGTCTGGCTTATGGCGCCGTGACAGGGATCTCCTAGTTGTCTGGTCAGGAGACTCCTCTCTCCTCTGGCGAGGGTCGATTCAACAACGTAAGAATTGACCTACCTCCCCCATGGTAATGAGGGAACAAGTGGGGTTCTGGAGATCTCCTAATTGCTCCCTAGCTTTCGACCTGAACAACCAATTTTGTGACGGTTGGAAGTGGTTGGGCAAAGAAGATTGGAACAGCCACCGCCATTGGACTGTGCTTCTAGCGACAGAGCGGCGCCCGCAGACCTTTTAAATTAAAAACTCTCCTGAGAAGGTATACATTTATTTGCCTGCACTTCTCATCTCTGATCAGTGACTTTGAGCCATTAGCAACAATCTGCATGGTAAGCGACTCTGATTGAATTTTCCTTTGACTTAACTTTTTAAGCTGGTTCACTGTCTAAAGTTATCCAGAAGAGACAATTAATACCATAAGAACAGTGGACTGATAAAAGACTCCCAGAACATTTAGCTTGCATTGGAGACTGAGCAAATATATATATAAAACTATATACAAAAAGCAAGAAAAGACATTTTACTTCTTATGTGAATAATCAACAACCAGGATTTATAAGTTCCAGCAACTATGCAAGGGCGAAATCATGGGGGAGACTAAAAAACTTTAATGGCGACGACGGCTGTGCTTTTTGTAGGGCACCATCAAGATCAAAATGCAACGACACATATCTCTCAGTGACTCAGGAATCTTTTTCTCTCCTCGTTATGTTACAATTTGAACTTTTTAGAGAAGGCTATAAATGCTTTGGAATTAATTGTGGATTGCTAACTCGAAAGTCTGATTAGAGCCGGCAAAGAGAAGGAAAAACTACAAGGAACTGACTTGAGGACATAAATGCTTGATCTTTTCTCTTCTCCTCCTCTCGTCTATCTCTTAACCTAGAATAGAACTAAGAGTTTGGAGCAAGAGTTCTAAGAAATACTTTTTAAAGAGTGGATTACCTTAACTGATTTCTATCACCTTTGTATATATTCCTGTACCTCATTGATTCTGCGTGTGAGAAAATGGTGAGACCCCAACAGGACTTATAGATAGCTCCAGATGGCTGACTGCTGACTGGTAATTTGGACTTGAATTAACCTATGAACGTATTTCATCTCAAGGACTAAAGAGTGACTTTTCTTCTTTCATTTTCTTCTCTTGTTTTTTGTACCTTAAGCCACAGTGTTGTCTTTAGATATATAAATCCTTGTGCTTTATTAATTTATATATTTATAACTTTATAGGTATATATATAACTTTATAACTTAGAAATCTGATAAATTAATAGAAAGTATCTGATACATTTGACAAGTATTATCAGCTATAATAAGCTGTAAATATATAGTGGTAATTGAGTTAGTAACAAGGAAAGTATAGATATTGATATAGAAATACACTTTTCTCTAGAATAATATTTTTATTTATAAAAATTACTGCATAATTTTACCAAGTAACAGAAAATTGATTTCAGAATATTGTAAAGATTTTGATTAATTGATTGGTTAATATTTAAGAGGTTTAATTGATTGATGAAATGCTTGATTTACTTCTACAATGATTTAATGTGTATAGATCAAATGAAATTATAGTATTTGACAGTTATATTTGATTATCAATACGAGGAATGCTAATTAATTAGGATAAGAGATCACTTTATCATCATAAAAATAGAGATCATTTTATAAGAGACACATTAAGAAAAAGAGTGCAAGAGAAAAAGGGAGGAGAAAGAAAAGGGTAATAAAAGGAAAAAAAAAGTATGTCCATGAAAACAAGGAAAACAACTAAAGACATAAGCATGGTATCAACCCAAAGAAAATCATCATGGGATCCATCAGCCAAAATCAAACAAACAAGACCAGAATATCTCACAATACTAGAAGAAATAAGAAACATTAAACAGGATCTGTCACAAGAGCTGAAAGAATTGAAAATAGAAATAAAACATGAACTTAAAACAGAATTAAAAGGAATAAAGTCTGCAATAGAAGGACTTCAAGAGGACATGAAAGAAACAATGAATCGGGTCATAACTCTTGAGACTAAAATGGGAAAACTAGAAGAAGCAGTTAATGATGTGACACAACAACAAGAAAGACAATTAGATGAAAAAGCTTTAGCAGAGTAAAAATCAAGGGAGAATTCAGTGAAAATAAGAGGATTGACGGAACAAAAAGAAGAAAACCTATATGAAAGACTGATACCTAGCTGCTTTTTTGAGCCTTACACGAGAGAGAACAGACTGGGAAGTCAACATATTTAGAGTGGAATCTAGAATAGCAAGAGAAAGAAATCTACCAAGAGATATTGTGGTGTACTTCACATGGAAGAAAACCAGAGAGGAACTAATACGGTGAAGCTTGGAAAAAAACTTAATAATCGATAATGAAAGAGTAAATGTGTATAAAGACATCCCTCCACGAATCTTGAGGAAAAGAAAAGAATACAGATTTATAACAGCTTTTCTGAAATGTCAAAATACTCAGTATAGATGTGGAAAATTAGAAGGCCTCAGTTTTCGATTTAAAGGGAAAACCATGAAAATAGAAACAATCCAAGAAGCTAAAAACTTCATGAAGAAGTATGGCAAAGAAGATGGGATACATCCTGCCAGACAAGAGGTAAAAAGTACTGAGAACCGACAAGCTGATGAAGAACAAGATAAGACTTCCGATCAAGAGGTTCAAGAGGAAGAACAAGCAGAAGGAGCAGTTGGCGGATCTGAAACAGATAGTGAGGAAGAGGAAGACCAACTAAGGAAATAGTGGTAATTAATTACTTTTTCTGTTAATGAAGGATCTGTGATGTAATTACATTTCAAATGTATTTAAGCAAGTGATTATGAAATTACTCCACAGTTGTCCACCTTGATATAATGACTGACAGCTTCCAGTTAACATGTTTAAAAAATTCTTTAAGGGGGAACTGAAAACATTTTTAAAGCCATTGTGGCAGAATTTTTCAGGTTTTCTGCCATTCTCAATTTCAAAGATCCAAAATGGCTTTGAAATTAATTTATAAAGTTTTTAACACTGTTTTCAAAAAGTATAATGAATAATAGGAACTCTTATACTGAAAAACTAACATTCTGAACTCTATATCTTACTTATTATACGGTAGCTTATTATTTTTCTGTGCCATAATCAACCAATGTGGTATGACATTTCCACTCATCTGCTAGTCCAGCTTTCGGGCTGATTCTTCCCAGGCTCCTAGATGGAGGAAAAATGGAGTGGGGATGGAGCTGCTGTGTGGTTTTCCTCAAACACCTGGGAGGGAGGCCATTATGTTAGTCTCCTGAGTTTGGCAACTTCCTAAAGGCCACACATGCCAGAACCTCTGGGAGAAGATGAGACCTCTAGCTCCCACCAGAAATAGATTCACCCTAATACAAACAATGCCACTGGACATGGGCAATCTCTGAGTGCCCACTGAGGATTAGGGCCTGGTGGTAGCCCAGTTTTGGCACTGGGATGAACTGAAGCCATCTGAAGCTGGCAGTGGAAGTCCAACCTCAGCCCCACAATGGTACTGTCTGAACAAGCTGGCTGTCAACGTGCTGTTCAGCAGTGTGGATACAGAAAAGGACCAATACAAGGTCCCCAATCACCAGGCCCACCCTACCTTTCAGTAAGTTTGCTAATTAAAAAAGTCTGTACAAAAAGAATCGATGCAAAAGTCACAATGAGGGAGTTGTGCAAACAAACAAATAAAAAACCCACAGAATATTATGCAAACAAAATGCATACACTTGGAAGGCTGCACTTAAATGCATACATTATGAGAAACATGTGTTTGTTAGGAAACAAGTGTATTGGGGAGGAAAAAGAACCCTGTTTTTTTGTGGAGGTTTTTTTATTTATTATTATTTGCAGATTCCAGCCAAAATGAAATAGAACAAACATTACCAAAGAAATCAAGTTCCAAATTCACATAAAGTGAAGTTGACAGAATCATCCAATCCTACACTGGCCACAAAATGATGACGGACGTTTTGACAAGTGTGTTTATCTGGGGATGACAGAATGGAGAAAGATCATGGCGGGTATAGATGATTGTAACAGTAAACATCAATGCTCTGGACTACTCAGTTTTACTGCCTATCTTGTTTGTCACCAAGACTAGTTTCACATGGTAAATATAAAAGCATTCTTGTACAACTATGAGGAAGATTCGGATGGCAGTGATTAACTTCTCTCCAAAACATTCAGCAAACTTGCTTCATAGATTTTCCACATAATTAGTAGCATCACTCAATAAGGACTTTGCAAGATGCTTTGGTGGTGTTCTCAGGAGATATACAAAATACTAAGGAAAACTTCTTGCTGACAGAAGAAGGCAAAGTTATTAGTCCTCTCGTAGTTAAGAAGAGGAGCCATTATATAATAACATATTGAAGCATATGGTGTCATCTATTTGCCTGAAGTCAGTTAAATTCTCATATGAGCTTATAGTTTATTTTTGTTTATTTTCAAAGATAACCAACTTCTGTTGCTATCCATCACCCAACTTCTCTCCCTGCCTGGTAGGTAATCCAACTATTTTCTTCATGTTTACTTTAGATTCAACTGAGCAGGAGAGAAAGCCATCAGTTTGTTTTCAGCAGGTGTCACATGAAAGCTTTCTAGCAAGTCTAACACTTCTACCTTGTTGAAAAGATCAACAAGATAACTGTAAAAATAAACAAAATGTGACACACTTGCTTGAGCTGTTTCATTTCTTTTTAGCAGAGTGTAGCAAGAGGATAACAGAGATGGACCATACAAAAATGTGAAAGGAGGAGTTTTGTGATGAAATATACTCTTTTCCAATCCCAAAGATGTAATCTTTGATTTTCAGAACTAGGGGTGGGGGGAATCAATCTCTGTTTTTAGGATGCTCTGGAAAGAAGTTGATACCAACCCGCAAAGAAGTAGTTGCCCGTGGCTAAAATATTCGTGTGTGCCTGTCTTTGTTTCAAATAGAAGGATGGCTCTTCTACAAGAGTTTGGAAATGTTATTTTGTGGACAATTCTCATAATTCTCTGACTGGTATGGTGATCACAGTGCAAATCTTCACTTGAAATAATTTCAAAAAGTTTTAACTTCACTGGGTGAGATTGCAATAATTTTTGTGCATTTTTTTTTATTTTAGGAGTTCTTTTTTTAAAAAAATGTTGAAGAAAAATGGCACAAAAACCTTGGCACAAAAACCTAAGTTTTGCATAAAAAACAAGTTTTCCTGCAGACACAATACTTTTGTCCCAAAAGTTTCAAAATGTGACACATCTTGCATCAGCAGATCATTTTCACAACAGTTCTCTCACAGGGTTGGAATACTGTTTCTCTTCAAAATGCAATAATATTTGCAGGTATTCTTTATAATCTACATATATTATCTCTATCTGGAAAAGGAATGAAAGGCCATCTACCAGACTAGCAGGATTTTGAAAATCCCACTAACTTTTGGAGTAACTTTTACAAATTATTCATGCTACATGGCAAGCCACTTTTTTAAAAAAATCCTTTAAAAATTGGGATTTTTATACTACACTAGGGTTTGGGGTGCAGGACCCCCACAAAAGTGGAATCACCACAAATACCATGTGTATGCATGTCTGTTGGAAGAGCTCTGAGGCATGGTGCAGAGGGTAGGCACCCAGGGTCCAAAGCAGATCTGGGAAAGGAGAGGGAAAGGGGGTGGGTTGACATGGTGACCCTATACTTATTCTCTCTCATCTATCTCTTTGGATGTGTTGGGGCAGGAGAGGGTTAATGGCACTGAGAAACTGGAGTGTGAGCTGTCTTTAGCTGGCCAGGCAGTGATTGTACAGGAGGAGCAGCAGTGCTGCACAGCCTGATCAGAGCTGCCAAGAGGTAAGGTTCCCCAAGGAAAAAAGCACTTGAGATGGGGAGGTCAAGGGTTGGAGAAACTCACAAATAATCAAATCCATGAAAGTCAAACCCATAAATGTGGAGGACTGTATATAGTGATATAATAGAGACCTTATAAATAACTAGGTGAGATAAACAGTTTCTAGTAATTAATTTCTTCAATAACTTTAGTGTAATTACCTCACATTATGACTATAACTGAACAAAGAATTACATCAATCCCTCTGCACTCTAATGGTAACTTTTCATTAGTTCTATAGTTATGAGAGTATGGCCTCACCAAGTAGTGGAAGAAGGATATCAACATCGTGGGTCACGTGTTGTCTCAAATGCTACCATACTTCTTATGAGTGCTGAGTAAACAACAAGATGCATTGAGAGGCACATGTGCTATATATCAGAGCAGTTTTCTGTGGCACCTAAGTGGAACTGTGTGTGTGTGTGTGTGTGTATGTGTGTGTGTGTATGTGTGTGTGTGTATGTGTGTGTGTGTATGGTGACATCATATTAGCAACACTGACACTGTTGTGACATCGTGTTGCTGTGTGTCTTCCGAGTCATTTCTGACTTATGGTGATCCTAATGCTAACCTATCAATCAGTTTTCTGGGACTGAGTGTGTGTGATGTGCCCAAGGTCACCCAGTGGGTTTCCATGGTCAAAGGAGAATTTGAACTCTGGTCGCTGTGGTTGTGGCCCAGCGTTTTAACCACTACACCACGGTGGCTCTCATTAGTTACATAGGCAGTCAAAAGTCTGACTTATGCCTATGTATGTCTTTTTATGGTTCTTCGAGAAAAAAAATTCATTACTACTCTTATGCATTGACCCTATCACTTTAAGACTCACCTTCCTCCTACAGAACTGGAGTGTTTGGTCATGCACAAACTGCTATATATGGTGTAAAGCCAACAGCAAGCATTGCCCTGAAGCATCTCTACAGGTCCCAGAGGATGATGTCATTGCTGTGAATCTGGCTATAGTGACATAGCCAGCTGTTTCTCTCATGTCATCCCATTAACCAGTGGTCATTAAATGAGTGGCATTAGAGGAGGAAAGGGAGAGGAGAAACATGGAATATCTCTACCTGGATGTAACTTTACATTCCTCTCTTGATGCAGGATCAGGTCTTGGTTACTTTTGAAAAGCAGAAAAGCAAAGAGGTTTTTTTCCCTTCAATATTAATAATTAATTAATTGATACAAAATAATGTTAATTGATACAAAAAGTAACTTGCCAAATTCTTATGGCATACAAATTCATTTAGTGACGATTTTTGAAACCTTTTAAGGAGGAAAGCTATTGGGTTTATATGTGGAGTTGGGTAATGGCAAACAGGGAAAAGGGTTAAGCCTGTTTCCATTCCATCTTCTTAAACTTTTCTATTCCTTTCTGAAATCACTTAGGCTATTGATAGTTATTCCCAGTAACCACATTCTGCTTTTCAAGGAAAAAGTCATTTGTATTAGTTGCTGTGGGTTTCAGGCAGTACAATATAGTGAGGGGTGTGAGGAATCGGGAAGCTTTTGGGCATTCTTACCCCCAAAAAGCATTTTTCATATCACTTATATTCCTGTCAAATTTCATTCATGTGTGATAAAATTATAGGCCAACTTTTTTTTTAAAAAAAGTATTATTTGGATTGCTTGAAACCCCTGAGAAAGGAGTAGAGTTATGCAACAGCAAGTACAAGGAAAGAACTGTGGACACATGGAAGCAAAACTCAAGATTCCTTGCTTATTATAGTAGCAACTTAGGAGTCGAATTATGTGGCCCACCAAATGTTGCTGGACTGCAATTTCCAGCAGCCCAAAACAACATAGCCAATAGTGAAGAATGCTGGGGAGTCCAATCCAGCAATATCTAAGGGTCACACAACTCCCACCACTGTAATAGCTGGATGCAAGGTCACAGTAACTTCATACGAAGAACCTTTGCCAAGAGCTTCCCTCTTGCTGTGGGGTATAAATGTGCACAAATAGCCTCTCAAAGATAATTTATTAAAAATACAAGACTGCAGCTTTGCATTGTAATTTATTTTAATTGCATCTTGGTCTTGCAAGCTTAACCAAAGAGGCAGAGTAATGTAATGGGCTCTGTCAGATGTGGACCATAAAAGCTTAAGTTCAAAATCTTGCTCTGCATTGAGACTTACTTGATGATCTCCAGCCAGTTTGTGTCTTTTGGTCTATGCCACCTTCCAAGATTGTTGGGAGAATGAATTGGAATAATCTCAATGTTTGCTGTCCTGAGCAACTTAAGGAACGATGATGTAAATATAAAACTGCTAGTATAATTATGCAGAACTATTTCTTCACTCCATAGCTCCGTCTGCCAAATCTTTCACTCCATGGCTCTAGCCTAAGATCTAGGACATATTTGCTAGTCCTATTGCATTCCTTTTTGTGTATTTGCCTAACAATCTCCAGTATGAGCCTATATACCACATAATAGATTTCTCAACACTATTCAAGAGAATCGTTTATGCTTACTCCATCTTCTTTTAGTAACTTCACTTCATAGATATACATGCTTGAATTCTGTTTACACATTTGGAGACAAAATTGGAGAAGGAGAACAAAACACAAGAAATAAGGTACAACTATACATCAAAATATATATACAGAGAGAAATGATTGAGTATTTCACTGAGTTAACCTCTCATATAACTCATTCATAAAATTATAGGCTTTAAAATATGCCCAAAGACATGCTAATTCTACATATTATTGTACATAAAACCTTGCAGGACATTATGTATTTTTTAAAATTTCAATATTAATTTCAATATTAATGTGATGGAGACATCTTTTTATATTCATCATGCATTAGTCCATTATGTAGTAGAAAAAAAAGGAAAAGAAAGGTGTAGAAGCTATTTGGCATTCTACTTACAGTTATGTTTTGCTTCATTTGTACTTGATGCTAAAAATATCCCTTGACTTTTGGACAAGTACAGTTTCCATCACAGGAGGTAGTGTGGCAATTCAATTTCAGAAATCTTATTTTGTGTAGAATAACAAATAAGTGATGACTTTATTACACCAAAAGGAGGCACAGAGGAAAACTGCAAGTCTGTTATTTTCCACCTTTATTTCAAGGTATATAGTATCTTTATTGTTTTATGATTGGTTTTATTTCTAAAAATGCAGTGTGCATTACTGCATACTGTATCTAGTATCCTACCTATATCTGGCCAAGATCTGAGGTCTGCTGAAGGGCCATTCTTTGTGTCCAATCGTTAGGGGGATATTCTGTCAGGGGATGTGAGAGAGGACATTGTCCACTCTGACACCTAAGGTAAGTAATACCTTCCCCTTAGATGCCCAATTGGTACCTATGTTGCTGCCATTCTGGAGCCAAGTGAAAGTATGGTTGTTTACAACATATTTGGGCCTGATTGCTTTTAGATAGATCCAAACATGGGCATAGTTTTAAACCATTTTAAATATTTTAAATATCTTACTTGATTTTAATCTGCCTTCATATAGGTTTTTAGCATTTTGAAATTATTTTTACTGTTTACATTTTAAATTGACATACTTTTCAACACTTTGCAGATGAAAACTGGGACACATTGGCCAAACAGCATTAGAATGTGGTTAAGGTGGCAACAGTTATTAATGAAGAAGGACAGACAAGGGCCATTTCAACCCTACACTGTTATAGTGCTATTATTCTACTTTCAACATCCTGTGCAATTCTGGGGTTTGCAGTTTACTGAGAACAAAGAGCTCACTGGCTGAGAATTTTAAAGGCCCCTCCCTAAACTGAAAACCCCAGGATTCCATAAGATGCAGAAAGTGGAATAATAGCACTGTAACAGTGTAGTGAGGATGGCCAAAGTAGGAGAGGCTGTAGTGGTTTGCTTTTTCATAAGTCTACTGGGAAGGGCAAGATTCTGCTCCTTCCAACCTCCCTGCTGAGTTAATTGAATGCAAACTACTTTGGCACTTTGAATTCATTTCGCAGCAACTAAAACAAGCTAAGAACAAAGTAGGGAAAGGGGAAGAACAGACAAAAACTGGGACACTTTATAAGCAGCTGAAAAATGTGGGATGACAAAAGACTAATCAGAACTGTCCCTGTCAATTTGGGAGAGTTGGAGGGTATTAGTTGATTGTGCTGATTTTATTATCTGCAACTCTGAGATTTTTAGATATATAGGATACACACACACATACACACACAAGTTTCTCGTATGAATAATGGATACCTAGAATTTCTACATTAACTTCAGTGTCAGACAGAGTGCTGTGCATCCTGACCATGCTAAAAGGACTCCATATCACAGCCAGTGTAGAGAGACATTCTCAGTTCCTCTGAGTGTCATTAGCACAACAATGAGACTGTACTAAAGACGCCAATTCTGTTTTCTCATGTATTTAAAATATCTAAATCTAATACTCCGTACGCTTAAGATTCACGATTTGTGACTCTTTCAAAAACCAGCTAAAATGAAATTTACCCCCAGATGCACTGGTCAAATTCAATATATACAACTATTTGCTGCCTAGAGAAGACCATGTTGTTCCTGCCTGCCATGCAAATATTAAAGATAGGAGCGGGGGAAAAGAGTTGACAACCCTAATCTGGCACTATAGATGTAGATTCCAACACAAACTTCTAAGAGTTAAGCACCTATGTGGCATTTGTAGAGTTTCAATTGACTGTTAGAACAGTGCTGTCCAAAGTGATAGTCTGTAGACCAGTGCTGGTCCATGAGACATTGGTAGCAAGTCTGCAGTAAGTTTCATGGACCAGGGGAAGCAGTTATAGCTAGTGAAGACAAATGATTCTGGTTCCTAACTCATTAGGGGTAAAATGTGGGTCCTCCACATCAGCTCCAAAGTATTCTTGAAAATACATTCATGTTAAACAGAAGGCTCCTTACACCAATACACTGTCACGCACTATCTGGTGCTGTGCACAATGAAGGTACTACAGAGACATCAGGGTATACTGCAATCAGAATAAATAAAAATGCCCGGTGTAAAATGCAATCTAATGTATCATAAAATTCAACCTAAAGTATCAAGTTTGATAATCTGGACTATATATAGAGAGATATTTGCCTGCAGGGATGATTTACTGTGATAGAAGGAAGAACACTTCTCCACATATTGTAGCAATATCCTGCTCTTGAACAAGAGTATAAAACAACTGTTACATTGATTAACTATATGTGACATCAGCACATGAGAAATTCAATCCACTTCTCCCAGTACAGTATCAGATATGATGGTGGCAATTTACCATTGCATAGTGGCCAGATATTTTTTGTGCAGCATAGGAGTCAAGGTAAAAGAGGACCTTAAAAAAAATATCTAAAGAAGAAGGTTACTACAAGGGCAAATGATTTGTCTCAAAAGCAAGTCTATCCTTCAAGGGTAAATTTGATCTCTTTCTCTTCACATTTGGATTTTACACATTTTGGTAAATTGTGATTTTTTTAAAAAAACAACAACACCTGAACTGAACTGAACTTCTCACCCAAACTTTAGGTATGACAGTATCTGAATGTTGCATTTTCTTCCCCATTGGATTTTATGAATTTTGGTGAATTGTGAAAAACATGGATTTCTTAATTTGAAATTAATTTCTCACTCATCCATAGTTGAATGTTTTTGCCTTCTTTGGGACAGTGTGAATTTTGGTAAATTCTGATTAAAAAAACTCCCTGAAACAAACTTTCCCTCCATGCCTTCTTTTCCTAGATACAGTTCTTGCAAACGAATAGCTACGTTCACACAGGTGTGTGAACAAAATATGTTTTTCCAGAAAAGACTCAAGTGGCACAAGTAGAATGGCTCACTCATACTTCATTGCCATTTTGGTATAATGTACAGAAGTCACGAAAGAAAGGGCCATACGGTCAAACACACACCGAGAAAAACAGTTCTAAGCTGTTCAGAAGGTCTAGGGAGAATGGTTGACGTTCAAAGCCATAAATGTCAAAGGAGCACCTGGGCGTCATCACTGAGGTGCAAGTATTTAAACCATCATTCTTTTTTAAAAAGGTATACAGATTGATCCTTTTCATAAAATGTATTAAATATCTGAATTAAAGATTTTGAATTTTGCCTTGATATTTGAGGTCAATTGCAATTGTTCCCCTTAAGTCCCCTGCCGAACATTTCAGGAAAGAGGCTTAAAGAATGTATTTCATTTTTATAGGGATTATGACAGGAAATCTATAAGCATTGCTTCATTAATTAACCCCCTCTGATGAATATTTTTAAAGTGTACTTCATAGGGGGAAAAAGTCAATTATTTTATTGATGTAACACTTGCTGTGTTTGGGCAGGTAAGTGATGCATATTATAATCTAGAATTACACACCTAGATTAATAGTAACACTGAAGCAAATTGTAAAACAGTATTTGTATGGAAATTACTATGAGATCTCTTGCTTTTCTAAAATATAATTAAGACCATATAATACTTCTATATACAAAGGTACACTGAAACTGCTTGGGAAAAAAACACAGACCAACCTATTATGGTTGTGAAATTAGGAGCTGTTGCTGCAAAATCTGTATGCCAAGGAACAGTAGGGGATTTTTAAGTTAATATTCCTGCTAAATAGTTCCACATTCAAGAACACTTTTATTCTGAAGTAAGCCTAAATTCTTTTAAGTCATACTTTTAAAAAATGCAAAGTTATATTTGCTAGTATTAACTGTGTGACTTGTACAGATAGTCCTGGACAATTTTGTCCTTACCACAGAAATCATGAGTAAATGGACTTGGAAGAGGCTGTTTCAGTACCGTTGTCATAAAGTTGATGCATGACAGGCTGACAGGGAGGACAATATGGAAGATTCCAATAAATGGTGGATTAAAATAACAGTTAATCAAATGTTTCTTAAGGCTTCAGATTAAGATGGACCTCTAAATAAAACCAAACAACCCCCCCCTCTAAATCACAAGTGTTACGTAATTGTCAGAACACAATCTGTTAAAAATAATACCATGGGACCTCTAAAATTTGATAAAATATAGGGCAGGGGTGAGGACTGTGTAGTTCTATAGATGTAGCCGGACTGCTATTCCTCACCATTTCTTTCCATCAGTATGGTGGCTACAGTTGCTGTGAATGGAAATACAGCAACTTCCAGGTAGGAGCATTGTCTCAGGTTACTATACCCCGGCTCCACTAGATACTTAATTTCCTATGCATATGAACAATGTACGATATATATTGTTATGTTGCCAGCTTTCCATGTTTCTATGTGCAGGTTGGTTTAAACAGAAATGACAAGAAATACAATTCAAGATAAAATTTGTAACAATTCCAAATGATTAAAGCAGCAAAACAGTGAAATAACCTCACAGTTCAATAGAGATTAAAACAACAGAGGTTAAAATATCTGAAATACACACTACAACTGAGAAAGAATTGCACCACTCAGAGAGGATTCATATGGTGGCACTGAACGTAGATGTCAGTTCTTTACTATTTTGTAGGCTCTGACATCAGCCCTTACGTGGGTTTAGCTGGATTTCATGTGAGCTTTCTGTTGGGGGATGATAGGAGTTTCAGCTCCACAGAAATGCAGCAAAAAGCCAGAGCACAGCTAGCCAACAGCAGCAACCTTGTTCTCCAATAAGGATACTCACACACAGAGGAGTTTTCTTCCAAAACAGGAGGCACTTTATCTTGCAGCAAAGTTCCGTTATATGCAAAACATAGGACAGATGAACAGAGCCTTGCACCAGGTTTGATCAACAGACCATACAGACAGGGGATTGCTTTCTTATATACATGTCTACAACCAATCAGGTACGGGTTTGCACACCACCCTCTACCTTCTGCACACGACCCCAGTCTCTTATGCAACCTTGCAATTACCCACAGCTGGGGCATGATGCAACTTCTTTGCTGATCATTTTCCCAGGGTTCCCTGCCTGGAATCCCTGACACTTTCCACACTTGTATTAAATCAACGGCTTTATTGCTCCAGTTCCCTGGTAAATCAAGGTGCTTCTCAGATTTTATTTGGGGGCACAGCCCTAAGGAGTAACACTCAAACAACTTATTACCATTTTCCATGGAGGTGAATGAGAAAATTCCTGGACTTCTGACAGTCGTGTAGGGACGGGGAAGCAGTTTGCTTCGGGCGGCAAAGTTTTTGGAGTGTAGCCACACTCCCACGCACCTGGCCATGCCCCCACACACCACAGCCATGCCCCCACACACCACAGCCATGCCCCCACACACAGTGGCCATGCCTCTCATGCCATAGCCCCTCTCCCTGCCATCCCACACTCCAAGCTCCCGAGAAGCTTGACTCCTCACTGGCTTCTGAGGAATCCATACAGGTCCATCAGCTACTATAGGAGGACTCTATTTTATCTCCAGACTCTAATACAAATTCAGCAGTGACTGTAAGCCTAAACTTCACAAGAAATCCTAAATATGACATGAAAAAATACTATCTGAAAAGTCTATACATTTCTGATTCTAAAATCTAATCACCAGGTATCTCTCTCACCTCTTGATTGTGAATGAATAGCTTTCAGCCAGGCTAGAATTTGTACAAATGGGCAGATCATTTACAGCTCATCTTCCTTCTATGGCCATTTCCACCCTATACTGCCATATGTAGTGCTTTTATTCCACTTTCAACATCCTGTGGAATTCTGGGGTTTGTCATTTACTGAGGCCAAAGTGCTTTCCGGCTGAAAATTATAAATGCCTCTCTCTAAACTACAAACTCCAGAATTCCACAGAAAGTTGATGGTGGAATAATAGCACTATAACAGTGTAGGGCAGAACTGGCCTATATTCCATGTGCTTGTTGATGATTTTTCAGTGTGATTGCCAGGAGATTAAAGTGAATGGCACTGACGATTCATGAAATAACACTTTGAAGGGAAAAAAAATACTCTATGTTTATAATGGAACATTTATATTTATTTATTGACATGCCTGAAATAAAATCATGACTATATATGTGTAATTATATGTAAATATAATTATATGAATATATACATGCATAAAAAATATAACAACATTTTACACTCATATGGGTGAAGAAGTTCAATATTTAGAACAGAATTTAAAAGAAATAATGTCTGAAGCAAGCTAGCTGGAACGCAGAAACAATTCCCTAAAACTTCTATATTTGTATAACAGCCTTATTATTTCTTTCTTCTCCAACAGCTTACATTCAGCACCAATATTTTTTAAAAAACATGATTATGAGTTTACATTAATAAAATAATTTTGTGGCAAGGAAAGCTGGATTCTCTCTCTCTCTGAGCATACATGTGTGTGGGGGGGGGAGAGAGAGAGAGAGAAAGGGAGCAAGGCATCTCAGGATAAATACATGAGCGTGAGAAAGAACTCCCCTGCCCATAGCCACAATTTTAAAAGCCACTGCTGCAGGATATGCTAATCACAGATTTCATATATCATACTTTTTTTCTTTTTATCCTTTAGGGCTAAACTCTACAAAGCTTGTATGCCCTCCAGTTTAGTTAATCTGTAGTACAACTCCAGTATAGCACCATTCATACTTTTTTGAAGCAAGTGATTGCTGGCAGAGAGGGAAAGAGTATCTATGTCTAAAGTCCATCTGTTTTACTGTGATGCCTCTTCCATTCACAGAAAACTCAGAAGCAGAGTTCCTGTAACAATTTCCCTACGGCATCATTTGATATTTATATAAGGAGAAGCAAAGGTTAAATGGAAACATCTTAAAAGGGCAATAGAATTAAGGGATTTAGTGAAACCCAGGAAGGATAGAGTATGGCAATATTTTTACTTCATATTGCACCTTTCCAAAGGCACAGGACAAACACTAATAAAAAAAAATCTACAAGAATGTTCGCTGAGTATTAGCATAATGTGAGCAAATCTGAGAGAGGTTCAGTGGGAACATCAGAGAAACCTAGTGAATGCTTTTTTCCCCCATTATAGAGCATATGACAGTGTTTGTACAAAAACTTTGCTAAAAAGTGAGTCATTAGAAGGGTCACAGTAATCATACTTGTCATATGGTTATCTCTTCCACTTGTCTTTAACAAACAGGTGGCATGCGTGTGTATGTGCATGAATATATGTTAAAGAAGGCAGAGCTGAGTCAGCAGTGTAGTCTTAAGACGACATGGTTTTAATTTGGCTCTCATTCAGTCTGGGAGTTTCTGAACTTCCTATACGCACTAAGAGAAAATTTCCTATTACCCTACACAGCGTAGAAATAACTTGTTGCAAATACTTAGTTCCTTGAAATCAATATTTTTCAAGTAACAATGGCACAATTATATTACATGGTTGCTACTTTATGAGGGACAGGTTCACTCACTTTGTGTTATACAAGTAACCTTAGATTACTAAATGGGGGCGGTGGCGTATCACATAATTCAAGTGATGCTGCTTGCCCTATTATGATGTTGAGTCAACAACAAAGTGAACAGTAAGAGTGTAATTTTTTTTTATTACTAGCTTCCTGATATTATTTTAAAGGCAAGCTGTTTCTGAAATACAGAAAAGTGAAAAGTTACTTTATAACTGTACTTGAAAGATTAAGGCCTGAATTCTAGTTGTAAGTATAGTAAGTTGAAGTATAGTAGACCCACTGAATGAACTGATGAATAGTGAGCCAACAATATTGAATCAATAGGTTTGGTCTTAAGTATCAGATTTTGTACCTTAGACTTACCACTAAAAGTGGTTCATTTTAAAATAATTCCCACTGTGGGTGCTTTTGTCCTATTGTGAGCAGCAGACATTAGATGAACCAAATCCAGTTTTAGCCACGGGTTGAGACAAAGGCCATTTCCGCATGACAGAGAATCCTTCGAGTTGTCCCATTACAGTCCCTGCAGAGAAGGGACTGTGATAGGAACACTTCCCTCCACATGAGACTGGCTCCTTGCAGAAGGGAGTGTAATGGCCATGCCTATTTCTTCCACAGTGCAGCCGGGTACTTTCCCAGGCTGCACTGAGGAAGGAAGTGTCACCATTGTGCTTTCTGCCCTTCCATAGGACAGGTAAGTATGGGAGCATTGCATGATCATGGGTGCTAAATGGATTTTATCCACTTAGTGAATACCGCGTGAGTGTGATGCATGGGGACAGAATGGCAGCAGGCTGGCGATAATGTCGTGAGAAAGCACGACCAGCCAACTGTTGCCATCCTGTCCCCATAGTGGGACAGTCCCATTGTGTGGAAATGGGCAATGGCCTAACTTTCCTCAGTCCATGCACAATCCCATTCTCCCTCTTCACTGGACTGGTTATATGTCTGAGATTGTTCTTGAATGAGTGGTACAATATAATCATGAAATAAACATTGCATTCAGTCTTGCACTCTGGAACACATTGAATTTATCTTCATGCTTTGGAGAAAGGGAGCCATACATAACTCTTAGAAGTCCGTGGAACACATGAGTCAAGATTGACTGATTCAACGGATTTTAGTGGGCTTCAGGCGTTACTAAATTCTATGGACCAGTGTAGTGTAATGGTCTGAGTGTTGAACTAAGACAATGGGAGTTGATGGTTTGAATCCTTGCACAGCCATGGAAATCTACTAGGTGACTTTGGTTAAACTATACTCTCTTAGCCTCAGAAGAAGGCAAAGGCAAACCCACTCTGAAAAAAATCTTGCCAAGAAAATCACATGACAAGTTTGGGAATGACTTGAAGGCAGAACCCCTCGCCCCCCACAAAATATGAATGATTGAATCAGGATCCATAGGATCTTAAGTTTTAACAGCTGAATAGTCTACCCAGCTAATTTCCTGTTGACATTTTCCGTAAAACTGAAGATGCTTTTTCCTCAGGCACTTATTATTAGCAATTGTTCAGACTGGCTTACAGAAGATCTACCTTTATAAGCTAAATTTCCACCTGACGTTATACATCAGTTCTCAAATGCTAACCTTGAACTGTTTCTGTCTGTTGGTGATACACACCCTGCAACTGTCCTGATTAGGCAGCATTGATTAATCAATCCTCTGTCATCCTGTATTTTCAGCTACTTTTAAAATGTCCAATTATATCTCTCTTTCCCTCCACTTCCCCTCTTTGTCCTCAGCTTATTTTAACTGCTGCAGCAGACTAAGTTCAAAGTGCAAAAGTAGTTTGCACTAAACTCAGCTGGGGAAGAAGTGATAAGAGGATAGAATCTTGCCCTCCTCAGTAGGCTCTGGCAAAAGCAAACTGCTGCAGCCTCTCTTAGCTTCTGTGATTTGCCTCATTAATAATTTTTGCCATCTTGGTCACATCTGATGTTGCTTGGCCACAGATGTTGCAGTTTTCATTTTGAAATATTGGAGGTGATGGTGATGGTAGGCAAAATCCAGACTCTTTCAAATAAAAAGCTATGCCACGTTTACAAATGGAGTTAAGATGTGTCTCTCGCTTTTGACAACATGTGAGTGTTTATGGCAGTGGTTCTCAACCTTCCTAATGCTGCGACCCTTTAATACAGTTCCTCATGTTGTGGTGACCCCCAACCATAAAATTATTTTTGTTGCTACTTCATAACTGTAATTTTGCTACTGTTATGAATCGTAATGTAAATACCTGATATTTAGTCTACCATAAATGATATAAAGTTTGAAGATTTGGTTTCAGTGCATTCAGACTGAATTAAATCCAAAAATAAATCTGGCATGAGAGTAATACTAGATTTTGTAGGCTTATTCCTTACAATTGATGCAACATTCTTGTTTTTATCAATATCTGAAGTGGTACTCTCCATACTGTCCAGTCCCAGAGTTACCAACACCTTTTCCAGCAAATTTTTAAAAGAATCTGAGGAAAATAATCTCACTTTATTATCATCTTCTGCATCCTCCTCCTTGGAAATAGAACCATCTGATTTAGAGTCATTATCCCCATGAATATCTGCCAAATCTGCTTCCTCATCACTTTCAGATTCAGTGTTGATTTGTTCAGAGTGTGACAAAGCAGATTCCTCAACTCTAGTCACTTTGGACCTACAGGTAGACTTTTTTGGTAAACACACACCAGCGTCATTTGATTCAGCTTGAATAACTTTTGTATCATCAGGAAAATCACATGAAAATGAAGGATTCATTGAAGTAGTTTGTTGACTGCTTAATAATGACATTACATTCAAATTCAATGAATTGTCCAACTTGCAATACATTTTTTAAACTTGTTATGTATTTTGTGAAATCATTTCACTAATATTGTTTGCCTATTAACATGCACCTCCATTTCTTCAGCAATTATTTGTCTTATCACCTCCCTACTAATAATAAGAATAATAATAAAATTTATTTCTATCCTGCCTCTCCCAAATGGATCGAGGCGGCATTACAGAACATATAAATATTAAAACATCAAAATGTAGCCCACCCTCCCCACCCACCAACCCTACCATCCCCCCAACACACCAACTATTAAAACAGATTAAAAAACAGATTACTACACTCAGACACATCCCCCTGGGGGAGACATAGGACATAGGAGGTTCAAATCTTACTCCTTTACGTTCCATAGGCATTGCAGTTTGACTCCTAGTGAATAATGGCACCATACACAATGCTAAATTGCCCTGCGCTACTGTATTCGCTAATACAGAAGAGCAAGGAACTGCTGACTGAGAGGCTGCCATTTCTCCTGGCAGAGGCTGCTCGCATGTTTGAGTGGGATTGGTTGTGTTGCTGGCGAGCTTGGATTGGTCAGGAGAGCTCCTTCCTCTCATAGCCCCCTCCCTTGCTTTCTGAACGCCTCTTTTCAGTATGGCGACCGTAAGTTAAAGGAGCAGTTGGGAGCCCTTCCCCGCCCTTAAGAGACTTAACTGCATTACCAGGTGATTTTCCTTTCACCTTCTTTTTAATTTTTGCCTTCTCAGACTTCCTTATACTAGATGTTTTTAGCTTTGTTTGAACCTCAGAGTGGCTGGTCGGAGATTGCCCTTCCAGCTCACTCTCGCTCGATGTCAAGAATTTTCTTTAGTAAGGTACTTCAAAGGGGGCAGGAGGACACGAGCACGTGGCTCGCACTTGCGCACCACCACCGAGGAGGGAATGGAGCCTAAGACCATTGGAAATACGTATTTTCCTATGGTCTTAGGCGACCCCTGTGAAAGGGTCGTTCGACCTCCAAAGGGGTCACGACCCACAGGTTGAGAACTGCTGGTTTATGGTTTGGAAAAGAGAAGACATAGTCAATAAAATTTGCAGCCAATGTTGGTTTTATATTTGCATTTGTATTCAAAATATCACTCTAAGCCACACATTTGAAAACACTCATCTGCTTTTATTTATTTTTTGATAGGTATTTTTTATCCCATCTTTCATTCCAGGGTAATATACATGGGCCTAAATCTATTTCTTAGTCCAAACTAGATCAGAAGTTAGTAAGTCAATACTTATCTTCTGTCCTGTTCATATACAACAATGAACAAACCTTTACTTCTAAAACAGACACCATAGTTTGGACCTAGCATTGCCTAGTTCCGTTTGCAGAAGGCTTCTGATCCAGCAGAATATTCCACCTGGTGGAAGAATGTGGGAGGTAACCTCTTATTCCCACAGAATCTGGAAGATGCCTGAACAGCTGGGAAAGGTTTCATTGGCAGTTTCAGGAGAAGGGAAAATGAATATAAATGAACCCCACCATTTTGAATAGAACTGTGCCTAAAAGGGATGCAACTCCAGGCTGGAGGAAAAGCTTGCTCCAGCACACTGTGAGTATCACAGTGTCATAGCACACAGCTATTATTAACAGCATAGATGGAGGAGGTGGAATATCATTCTCACGTACACTAAAAATGTGCAGAACATTATTTTAGAAGCTAACACATTTATGTTAGTACTGCTTTTATTCAAAACGGAATTCATTTTCATTATTAATTGGTGAGACGACAAATTTTTTTACTCAGAAGGAGTATGTTACT
This sequence comes from Iguana delicatissima, assembly GCA_948472985.1. NCBI lineage: Eukaryota > Metazoa > Chordata > Lepidosauria > Squamata > Iguanidae > Iguana > Iguana delicatissima. The sequence continues at coordinate 370,233 of CAOKZL010001004.1, read as the reverse complement.
ATAACATTACTTTTAAATTGATTTTTCTAAAAAAAGAAACTTTAAAATACAAAAATGTCACAGATGTCCTGATACTACTCCAAATAATCCAGTAAAAGAAATGAATAATGAGAAAATGTCACTTTACTTGTTATTCAGTATTCAATAAGATTAAAGCATAACATTTTCCTAAAAAAAAATACGTACCTGCACCCCATTACCACCAAACTAACATGTGACAGGTAAACTTTTTGTTTGTTAATATGTTACTCTCAAGCTTTGGGTCCTGAATTTGGGCAAGGTCAAGTGATAAGCCCACCAATGGCGTGACCTTTCTGTGGTGGTGGGATTGCATGCTCCTGTGAGCAGGAGCCTATGCTGACAGCATCAGTGTTGGTGGCAAAGTCTCCCATGTCAAACGGATTTTTGCTGAGGAGCCAGAATGAATATGCCAAACAGCTACTGGGCAGCAGCAGTAGTGGGAGGGGGTAGTTACACTGGCAAAGGATCTCTCAGAGACAATGGCAATTAGTACCAATGGTACCAATGTCGAGGATATATGCTGAGCCAGGCATGGTTTCCTCTAAGTGGATGGCAGAAAAAGAGGTGATGTGGCCAGACGAGCAGATGCAAAGTTATGAGGACTGTTATGAGTATAACTTGTGTGCTGGGGAAGGCCACATGTCAGAATGCTGATTGGGTCACTCTACTTGTTCAAGGTGACAGTGAGACTTAAAAAGGCTGTGTTTTGCCTTCACAAGTCACCAGTTAGGTCTTCCTAGTTGGTCATGTCATGCTGCTGACACTTTACGCCTTGTAAGGGAGATACTGCCCATTTATCTCCTGATGTTTTTTCTTACTTAATTGCTTCTGGAATGTTTTGCCAAGGGACTTATCTTAGTATGCAGCAATAAATCTGCCTTTAAGTCTAACATAATGAGACTCTGGAATTTTTTCCTGCTTCACTGAAAACCTCTGCCGTGGCGAAGCCTTGCTTCACTGTTTGAACTCTACATATGCTCAGAGGAGCCAGTTCCTGCTAACCCTGACAGTTAGTACTATGCAGAAGGAGTCACAGTAACTCCCTTTTGAATGTCTTTTACCATGCAAACCTTATGATGAGACTATCCAAAGTGAAACAAGAGATAATACCAGAAGATGAAACTCCAAATTTGGATGGCATTCAACATGCTACTGGGGTAGAGCAGAGAACACCTACAAATAGCAATGTGGTTAATGATGCAACTGGACTCAAGCTGAAAGGATGTTCAGCTGTTGACATGCTCAGATGTGAAAGGCAAGTCTAAAGTTTCACAACACATATTATAGTAACATAATATGTGAGATGCATGAATCTGGGGAAACTGATCATAGTAAAACAGACAGTGGAACATATAAACATTGCAATATTTTGGATAAGTGAGCTAAAGTGGATAGGAATGGTACATTTTGAATCAGATGATTACATAGTATTTTATTCAACAAATGACAATCTAAGAAGAAATGGTGTGACATTCATTGTGAGGAGACATATCGCAAAAGCAGTTGAAGGCTATAATGTAAAGGCTGACAAAATCATATCAATAAAGTATTAGGGAAACTCCATCAATATAACCATAATCCAACTATAGAGGTAGAGGAAGAAGAAATTAAAAGATTCTATACTGGAGTCCAGAGGAAATTGATTATCATCAAAACAGGACTTCTTATTAAACAAAGACAATCAGAATACAAAACGAGGAAACAGGGCAGAACCAAAGACTGTAGGAAAATTTGATCTGGGATCAAGAAAGGAAGTAAGAGAGTGATTGAATAAATTTTGCAAGTCTAACAGTTTGTTCATTGCAAACACATTCTTCAAGCAACCAAAAACGCAACTCAACATCACTTGATGGCCAATATATAAATTAGAGAGACTACGTCATGAGTAGCAGCGATGGAGAATATTCATTCTTTTTGCAAAAATGATATTGGGAGCAGACTGCAGTACAGACCATGAACTGCTAATATCAAAACTTGCAATAAAGCTAAAGAATGCTGAAATAAGCATTGTGCCAAAATACAACCTGAAGAACATCCCTTTAAAATTTGAAGATAATGTAAAAAATAGCTTTGCATTATTAATAGGATCCATTATGAATAGGATCCAGAAGAACTCTGGACTGAAGCCAGGACATTGTGAGGGAAGAATTCAAGAGGACAATATATCTAGCCAAATATAATATAATACAAATTTTAAAATCACACTTCCTTTTACACTACAGAAATATAAATAATGATAGCACTTTATCTGCTATGGCTCCATCCTATTGAATGCTAGGATCTGCCATTTAGGGAGCTCTAGTGGCTCACTAGAATACAAACCAAAGGATTCCATAGGATTCACCTGCAGCAGTTAAAATGAAACCAAGTAATTCTAGCAACCTTTCTAATAAGCTTTCCCTTTTTCTGTTCCTCTTTCTCTAAGCAGCTGAAAGAATTTCATGTGCAAAATTTTGATCAAGCTATATTGCTTTACAAGAAGAAAAGCCTAGATGCTGCTTCTCTTTAAAAAAAAAAAAAAAAGGAGAGGCATAGATTACATATCCTATCACACCCCTAAAGCTAAAGCACTTTAGCATTCATGCAACAAATTGGATGGTGTTAACAATTGCATATATGCGGTGATAAGGTATGGAGGACAAATATTCTTGAAAGCATGATTAAGCTGCAAAAATGCTTCATTACCACAGAAGTTGTGAGCACCTTATGACAGGACGGAAAGCCAGCGGAGCCAGCCCATTTTAATTTTTATTGATAATATGATCACAGGTGTGCTTTTTAATCATCTCACCACATTATGTTCTCCTCATCGACTGTCACTAGCAATTCTGTGTGACAAGCATGCTGTTCTTTTAGCATCTTAAAAAAAAAAAACTGAAATTTGTTAGAGGTTCTTCTTTGCTTACAATAAGTAGCCTCAGCTAGTGTGAAAACACAACTGGAGTGGGACAATAGATTTAAGTAAATTAAATGTTATTTGCTTCAGTGAGCAAAAGGCTGTTTTTAGTCACAAAAAGAAATGAGCAAATCACTCCACTAACTCAGGCTTCTGAGGCATTTCCGCTGAGTTTCTATTTGATGTTGCCAAAACAATACTGCTTTTCCTAACAGCATGCAGAGAATCACCAAGCCATTGAATAGTGAGCAGATACAGGAATATCAATTTATAATCATAGGTGAGTGCATGACTTCATGCCTGACTTTGGTGTATTATTTCCCTTCTTCTGGTTCTACTTTTTGTTTACCTACCACCACCTTCAAAATACAAAGATAGTGATGCTTGTGTTGAACATAAAGAGAATTGCTATTCCTTGGTATGATCTTGGAGACAAAAAACATTAGTGTGTATGTTCCAGGATATCCTATGAATTAGTATTTGTATTCCTTCCTATGAGCTGAGACACCTTCAAGATCACTCTTGCCAAAGAAAAAAGCCTTTACTAACTTAACATCTGTATAGCCATACTTGAACACTTATTAAAAACTGTGATTATACACAGGTATTTTGTTGATTTTGTTTGAGGTCACAGCAATATTTTCTGAACTGCAATTTTTTTGTACAGCTCTAAGTGTATGCAACATTGAATTATACAGGCAAAGTAATTTTCCAATTGTACTGCACTGTACTGTGAAGGAAAGAAAGTATTTAGTCAATTTGCAAAACGGTAAACGGTTGCTCTGTGTTCAAATACTGGCCCTTTCCTCACGGGGGGCGAAACGGGGCAGCGCACGCAGGGGCGAAGCTTACGGGTTGCTCCGTCCCTGCGGGGAGCACGATTTCGGCGCTCTATACGCCACCAAATTTCGGTGGCGCTCGGTGGCGTTCGGCGGCACCCAAAATGGCGGCCGGTGGCTTCCAGCGGCGCTCTGCCAATCAGGGCAGCGCGCCGGCCGGAAGCCCACCCCCGGGCAAATCTGCAGGGACGTGCTCCCGCGTCTCTGCAGTTCTTCACCGGGGGCTGCCACGGAGCAGCGCGGGCGAGTTTCATAAAAACCACTTGGGAAGGTGGTTTTTATAAAACTCGCAGCGCCACTCTCGCGGCTGTGCTAGAGCGGTTTGAGGTGTAGAGCCTCACTTTTTCCAACTGCACTAGCGCACCCCGTGGTGAAGAAGACCTCCTGGAGAGGTCACCCTAGTGTAGGCAATATGCCTGCATGGAAAGGGCCAATGGTTTATTAGGTGTTTAGATGACAAAAATGAGAGCACTCAAAACAAGCCACAGAAAAAAAAGAGATACATCCCCAAATGTTCAATAGAGAGTCATTTTATTTTGGAAAAAGCCCACATTTCAGCCTATATATATGGTTCTTGCCAGGAGATTCAAAAGGTCATGATAAATATCACTCAGGAAACCTGAATCTTAATAGGATGGGCAGGATAAATTTGGTAATAGTTACTATGGGAATCAAAACCTTAGCAAAATGTCTTTCTTTTTGGTTAGATGTTTTAGACAGGGAGTTGAAATAATATATACATTTATATACAGATGAAGATGGTAAGCTTCCAAGTAAGTCCTAGGTTTGACCTAAGTAGAGAGCCAGTTCAGACAAGATTTAAGATGAATGTGCCTTTTTTTTTCTGGGTCATTTTCATATTGCATTTGATCTGATGGCTAACTAAAAGTATTTTAAAATCTATTTCCCTTATAAATATAACAATTTATATCATTATGAGGTTTTGCCAACCTTCAATAATCACTATACTTGTTGGTGATCCAATTCAGTGGTTGCAAAATTAATGAAAAGGTGTCACTATAATACACATTTCACTTAAAATCTAAAACAAAAAACAAAAAACAAAACAAAACACCTTAATGACATTTATGCAGAAAAGAGGATGCTTATTTTAATTACATGGATTCTAACTTTGTGTTTAAAATACATAACTGAACTAAATCACTGGAATGTTTCTTTAGCATGGGAGAGCAGGAAACAACCAGTGAAAGGGAATGGGTTTTTTTAAAAAAGAAATAAATTCACACAGAAGGCTCCAGGAACCCTGCACCCTGAATTTATATAAACCGTAGACCCACCGCACTCCCATCATCACAATATCCAGAAAGTCCCACCCTCCAACTGCACTACTACACAAGAGCAATTCTCAGACATCTTTTTAGGAAACAGACCAAGGGACAGAGCCTTCTTCAAATTCTCTGTTGACTCTTCCATCCTTCAGATGATCTCCATTTTTTTTTAATTATCCTGTTTCTCCAAGATCCTCTGTCCTCCTTCTCTCATTACTGCATTCTTTTTTCTTAGTAGGTCCTCACTTTCTAGCATCTCTGCGTATATTTCTGTCCTACCAGTCTTTGAAGGTTTTTGCCTTTCACTTTGGTGTACAACATTTGATTTCTGCTGCTCTTCATTTGTGTCCCTTTCTTCTTCCAATCCCCTTTCATTTCTCTTATCTAGTGCATGCATGCTTCTTCCCTTTCTCATTTTTTCCCTGTGCACATCTTTGCATCACAAGGCAACCTGCTCCTCCCTCTCTCTCCTTTTCTCTCATTCTCCTGTTCCTTGCTGCCTGTTTCACTTGGAACTTGTCACAGAGTGAAAATCTAATAAAAATAGCAATGGCCCCAGTGATGGGACCAAATAACATAGCAAATGGAAATGCTAACCCACATTATTTCCAGAAAATGCCATCAAAACTGACTTTTTTCTGAGAAAACAGTTTCATTACACTCTGACTTGCCAGAATATGTATATCAATGGAATCAGTATTAACACATTGGTTCAGATCTCTGGTTTAATCCTTGAGCCCTTTCAAACTATACAGTTTTATGGCTCCATCTATGGCAGTGGTTCTCAACCTGTGGGTCCCCAGATGTTTCTAGACTTCAGCTCCCAGAAGCCCTGAGCATTGACCATAGTGGCTGGGGCTTCTGGGAGCTGAAGTTCACAAACATCTGGAGACCCACAGGTTGAGAACCACTGATCTATGGCATCATGAGGTCTGTAGTTTGATGGGGCATTAGAGCTCTCTGGCTAAGAATTCCACTCCCTAAAATGCTAATCCCAGGATTCCCCAGGATGTTGCCATGGCAATTCAAGTGCAATCATAGCATATAATTGTATAGTATGAAATATCCCCTTTCTGATACACTGATCTTCACAGTACATGTAACGCCCTTTTCCATTCTACACACTACAGTGACTTTATTTGGTCAATAAGAAGCCACAAAAATTAACAGAAGATAAACACTGTTTTAGCAGAGGCAGCCAAGAAAAAAAAATGCTACTCTTTTCGTGGCAGCAGGGAAGTCTGGAAGAGAGAGGGAAAGGACAAACAGAAAGCTACGTGTGCTTGCTTACCTCCTTCTCACTGTGTAGGCTACAGTCTGCACTGTGATATTTACATCAAAACAAAAGCTAGGGGAGACTGCCATTTTCTTTGTAAGACAAAAATAACAGCATCAGGCATAGATTCTGGAAGCCAGTTCTGAAGCTTATCACTCTAATTCCTGTAATTCATTTTCTTCCATATAATACAACCCTTACTCCTTCCTTTATCTTATGCCTTGGTCTCCGATTAAAGATTGCCAAGAAAGCTCAAATCCTGGGTGGTTTATCTTATGATGATGTAGTTGTATCCTCATTTCAGAAAAGGATTTTGAGAATCAATCTGGATCATGTCAACAGAAAAAGAATCTGACCCACAAAGCTGCCCATCTCACAAACTAGGCTTTCTTGGAACGCAACAAGGAGAAAATAATAGATTAGGTATTGCAGAGAGACATAAACTAAGTCTTTAACAGCTCTGGAACTGTGGAGCTCAATGAGTAAGAAACTTCAGCATGTTTCTAAAAAGAGGCGCCATTACGTGGAAAAATATAACCTTGCTTTGTATAGGTGGGTATAAGTTAGAGCAATGAAATCAACCAAGTCAGTAAGGGCTCATGAGCTTTCAGCATTATCCCAGTGATAAATCATGAATCAGTAAACACAAAAGCTAGGCAGCATGCTCCTCTCCCACTTCAACCAGAATGCATTTCAGATTCTCCATTTGCATACCGAGCTTTTAAAAGAACAAGGGATTTTAGACTTTGTCAGAACAGCCTTTTTTTGCAATTTTTCCTTATATTATCTATGCTACATAATCAACCATTACAATATGTATTAATATAGCCTTTGAAACCATATATTGAAATAGAGCACAATTACACACATATCATGAATTAAAATTCAACCTCCTGAGAGCATTAATGAAGCAGGTATTTCACAGTGTTTTGTTATTTAAAAAAGCCCTCTTTATAGTATTATAAATATTCATTTCTAATTATTATCTGTGTGAAAGAAACTCATCACCTGAATAAGATTAGATCAGATTAGAGGGAGACCTGGTTTATTGTGAATTGATCCTGACAGAGCAGCAGTTCTGCAATTCTTCTTTTAATATTGTACTGTTTTACTGGGGGAAGGTATTAGTTCACTTGCATGTGATGTTCTAATTCTTGGTTGCCCATTCTAAGTAATTACTGACTTGTTTTTCTCATCTACAATCCTGCTGAAAACACTGATGAGTTTGCTGTTCCGCAGTTTTCTAGGCTAAAGCTTAATAGACAACACTTTTTTTCTATATCTGTTAATTAGACATAATTTCATCAAAGTCCATTCTAAGTTTGTAATGGCTCTTAGTATGTCCCTCCATGCTCATTGCCACCTCTTAACTACAGCAGGTGGTGACATCTTCTCTTTTGTTCTTCTCCATTATTTTTTATTTTTTGTAGAGGGTCCATAGGAGGAACTTTCATGCATACAAGTGCCAAGAGGAAGAGAAGAGAGAAGTGTCACAGGTAGAGGAAGCAGAGAAGACAGTAATAAGAGAAGTACTATTGAGGAGAAAAAGCTGGTGTAGCGGTTTGAGCATTGAACTACAACACTGGAGATTAGGCTTCGATTCCCCACTTGGCTGTGGAAACATACTGGGTGCCCTTGGATGCATTGCACACTCTCAGCCCCAGAAAACCCTGTAATAGGTTCACCTTACAGTCATCATAAATTGGAGATGAACTGAAAGCACATAACAGCAGCAAGCACTGAGGAGAGTGTCCTAGGCAGTCAGCAGCTGCCTTGCTGTTGGTTGGTGTTTGGTGCCGCTAGTATTAACTATATAGTATTTTGTGAAATAATAAACTATTTTCTTTCACCATCCCAGCTCTGTATGTAGAAAAGATCACCATTTTATTCAACTGCATCTCTCTGTTTGTCAAGTTGTCTGTAGACTTATAATGACCCCATGAATTTCATATAGTTTTCTTCTACAGGTAAGTTAATTTGAGTTCCAAAAATTAAGATAAGGGATGTTTTCTTTCATTCCATTTGCAATTTCTAAGTATAGAGTTCTGTTGTCTTTCTCTAATGAGTATTTGAAGTACTTGACCATAAATATGAAAGTAGACTTCTTGCTTCATCTTGTCTGAGTCAATATATATACTTATATATTAGCCTATGGATTCAATTAAGATTTATTTGTTTGTTTATTGTATATTAAACAATTCTTTGAAAACATGGCAGTTAAGGTAGCTAATAATAATTAAAAAATCAAGTTAAAATACAATTAAAACATAAAAACAGTTCTACATGACATTAAAACTGAACTGATGAAAAGAAACAGCAGGCCTCTCTAGTCCAACCCAGCATTTTGGAATAGTAGAAGATTCTGAACACTTTTCAAATACATGTCATGGAGGCATATGACAGTAATTGAAATATATGATGAATGTGTGTCCATGGATCAAGAAGTTTGCATACTAGTCTCAGTTATGCAAACACACTCCTAGCCATGGCTGAAATCTCAGTTGTAAGGCTCAGAATTGAAACCAATTTACACCCAAACCATAAACTTGGGTCTTCAAAGAGATAGTGACCCCACTCAACAGTGGTGGAATCTATATTCTATTATCTACATTTTGACTGACTAGATGCTCATCTGTACTGTCTCTCTTACACTTCAATCTGTCTGACATCATATAGTTCAGTACTGACATTGTATAGTAATAAAATATATGTAAATCACTCAACAGTTTAGAACCAGAAAACCTTCCTTGAGTTTAGACATAAAAGAGAGTTAAAGATGCATATCATAAACACACTGGTGGTACTAAATCTCTGACATCTTCCAGAAGACTTCTGTATATCTTAAATAGCACATGGTATAAATTGAAACCCAGAAAAACACCACAAAGGAACCCCAGGTTCAGTTTCTGAACTCCATCAGGGAGCAGAGTCACCATAAAAGTGTTCCCAAGTCCCATTCCACATGAGAGATCCAGAAGATAACATTTTCAAATGGTATGAAAAATATTGGAATGCACAGCAGAATCAGCAGGGAGATACTCCTCCTGCCCAGGACCAAACCAGTTTGTGTCCCATATGAACCCTGAGGTCAGAATGAAATGGATATGGATAATTCATCGTATCCAGAAAGCCCTGGGCAGTTAAAATTAGAAATATGTAGAGTGTAAAGAATGGATGTATTCTTTCCTGGTTTCCTTGCGGTATTAGATATGATAGCAGCTTTCGCCCCAAAGAAAATTATCTTCACTGTAGATATTTTCATGGAGCTGTGGCAGAAAGAATTTAACCCCATTCTCTGTTGTGGTTCTAATCGGCTTTGGCCCATTAGATATATATCATAAAGCAAAACAAGACAACAACAAAACATCCTCACAAGAGAAGATGAGTCAGAGAAGACCATGGAAGAAAGAAAAGTTGAATTGCACTCCCAGAGATACCAAGCAATGGGGAAAAAGGGTTTTAGGTAAGATCTCCACAAATCTAGTGCTAGTGTGAAACCAGTTAAATTCATCATGCCTAAAAAAGCCTTAAAAGAAGTGATTGTACAGTCTTGATTTTCTATAATGATTTAACAAACCTTTGCAAACCAGTTTGCCTTTTCATATTGAACAGCCATGGCAGTTCAAGTGAGTGACTTTGAAAATTGGCTAAGGGTGGAGTCTTTAAATGGGGGAGATCACTTGGCATGCAGTGGAGGAAGAAAAGTAAGAGTTATGTTGAACACCTTGGCACCCATTTCATGAAGTAGAGGACTCTGGAACTGTGTTGGGTCTCCCTCAGGGAAACTAGCAGAACCGAAATGTTTAAGGGAGAGGCTGGGCATACCTGCAGCTCAGTTAGTGAAGCCCCAGCCATTTTCACTGAACAATTAGCCTCCCTAGATAAGGCAGGCAACAAATGCCCTATGGTTGTTGGAAACAACACTGATCACCCATTCCATGAGAAACATCCAAGCCACATGAGAGACTCAGCCCATTCCTGAATCTACGCTAATCTTTTGCGTCCCCCCCCAAATAGGGCTTTGGTTCCCTGGCTTTTGACTGATTCTGTCCACACCTGGGCTGGGCTGGCAGCCAGGAGAAGCTGATAATACAGGTCAAGAAATTCAGACAGTTAAATAATTAGTTTACTTTAGGAAGAAAAAATCTTACAATGAGAAGCAAACAATATGTCCATAAAATTTATGGCATAAATCAACAGCAGGCAATATAAACACAGGTCAAATGGCAGAATAACAGGCAAGGGAAGCAAACAGAAGCATGCAAGGAAGAAATGGTCAGTTGATTGCTGACAAAGGCTAGAGGAGAAAGGCTCCATTCTTATAGGCTCTAGGGTCAGCACAGCTGGTGCCTGATTAATTGGTGGTTGGCTTAATTTCGCTGGGAGCGACACAGGAGATCCTTTTGGTGTCTACGCTAGGCAAAGGTAGGTATGAATAGATCATTCTCTGTGTCAAAATGAGCAGGGCTCCCTGCTGGGGCTGACACTTCTGTCCCTGGGGCGGGTGGTGGTACTGTCTGCTCTGTAGGTTCTGCTGTAGCAGTCTCTGTGTCAGGGCTCAGAGCAGGTTCTGTTGCCTCAGTCTCTGAATCTGAGTCTAGGTCTTGGAAGCCCATGACAGATACCTTGGTTTTTGACCTTTGGACTGTTAAATGACCACCTGGCTTTTCATTTCCCCAAACAAGCTATGGCAAACTGCCTCTTTAAGTCCTGGAGCTTGTGGTATAGAGAAGTAGGCTACTCTAAGGGCTGGCCTGGGGGATTTGCCCTCACTTTAAGTCTTGGGACTTGGGGGAAATTCCATAGTTTTGCCTTCCGGTAGATGATTGGATGGGGAACAACCCAGCTATTGGATCAGGTGTTTTGACCAGGGGAAGGATGTGGAGGAAGTTAAGGAGTGACACCTGTCTCAGTTGATCCTAAACTAGGTTACTCCTCCCTCTTGCTTCTTTCCAGGTTCAACACAGTTTAAATAGGTTTAGGGTAAATAAAGTAGCCTTTATTCCACCCAGTCTTCTGTGTCTGGTATAATTATTCCATAGTTGTTTAATAAAGAGAGAGTGCCTTAAACAGAATTCCATTTGTATTCTGAGACCATACATAGGATTTAAAGCATCTTTTCATTAAACACACCAATTGAAGAAATCAGGAAAATTTGGATTTGACACAAATTCACTTTATGGCATGAAGTGAATACTATCACTGTAAATTGAATTACTAATGAAGTCATTCCTGGTTACTTATAATTAAAAACAGGAATTAATGTTCTAGTTTTGCTGAGTGCTGGTGAATAGTCCCTATGTGTGTGTTGGTTTGAAAATTTGTTTGATGTCAAATAAAATGTCTTAAGTGTGTAGTCTAAGTATGGAACTATTCCATAGTTTGGTTTATCTTGTTCTGCCCTGGCACAATGAGCAACTACTTCAAGAAAAATGAAATACTTTATACAGCAATATCAGAAGACTGGCAGCAGCCTCCCTCCTCCATCATAATACCTATTTTGGAATTAAGGGATATCAGGTGCAGTCACAGTAGACTGCTGAAGTCTGCAGCGCAATAGCAGGGTTAATTTACTGAGCCTGCAAAATTCTTCCAACCAAAAACAATGCATAATTTGCTTCTTTCATTTGATATCTTCTCATAAATAAAAGATAAGAGGATGATGAATTATAGTTTGTAAACAACAGAGCCAAATAATAATCGTTGATGGCTAATAAGATGCAATGAAAACTGATCCATGCAAACCGCGAGTGATACTGCAGCAATAAATATCCAGGAGGGGTACTGTATATTAAGAACAAGTGATGTGCTGCTCTTTGAGTATTGCTTCTGATTTGTATGGCTTCTGGCTAGAATGTACTTGCAAAATACTTAAAAAAAAGAAAAGAAAATAACAAGTAAAAACAAATGAGCCTGTTAACTTATCAGTTTTTTGATATTTCATTTGTTCTCATCTTTCATGCTATGATGTCATGAAGCTCCTCTTCTTATCCAAATAGCAACCAAAAATGAAAAGGGAAAAGCTGCACAATGAAGTAAATGATGATAGAATTTAGAAATCAACGTACAACTTTTTCTACCTGGAATAAAAATTTCCTTACATTATTGTTGTATTTTGAAACGGCTATTGGATTGCCATAAAAGAACCTGGAATTCAGGCAGCAATGAGCCAAAAATGACTGTGTAAACTAGTTGCTTAATGTTCAGCAGACAAAGATGCCAAGTACATTATAGTCTGTTAAGTAAATTACAGGTAAATGACAATCAAGCCCAGGCAGTATTTGGAGAAGATGACTCATCCTTATTCTCTACCACCACTAAAGAGAGGGGGGCAAGCAAAGAATATGTTCAGGCAAAACACATCTTCCACTTGGAGATGCATGAGATATACAAGGCAGTGGGAAGAGAAGGAGAGGCAAGGGGTGGGTATGAGGGTGGGGGATGGAGGGAGATAGATTTCTTCCTGTTTCCTAGTCTGGCCATTTCTGCACTAGCTTGTTATAGTGCTATTATTCCACTTTCAACATTCTATGGAATCCTTTGCAGTTTACAGAGGGGCAACTGAAAATGGCCTCTGTCTTTGCTGATCTTCCTTGTAATCTCAGGTGCAGCATTGCAACTGAACGCTGACTGAAACTGGGTGTTGTCTCCACACTATCATGGCCATGGACACTCGCTCTAGCAGTGGGAAACTATCTTCTGCAGGGTGTGGAAGAGTCTTTTATTGGAACTGAAAGGGCAGTGCATGAAGGTGTGCTTATATGATGTATGATATCAACCAGTGTCTCTTGATGTCCTCTGTATACTGAAATGTTTCTGAACTTGAAAATCAACTTAATGATGACCTGTCAATCAGTATTCACATTTATGCTAGCCAGTCCTTTCAGCTAAGGTATGAAATCTGTCAAGATGTTTTCCGGGAGAGCTGCCTGCTGAATATGTTTAAGAGACTGCATTAATTTAATCCTAAATTTAAGAATGATATGTTATCAGCCCTGATCAGAAGCTATCTGTGCCAGTTGAATATGCAGTCTTTATTTTGCTTTATGCAAAGCTTTGTTGTTAAGGAAACTGAACAGCAGAGTTTTCATTGGCACTGATATGCTTCTCCACAGTAAATTTCATAATGACCTTTAATTAGCAGCCCAATAAATCCTAGAAGACAGGCTGACTATCACTTGCTGAAACAAGACTCTATTTGTCTGATTTATTTTCTATTACACAGAAACCCAATAAATGGCCGAAATCCTTACTGAAGATATACAAGTAAATATAAAATTCAGCTAGGAACTCAAACAACCATGAAACAAAATTGATGATATCTCATAGAGGAGGGGAAATGGGAGAAAGGAAAGAGATGAGTGAAGTCTCTTTAATCCATCAACAACCTGGAAAACACATGTGAAGAGCTCCTTCATTACAAAAACTTTACTGAAACCCAGTTGTATCCAAACACTTATGGAATATGCTATAGTTGTATAAAGCAGGACTTCATGACTGTCATGCTGAACCCCACATAGTGAAGAGAACAGAGCTCATTCAAACTGATTTTTATAAGCTCTGAATCAAATCAGTTTGACTCAGTTACGTTTTGGAGTGGAATGGCACAGTCCAAATTGCTTTGGATTGACTGAGAGAGCCAGACATTGAAAACAAGCAAGAAAAAGTTAGAAAATACGCGTCCAGAATGACCACAGATTGAACACAAAAAACTGCTGTAATATGTGTGTGCGCGCACATGTGTTATTTGCTTATTGACAGCACTGACAGCTCTATCATGCAATTTGCGGCAAGAATCTCATAATACTGCCCAATCACTATGCTTTTGGGGAGGGTTTATGTTAGGCCATTGATGTCACATAATAAATAATCTCCTCTGAAACCTCTTTGCTTATTTACCAGATTTAGGAGAGTTAGTAGAAGATTGTGAAAGAGGTGAAGTGTGCATGTTTGCTGATTGCCACCTGAGTCTGTCACTACGATTTCTACTGTTCTGTTGAATAGCCTGTGTTGCCGCAGTTTCTAGCCGGACTTGGGGGGTACTAGATATCATTTTGATATCAATAATTCAGCCTTCCTCACCTATTCCTTCCCATGTGCTTGCGAGGCCCCCCGACAAGCACGCAAACAGGCTCGGTTGCTAATCACTGGAATATTCAACAACAATACAGACAGGCCAGAAATAGCCAAACTGCTGCTTCAGGAGACCTCTCGGCAAGTACTCTCATTATGTATGCACGCTACTTACAAAGAACTCCCTGCCCCGAGCAGGCAGCTTGACGAGCCGAATACTCAAGCATCAAGCACTCCACATTTGCATACTGGCTACCCTATTGACAATTCAGACTTAACTCAATCATGTTAAATTCTGACCTTTCAGAGGCTTTGTCTCCAGCCTAAAACTCATTGTTTTCCCCAAGAACAGACTAGCCTATGGCTACAATTTTCCCTATAAGAACCCCTGACTTTGAGCACTTCTTTGGATTGCTCAGATTGCTTGGATTGCTCGAATTGCTGGACCACCTTGCTGCCGCTTTGCTTAGCGAGCCTTCCCCTCAGTCCCACATACTGAGAACCTCCATATCCATGAACTCTATCTTCACACTACTCGGGCTTCAGGACAGGTGCAGTATTTCCCATACCAAAAACCTCCTCTCAAAATCCCTCTATCCAATTCCAACCTTTATTTCTATAGTTATCTGTGTGATTGTGCTGCATACACTTGTTTGATTGTATTTTAATAAAACAACAATTATTATTTCACATCTGCTTGCTCCTTCACTCGGCCTGACCGCATAGATACTGAGTTCAAGATCTCACTACGTTACCCTGCCTCTTGCATTGCTAACTTGTGCTTTTTGACTAATTTCCCCAACTTATAATTTGGAGAGCATTTAGGTGTCCCTCACGGGACCCCCAGAAAGCAGGGTAACACCTGGCTTAATTTCTGTTTGCCTTTTCTTATTAACTTGTACAAGCAAGGAAGTTGTCTCTCTTTAACCTGCTGTATCAGTTTCATATCTGATCTTTGTTCTGATGCTCTAGTGGGAGAGTAACAGGATCCTAGTTTTGTTAAATAAAAAAAAAATACAGCACTTGCCACAAGAAGCCTTGAAGCTACCTGTCTGAAAATTGGCTCAGTTAACTCAGTTTTCAAGTTCTACTATGTCTTCAAATGTTATTTAGCTGGGGGAGTGGGAAACCAACAGCCAAAAGCCATAGATATTTTGGTTTTCTAATACCAGTCAATGGTGATCTAGATTTACAAATCTTGATTTGGATTTGGGTTCTAGACCAGAATGGATTGGGATTTTATCCAGATCAAACTGGTCTCAGTTCCAAATCACTGTATCTGGCCTTTTCACAGTCCTAATATAAACCAACAATTTGCTAAGGATGAGGTAAACCTATTACTACACATAGATCTGAAAAGGCTTCAGATATGCCAATCAACATCAAAGTTATTTTCTGAAAATTTTGGTATGGATTATTGACCAGGCATCTTTGAATTTTCTAGGGCTATTTATGATAGATATCTTCCTCCTCATTCCTCAGTTCTGTGCTCTGTCTGACCCAAGAGTCAATAGTTCTTTCCCTTTCATTTCTATAGTAGGAGAAAGCCATGCCCATCTGCTGATGTACACTTCAGTGGTCAACAGTTCTTTCAAATACAGCACCTTGTGTACTTCTCTTGCAAATGTCCACAAGTTTACTGTTTCACTATCATAGCAAGCAGTAGATCTAGAGGAACATTAGTTTGTGGATGTTCACAGGGAACTATAGAAAGGCCTTGAAATAAAAGGACTGGTCAGGTTTTGTGCCTATCTCAACAAGATGAGGACAGTATGGAGATTGCCAGCAGGAAAAAGAACTCTACAAGAGATCAATACTGCACTTGCTATGTGACGCTGGCATCTGCAGCCTACAGGGACATGTATTAAAAGTATTAGACAACTATAGCTGGCATTCAAGCACAGTTTAGCTTAATCCTATTGCTATTCCCAACTAACCTAGACACATTAAATTAATAGAAACATGGTAATTCACAATGGAACATATGCTCCAATGATTTAGTTGTTCTGCTGAAGTTATAAATAGGAATAGGATTTAGGTCTTCATTTTAATATTTCTTACATTTGATGGCATTTGTCATGGAATTTCATACCTAACAATATTTGATGGTTTTTAATACAATAATTATTAAACTATTAGCTAACTATTGATTAACTATAAATTATTTAATTAGCAATGTTTTATGACATTTTCCATCAGATGCATTACAGATTCAAAAAAATAAAAAGCATAAAAAAAATAAAAATGAGAAGATGACAAAAATAAGCAAAACATTTGGAGGTAATTTTTTTCAGCCATAATGTGAATTTGGTATTTAAGTATTTATATTCTGAATCTGAATGGCAAATTGGCTGATCTGCAAAAACATGGGAAGGTCTATAAAATTTAACATTTTTTAAGCAGAAAAAAATGTTTTACAAAAACCATCTATGCAAAAGCATTTTTTGGCAGAAACAATTACTTTTGGTGCAAATGAAACTTTCACAAAGAGGTCCCAAATGGTGAAAGATCAACAAGAACAACAATTTCATAATCTCAACCAGCACTGAGGGGGAAAAAATTGTTCATTCTTGAGGGAAGAACAATTGGATGAAGATTTACATCCTTAGTTAGTAATGATGTGCAAGAATCACAGCTGATTTCTTTTCTGTGTTCTTTTTCAAGTCAACTGGAGAGTCCATAGAGCAGATGCAAAATGCATTTGAATTCACACATTTCAAATGTATGAAACACTGCTTTAGCTGCCGTTCAGACAGATTAAAAAAACAAACAAACTGTTACTGCAGCCTAGGCCTACCCGGAGATAGCATAAAGATATCATTTTGATATCAATAATTTGGCTCTCTTCCACCACCCCTCTCTACATGTTTGAGAGGCCTCTGGACAAGCCCAGAACTAGGCTCGGCCATCAAACTCTGCGATATCCCAAGACAAAGTTGGGAGTATGGTGTCTAGATCAAGGGAGGTACTGGTACCACTCTACTCTGCTTTGGTTAGACCTCATCTTGAATACTGTGTCCAGTTCTGGGCACCCCAATGCAAGAAGGACATGGTCAAGCTGGAGCAAGTCCAGAGGAGGGCGACCAAAATGGTGAGAGGCCTGGAAGACATGCCCTAAGAGGATAGACTTAGAGAGCTGGATATGTTTAGTCTGCAGAAGAGAAGGTTAAGAGGGGACATGATAGCCATGTTTAAATATTTGAAGGGATGCCATGTAGAGGAAGGAGAGGGCTTGTTTTCTGCTGCTCCAGAGACCAGGACAAGGAGCAATGGATTCAAGCTGCAGGAAAGGAGATTCCTCCTGAACCTCAGGAAGAATTTCCTGACAGTCAGGGCTGTCCGGCAGTGGAATCTGCTGCCTCGGAGTGTAGTGGAGTCTCTTTCCTTGGAGGTTTTTAAGCAGAGGCTAGATGGCCATCTGTCAGGAATGCATTGAAGATGTTCCTGCATAGCAGGGGGTTGGACTGGATGGCCCGTGTGGTCTCTTCCAACTCTACATTTCTATGATTCTACAATTCTAATACCAGCAGGCCAGAAATAGCCAGATCACCGCTTTAGGAGACCTCTCTGCAAACACCCTCATTATGTATGCACGCTGTTTACAAAGGACTCCCTGCCCTGAGCAGGTAACTTGGCAAGCTAGAAGCTTAAAGGCCAAGCACTGAGCATTTGCATACAGTCTACCTCTTTGTCAATTCGGACTTAACTCAATCATGCTAAATTGTGACCTTTCTGAGACATTGTCTCACACTCAAAACTCATTGTTTTCCCTGAGTAAGGCACAGCCTGCAGTCCCAATTCACCCTATAAAAACCCCAGAGTCTGAGACCTTCCTTGGATCGCTCTGAACTTCCATCAAGCCTTGCTGCTGCTTTGCCTGAGTGAGCCTTCCCCTCAGCTCCAGTAGCTGAGACTGCAGCCACCTCAGATTGCTCCCGAGTTCCAGACCTCCCTGCTGCTGCTTTGCCCAGCGAGCTCCCCTCAGTGAACCATGCTGAGCTTCTTCTCTCCATCTGCAATTTCTTCAGGACTATGAGAAAGGTGTCATATCACCCATTTCCTCCAAAAACTCTTATTTCTTATTTCCTAGTTAGCTACGTGGTTGTGTTGTCTTAAGTGTTTGTCTGTTGTTAATAAAACATTATTTTTGCTATTTTAAACCTGTCTGACTGCTTAACTGACCTGACCCCGTAGACACTGGGTTTCAAGATCCCGGCTAAGTTACCCTGCCTCTCATTAGCTTAAAGCGAGTGCTCCAGTTAATTTCCCCATCTTGCATTATTCTGTTTTGGTTATTTGGGCACCCCTTCCGGGACCCCCAGCAAACAGGGTAACAAAACCCAAAACCTAGTGACTTCCTCTGAGTATCTTAAATTGAGGATTTTTCTGACCTCAATGATCTCATGTAATGAATTACTAGAATTTTTTAAAAATGTGTTCTATATCCAGAGACATGTTTGTGAGTGAAAAATCTGGGGTATTCCATGCTTCCCAAATAGCCAGAGCCAGCCAATAAATAAAAAATAATATATATACATATATATAAACATGTTCACAGGAGGTGGAATTTTTGTTTTGAAATGATTATCTCTCCTTGTTTAAATATATAAACAACCAATACAGTAGATTTGCTGGGACAGCAGTTTTTGATTAATAAAAACAAACAAACCTCTGGATGGCAAGGGCAACGAAACTTGTTTAGATTAGACAGCACTAATTTCAATTTTATGTGAATTATGCAACAAAATCTGTCTCTGGGTACATGACATTTCCATCTGCCTCAAAGGCTAAATATGCTTTAGTCAATGGGATGAATGTATTCCATAAATGAGTATAACAAACATGCATACAAACATGGACACATTTGCAAAAAAGATGTTGATGAATTCTGTGCTGAAAACAAACAACAGAACTGGGCATGGACATATGAAAGGTAAGAAGAAAGTGGATTCAGGCTTTCTAGATTCACCCATTCCTACCAGTGATAGCCTATATTTGCCATAGTTGCATTAGTTCTGAATGTGTGTGATATGTGATAATTTAACAGCTACAGTCAATGTTTGAACTGTATGAAATACAGAAGATCAAGAAGACTTTTTAATAATATGTTTAGTTACAGAGTACCATTTATTTTCACTAGAGAAAGAATCAACCATAACTCTCATAAGGTAAGTTCACATCAGTTATGAAGGTCATTCCCTTATGATCAAAATTTGTAGAGCCAAATAGAATACAAATGAGTGCACTTTAAGATTCAAAGTAAACTTAAACCCTTGATAAATATCTGCTAACAATTTGTACTTCACTCAAAGGAGAGGGGAATGCTGTTTCAGTTTAGAAACATGAATTCTACTTTGAAGCATATTAAAGTAACTAAATAAGTAATAGTACACACATAAACACACGCAGCAGCATTGGCCATGCAAATATCTGTCTGCTACCTATTGATTTTTGCGTTTGTGTGGTATGGAAACTGAAATTTTTACGTGTTGTGTTTCTTTGTGGATACAAATCCAGCAATGGCTAAGAATGGAAGGCACTGGTCAAGGCACTGTTCAATCCTCTTCGAGGGGGGTATCAAGCAAGAGAAGAAAAACATAAATGGAAGTAAAGGAATGTGTTGCAAAACCCTCTTCATGTCTGTTCCACTTGTACTGTCATAAATGAGTCCTGATTTAAAGCCACAGTATGGTTTACTGGGTAGTACACCAACCCAGAATAGCCATATTGGGACTCAACTGCTGTTCAGCTATCAGAAGTTTGTGAAAACAAGCCTTCATTGGCATGGTTTATTGCCTCCGTTGTTTAGGGAGTGCAAAGCCCCTCCCCATGTCCTGGTCATCTAACTGGGTGGGAATGACCTAGGCTTGTTGAAAGACAAGGTCCTTATTCAACAGGCCCTTCATGATTTTAGGATCATTCAGAATAAATGGCTGGTTATAACCTTGATGTGGTCTACCATTTTGCCTTACCAACTGTGGCGGGATGAGGGTAACCTCTGTTGCATTGGTACACACACAGAGGTAACAGGGAAATCCATAATGCCCTAAATAGGGGGTTAGACCATTTCCTCCTGCACCCCAATACAGTATTTCAGTTCCCTCAACTCTACAGAGAGGACAACGTGTGTTTATCTAAGTAGGCTAATACACTGTTCCTGGGGGACTTCCAAAAAAAGAGTGAGGGATCTCTTCCTGGTGGAAGAAAGGGACTAAATAGACCTCATCCCTTGTCACCAGCAGGTAGTGGAGGAGAAAAGTAGCAGGTACAGCAAATACTTTGGCACCCTTTTGGGGGAAGGGAGAACTCTGAAATTGACTTTTTAGGTCCTGTGACCCAGGAGTGGGGAAGGAGACAACCCTTGGGGCTGGCCTGGAGGCTTGGCTCTCACTTTAAGTCCTGTGACTTAGAGGGGGGTTTCCTCAGGACTGCCTTCCAGTCAGTGGCCACACAGGGAACAACCCAGCTACTGGACAGCCAACAGGACTCACGTGTTTTGCCCTGATGAAGGAAGAAGTCATGGGGTGATGCTTACCTCAGATGATTCCACATTAGGTTCTTTCTGCCTCCTTGCCCCTCTACAGGTTCATTCCTTTTAAACAGGTTTAAGTAAATCAAGTGGCCCTTACTCTGTGCCTGGTCAGTTTTCTGTGTCTGTTCTCATTATTCCATATCTGGTCAGCAATCACAGAGCTAGAAGGGGCCTCATGAGCCATCAAATCCAATGTCCTGCTCAATGCAGGTTCTCAAGATAAAACATCCCCAGCAGGTAGCTGTCCAGACTCTTTTGGAAGGCATCCAGAGTAAGAGACCACACTAAATTTCTAGGAAATTGGTTCCACTGCTGAACCACTCTGACTTTCAAGAAGTTTCTACTAATGTTCAATCAAAATCTACCTTCCTGTAACTTCAAACCATTATACCCGGTCCTACCCTCTGGGCAGTACAGAACAGGTCTACCCTCTCTTGTATGTGACAGTCCTTGAGGATTTAAACAGTGCAATCAGGCTAGCCATGCTTCCCAAACTTCTTAAAAGTTAAACAACAAGAGAAACATCATAGAGAAAATAATATAGCTATTGTTTGGCTGACCACAGACAAACAAATAAGGTAAGCATTCATGGGAGCTAGGAAGAACATAGCTGACTCTGTTGCCAAGCAATGTCTGCCAAACTGTGGCTCTCAACATTAGCAGATTCAGCAAATATAATTGTCAGCGGTGGGGTGGGGTGGGGTGGGGTAACTATTAGTGCCAGCGGTGTTACCACCGTGAACTGGTCTGGCCTTTGGTAATCTTTAAATATCATTTTGATATCATAATTCGGCCCTGCTCTGCCACCAGCCAAGTGTTTGTGAGGCCACCGGACAAGCGCGAAGCTAGGCATGGCTATTAACTGCTGAATCATTTCTGTTTACACCTAAGCAAGCCAGAAACTGCCAGATCTGCTTTAGGAGACCTCCTGAAACAAACATCTTCATTACAAATGCGTGTTAAAACAAAGAAACCCTCTGCCCTGAGAGGGCACCCTGGCGAGCTGAGTGCTTAACTGCCAAGCTAGCCACATCTACATACTGGCTATACTATTGTCAATTTGGACCTTAACTCAATCATGTAAATCCTGACCTTTCGGAGACATTGTCTCTAGCCCAAAACTCATTGTTTTCACCCAAGACCAGACTAGCCCATGGTCATACCTTCCCTAATAAAAACCCCAAGCTCTGAGAGCTTCCTCGGACCGCTCCGGAGTGCTATCCAGCCTTGCCGTCGCTTCATTCTGCGAGCTCCCCTTGGCCGCTATGCTGAGTTTCCTTCCCTCCATTGGACTTCTTCAGGACTATGAGAAAGGTGGCGTATCATCCATTCCCCCAAAACTCTTATTCTCATTTCTAGTTAGCTGAGTGGTTGTGTTTTCTTAATAATTGCTATCTGTTTAATAAATATCATTGTTGCCAGTTTAAAACTGTCTGACTGCTCATTGACCTGAACCTGTATACATAGGGTAAAAGCTTCCCGCTAAGTTACCCTGCCTCTTGCTAGCTTAAGTGAGTGTTCCAGCTAATTTCCCCATCTTGGTTTGATTTGGTTTGGTTGTTTGGGTGGCCCTCCTGGGACCCCCAATTCACAGGGTAACAGTGGCCTAAATCCAGTTGCTGCTATCACCACCACCATCACCTTTATTTATACCCCACCTTTTTCTGGAAAAAAATAAACTCAAGGTTCTAGTCTCAATCATTCAAGCATCTGAATTCCTTGAAATTACAAGCATCACATACACAAAGAATATAACAGGAATTAATTGCAGAACAGAAACTGTCAGCAAGAAAGCAGGATTCCTCACATAAATTCTGAAAAAAAAACACTAACCAGAAGGGATTTCTTCTCACCTTCAATTTTTTTTTAATGGCTTGACAGTTTTGTATGCAAGTCAAACTCTACCACCCTATGAGATAAGAAGGAACATGGACAATGGGCTTGAATCACACCTGACAGTAGAAGTGAGGTTTTCAAACTAGTGCCTGCATTCATGCAAAAGGAAAATGTTAACTTTATTGTTCTGCCAATCCGGAACAGACATCTGATTGTCTTTGACATTATTCTGCAGCAGGAAAAAGACAACTTCAAACATTTCAACAGAAACTCCTATATCAAAACATATTTGGCCCCAGTCACACCAATGGAGATAGCTTTCATTATTAAGGGCATCTGCCATTGACAATGTTTCCATGTCTCTGAACATATCTTGCTCTCTCTTGCTCTATTTGGGACATTTTTAAATGATAAAGAAAAGAAATTCCCCAGTTAGACTTTATTTCTTCTTGGGTTTTACATAATAAAGTCTGTTGCTATTATATCATTTTTTTTCTGTGCCTATACAATTATCATGCTGGAATAAAAAGCAGGTACTAAAAGTGAATACAGAAGACAATATTAAGT
Organism: Iguana delicatissima; assembly: GCA_948472985.1. NCBI lineage: Eukaryota > Metazoa > Chordata > Lepidosauria > Squamata > Iguanidae > Iguana > Iguana delicatissima. The sequence goes on along the minus strand of CAOKZL010001004.1, from coordinate 346,904 downwards.
GGTATTTAATATGACCCCATTCTTATTTTTACACCTCTGTTTATTACATTAACATTTAATGTTCAATACCTAATTTAGTTTTAATTTTTTTAAGTAAAAAGATTTCTGCCGTCAGTACAGACATAACAACAAAATATTGACATTGTATTTGATTTCACACAGAATTAAACAGAAAAGTTAAAAAGAACAGTTTAACGGGGCAGAAATTTTTTGCTTTAATGACTACAATAAAAATAAAAACCAGGACTTGTGGTTACAGTCATGTGGCTAAACCATAGGAAACAGCTAAATTTCTGAACTGCTCCCTACCCAGTATTTCGGAATCTGTTGAGTAAGATGTGTGCATATCTAAAAACCAGTACATAGCTCGTACTTATTTCTGCCTGATATAAAACACTGTTTCTGGTTTTCACGCACAGGTAGTAGAGTTGTCATACATTTAAGATTAGGCCCTTCCTCTCTGGATTAAATCTTTGAATGAGAGGAAAGGGGTTCATATTGATCTGAGATCACAAGAATGAAAAAAACATGCATGTGCAGAAAAACATTAGGGTAGATTCTTCGAATGTCTGCCTATCCCAATCCAGAGAGTAAATACTGCTGTATTTATTTCAGTTGCAATTATTCTATAATAAGTGGATATATATCTTAGTAGTATTAGACCACTTTCTCCTAGTTAAAAAATCAGTACAGGACAATAAAGATGTAAAAGAGCCTTTGGTGGCATGTCAATAGATCCAAGTCCTTAATGTGAAACTAGAACAAAGCATTAGTGAAATCATGGACAATATATATGCATGTTACATTGACCATGGCTATTTAAATGATAAAATTGATTTATTAATGCTTCTAACTCAGGGGTGGGAATCAGAGATTAAATTCTATTATTAGTTCCAACTAAAGTAAACCTGCTGTGTCAAACTTTCCTAAGTGTTGACTTATCATTGAACTGCAGATTCAGTGCATCCATTGTAGCTAGAACTAATATTTAGGTTTAAGTCCTGGTGGCTGCATGAAAGCCCAGAGCTGTTTCTGCCATTCCTGGACCTCAGCATCTTTTCTTTCCTCATACTTTTTTAAAATATAGGGACTCTGTGTGTGCGGTACATAATTAAACATGCTTCCTAAATTAGCACCAGGACAGCTACATTCCTTTAGACATTGCAGTACTGTACCCCAATTTGAGTGAGTTTAAAATGCAAAAATATACACGATCAGAGTCTTTCTTTCATTTTTTAAAGACCACGTTTGCCAAGCAGCTGTTTTCCTCTAATATTTCAGGAATATATTAAAGTACAGTTTTAAGGAATTAAAGAAGAAGAGGAAGAAGAGAAAAGAGAAATGTTAGTTCTGTGCCTTATAGTGCACATGGCTGTCCAACTGGAAGCCCCTTAAGAAGATTCAGTCCAGATTTCAAAATTACTCATTGGTCTCCTCTCCAAGCTTGTTCCATAAGTATCTCTTTTTTCTTTCAAAATCCAAAAGGAATAGGTTTAGTGTACATTAAATTGTAATCCTCCCACACGGTACAACCTATCACACTTGTTTAGCAAGTTACTGGAAGATCCAGCAGTATCAGCAGGGATGCATTTCCTATGCCAAGTTGCTCCCTAGTCAGTTCATTAGTGCACTTCCATAAACCACAGCATTAGAGTTTTCTGACTGGAAATTCTAAGAACCTCAGAAAAGAGTGAGTTCTCCGGACTTCCCTTTGGGTCATGGGACTTGGGATAGGAAAAGGACTGGACTTGATTGACAAGGGCTTGGGGCTGGGGCAGGGGGCAGCATGTCCTGGTTTCCTGGAAACAAAACCAGGTGGGGGATAAGACTGATTAACTTTTCTCTAGGGTCAGAGATGGTTGCCTTTGACATGCTAAAGAGGAGGTAAGATTATAGCTTCAGCATACACTGTATTAAGCAGCCCTGTTGCAGGTGAGAATTAGATAGTTAACAAAGTGGCCATTAATTCATCTCTATGTTCTATGTGTCTGTCTCTTTATTCCAACTAAGTAGGCAATCATCCCATCTTTAAGAACCTTGCTGGGAATCTGACTGAAACTTTTAAGATAAAGACTTCCTCTCAGTATTTCCTTTAAGCCTAATCAAACTTTTCAAATGCCGTAGAGAGAAAGTGAGCACTCCTATTACCCACTTACTGGCCAGTCATCCTCTGGCAGATTTTATCATGCAGGAAACCCAAAGATCAGGTCATATTTGGCATGTCTCACTTCTCTAAGGCCATTTCAGCATGTTACCTGATCCCATTGTCCTCCTGTCATGATCCCAGCAGCACCTTTGTCAGAAAGGGAGAGTGACAGGAACACTCTCCTCCACACCCGACACAGCTCCCTGTGGAAGAGAGTGTGAGAGACATACATTTGCCTTCCACAGTGAAGCTGGGCCCTTTCCCATGTAGCATTGGGGAAGGAAGCACCTCCATCATGCTTCCTGCCCTTCCACGTGGCCAGGAAGATGGGGGAGTCGTGCGATTGTGGGCACTTAATGGATTTATTCCACTAAGCAAATATCCTGCAATCACGTTGGGTGGGGGCGAGATGGCAGTGGGACTGCAACAATGTCATTTGAAAGAATAACCCATGGACCACTGTCATCCCGTCCCCATTGCGGGACTGCAACACCATGAGGAGATGGCCTAAGAATCCTTTCCAATTTACAAAGTGAAACGTTTGAGCAGATAGTGAAGCTAAAAAACTGGATCTATTCAAACCACCAAATCCAAGCCAAATTCTAACCATGGAATCCAAACCAATATTCTCCAATTTTTTTCCTGTAAACAGGTCAAATAGGCTACAAAATAGTCCCCATTACCATTCTTGTCTTGAATGTAATAGGCCCCCTCATTATACAACACAAATATATTAAATTAAACTTTTAAAATCTGATTGATTTTCAGGTCACCTCAATTTCAGTGGAAACATCCTTTTCTATTAACATCAACACCAAACTTTAAACCAAAACATGCTGTTATGGAGTCCAAGATCCCTGCAGGGATAACATTCTGAATTTTTTAAAATGAAACTTCTACATAACAGTAACAAATGTTGAAAAATTTAAATTGTTGTTTTCATCCTCTGATATGAAGTTATCAAAATGAACATAGGTTGAAATTCTGTATAGCATAAAGCATGGCATATAGCACAAAGTAAGTTATACGATGATGTAACAAATTTGCAATGAAGAATTCACATAATGGCGTGAATCAATTTAAAGTTAGGTGGCTAAAATAGTTAACAGAGACTGTTAACTGCTCTACACTGTTATAGTGCTATTATTCTACTTTCAACATCCTATGGAATTCTGGGGTTTGTAGTTTATTGAGGCCAAAGAGCTCTCTAGCGGAGATGTCTAAATGCCCCTTCCTAAACTGCAAACCCCAGGATTCCACAGGATGTTGAAAGTGGAATAAGAGCAGTTATAACAGTCTAGTGTGGAAATGGCCTGTGACTATAAAATGAAGCATTGGAGCCGCTTCAAAAGTTCTGCCTGCAGGTTCAGAAGGTGGAAGCAGGTGCATCAGATCCTTCGGTCACTGCCATGTCAGGAGGAAAGTGGACAAAAGGGCATTTGAACCCACAGAACAGGTCTATGTTTGATTTACCTCTTAGATCTGCAAACTAATTAAAAGGTTAGTACAAAAGTTAACAAACCATCTACAGATTCTCAGGTGGACAAATTTCTCAAACTGCTCGTTCCTTAACTCATCTCACCTGCTGATATTTAAGAGCCAAAAAAATGAGAACATTTTGAAATATATGGATAATTTTAAATGTCCTCTACTTTTATGCCTGACTGTTTTCCTTTTACTTGTATCAATTCTTCTCCACTGTATCTGATAAATATCCTAAACAGTAACCAGTAGATGGAATAACCTTCAAACATAGTATATTTTTCATTTCCCAAAGAGGCTCTAATTCCATATAATTCATCACATGTAATTCAATTTCCATTACTTCGCATGCACTTGCAAGCCCATTGTAATATTAATGACATTATCAGTCTTCCAATATTAACTGACAATAGAGGTTCCCATATTCCAAAACTTATGCTGTGTGAACATCATCTGTATGCCTTTGTGGTGACTGACTGATGTTTTTGTTGAGAAGAATCCTTCTAAGAATCCTGAGAAAGTATATGCTAAAACTGCATATCATTTTGTCTTTTCAATGCAACATTAGTTATTTAATGCAGTTATTTGGCAAGCTATTAAATAAGTCACCTTTAACCAATAACTTTCAAAAAAATCAGGAAGACTTTAAAAACATACTATTTAATTTTGTAATGTACAAATAGACCTACTACATTTTAAAATGGACCTTAAAAAACATATATATCTATAAACTTTAAAAGCAGATTCAAACAGTGGTGAAACTGAAGAAAAAAAAGGATTCACCTACTATTGTCATTTCTACACTACACTGTTATTAGTGGGGAAAGGCAAATATTCTTTGGGTCTGACCTTATGCGTACATGTGAGGGAAAGCTAAGGAGTGCACAAAGACCAACGTAGTAGTGGGATATATTTGACTCCCAGCCTATTACTTACTTTGAGGTCAACCTGGATCCTGATAGGTTAAAGGACAGTTTGAGCTTTCCTTATTATTCTTTATTGCACACATTTCACACAACAGCTTTGCCTCAGCTTCATCATTCTTTAATCTGTCTTGGTGTGATGGCCCTGAAATAGTTCTAAGGAAGGAGGAGGAGGAGGAGGAGGAGGAGCAGGAGCAGGAGCAGGGGAGGAACTTGAAAGTTATCTAGCTCGGATTATAGGATATCTCTGATTTGCTGATAGAATATATTTTTATTCAGTGGTAGATAGTTATGGATGAAATTTAAAAGGTTCTGTATGGTGTTCAGTCAGCTGACTTCTGAAAAAGAATGTTAATCTAGACCAAGAAATGGTGCAAAATATACATGCTCCTTACTGGCACAATCTGTTGTAAGACACTGAATGAAGCAGACCAACATCCTACAAGGGAGAATCTCTAATTTTCTGTTAACCTATACACTGAAGGGTAAAGAAAAAGAGCCAGGGATATCCCTTAATCTAACAGCCATAGAAATTTGACATACCACATATACTGATGTATGCTACACTGTAATTCTTACTCTTTAATACAGTCAGCCCTCCACATTTGCGGGTTTCACTTTTGCGCATTTGATTATTCATGGATTATTTGCTGTCACCCCTGCAGCCTCCCTATGCCATTTTTAATAAGGACTGCAAGCCTCATGAGACTGAGAAACTGTGAATGAGGTTTGTAAGTCCCTCTTAAAAATGGTGTGGGGTAGCGGTGGAGGTGGTAGTAAGCCCACCAGCCACCCACTTCTGCCTTGTGAAGGCACCCTGAGGCCTCAAAGGAATGCATGGTGGGTTGAATATGGTGATCATACTTTTTTTGTTGTTAAATATGATTTGAGAAAGCCTAGAGTTATTCACGGTTTTCTCACTTTCATGGGGGTCTTGTGCCCCTAACCCAAGCAAATTCTACATATATCCCATCAAAAAAAAAAGCTGATGGCCTTCCCATAGTAAAGGTACAGGTACCTAACAGGGTAGCAAACCAGTATATGTGTGTGGGTGTAGATTGTGCTATGCTGCTCTGTGTGTTTGTGTATATATTTTAAAGAACTGTTCTTAGAACAACCAATTAAAATAATGTGACCAGTTACATTACTTCAGACAAGAACGGCAACTAAAGGCTTATGGACTGTGGCTTTAAATAATGCAAGGCTAATCTACTGAAGATAAGAATTTCTCAGAATTAATTTTTTATGTCTTTTGATCCAAGTCTGAGCTTGGAGCACTGAACCGTACAGGATCTTGAAGAACTGTATGTGTACTTAAACCTGAATTTTCTTCTTCACACACTGTTGTACTGGGACAAAAGATATGATAGCTTTCCCCCACCATACACACATTATATGTTCCTGAGTTACAACTGGTGCTTTGGTTGGAACAACCAAAATATTCCAAAACATTCTGTAGTTTTGTTTTTTCTTATCACTACAGACATAACTAACCATATTGCAATGGGCTTTTGTGCAACTACTTTAGTTTGCATAAAAATGGACACCACTCAGCATTCAAAATGTTGGTTCTTTTACTGCAGTTCTTGTACATGGAGGATTCCTAACAAAAATCAATGATACAAAGGATTTTAATCGTGCAGAACATTTTCCTTGACAAAGAGGGATTAAAAGCCAACACACTGGGAATCATTTATTAATAAGAAATGTTCTCAGTACTCTTTCTCAGTCTGAACTGGAATGAACCTTTCCTTTGCTATCAGCTTTTCTTTGTTAAATGTCAGGAAAACAGACCTTGGAAGATGATCAACCTGTTTGTTTGCACAGAACAGTGTGTCAGCACCTCCCTCCATGTCCAGTAGCTGTAAGGATGTTAAATGTAAGCAGTCCCTTCATCACTCTGGCATTCTATTTTAGTCTAACTCTACATCAGGAGGCTGCCTGAGCTCAGCACTGATAACAAAGCACTATCGCTTTTCAAAGTGACACAGTGCAGTGACATATCAACACTGGAACTTAAACGAAAAGCCCCTTCTCATTTAACTGCTAATCTGCTGAAGCTACATTCTGCCTGGCACTCTGGTTTTCAATTAAAACTTTTGGGTAGTGTGAGAAAGTTTGGTTTGTACTGTAGTCTCTATGGGTAGCAGTCAAAGCCACTGAAAGGATAAAGAAGAGACGGGCATATTTTTCAGGCTGATAAACATCAGCTGAATTTCAACTTTGTGCATGCATACAGCTTGTTGTAACATAGTGGAATATATTTATTCAGACATCTGTAGGACCTGAGAAAGAGGAGTAAGGCTGAATATTAAAATCCCATGGCTTCCAAACTGAAATAGCCTAATCCATTGCAAAATTTGCTATGCTTTTGATAAATCTGTTTAAGAGTCATACCTGCATGAAGGAACATTATAGATGCTTACAATAATTGCATTTCTTGCAATAACTTACTTAAGCTTTGACTTTCACAAATGAACTAAAGTGTGAAAATGACCAGCTGCATTCCTGTAGCCTCAAAAAAGTTGCATTGTGTATTTCCACTCATTGTTCTCTGGAAATGCATCCTCTGTTCTTCGCTCTTTGGGGAATATCCAGGCAACCTTTTGATCATCCTGTTGAATCTCAGTATTTTATGTCTTTTTTGTCCTAATATTTTTCAGAAAAGAGTTTTGGTGACTTGTTTGTTAGTTAATAACAGTGACTGCAGCACAAGCTATAACCTAATCACTACTGAAGACTTTTAAAATACCTTTAAATAAAATGCTTGTTGTCTGCAGGTTCAACCCCTCGCCTTTTCTTTTGTGTTAAGCATGGGCGGACAATTAATAATAACAGACTGAATGTTCCTGATTAGTGAATTAAGATAAATCCCTCCCTTTAGTACTCATAACAGAAAAGACCTAAAACAATTTCAACATATAATAATATAAAATATAATAATAATATTTTAAAATTAATAATGCAGTCCTATAAGAGGTTTCTAACCCATATGCCTATCAAAGACCAAATTATTGATGTTCTGCTAATTATCTCAATGTCAAAATCTATTGTCAAAAAGAAGACACTTTAATTACAGCGCTTCTATACACAACTTACAATTTTTTAAAAAGAGAGTAAATCATTAAAGTCTCCTGTCCCTCAGAAGAAGAATGAAACAGAAGAATGAGCAGAAGAATGAACTGCAGCAGAAATGAAAGATGACTGGTATTATAGAAACATGGGTGGAATTATTTTCAGTTGTCAGAATAAAATCAGGGTCAGTTGATTTAAGTTATCTGGATGTTGTTTGGCTGAAACTGCCATCATACCTCACCACTGGCTATGCTGGGTAGGGCTGACAAGAGTTGCAGTTAAAGGATGTCTAGAGTCTGGAGTTCCTACCACTGCTTTCTAAAAATTAGTAGATGTTGGTGTCTGTGAGGGAAATCTGGACACAATGCACCAGATGAATGGCTTGTTGCTGCTGTATGGCTTCAAGTTGTTTAGAACTTATGGTGACCTTAAAGTGAACCTAGCATGGGTTTTTCACGGCAAGACTTCTTCAAGTGAGGCTGAGAGGGGTGTGACTTGCCCAATATCACCCAGTGGGTTTCCTTGGCCAAGGGTTCCCGTGGTCTCCCAAGTTCCTAGTCCAACACCCATCCCACTATTCCACACTGGTTCCCCAAAGCCTTTTAGGTGATCTGTATTCCTAGTGGAGATGTTAAGATTGTCTTGTCTGTTTCTATCTGCAAGTAGGAGCAAAGAGTTCTAAAGTCCATTGCAGCTAGGATTGTGTATATAGGGTTACCAAGAAAGATGTGGGAGAACAATATTGGGAAGCTGAGGGGCAGGATAATACATTCTGTTGTGTTACAAAACCAATAAAAAACTTTAAAAAATGATGCTTATTCAGGGGGCAATTCATGAGTCATCCACCACTCACACTCACATAGAATGTAACAGAATGAATTGAAACTACAAGAAGGAAAGTTTCAATTAATATTGTTAGGAAGATTTGCTAAACTGGTTTTACTTGTGAATAAGCATTATAGTAGAATCTTAATCATGGGAAAGATCATTACTTGATAATATTGCATTAAATGAAATACTTGCATAGAACTTCCAATTTAATTGCTTCTTGTTCTTTTTGTGAATTGCCCAAGAGTGTGCGAGTGTGTGATCACCCAATGGGTTTCCAAGGATGAGCAAAGATTTGAACTTTGGTCTCCAGAGTCATCCAGTGCTCAAACTACCACACCATGCTGGCTCCCATTTTAATTTTTATGTCACCTAATTGAGGAAGAGTAATGCTTCACAGTGCTAAAGTGTGAAAGAAACTGTATATACATAAGGATTCAAAAATGTTTTCTGCAATGGTCAACTGGGTATACAAAAGATATTAGGACATCCACTGTCCAAGTAGTTCTTCAGGCTGAAAATGTAATTTTGAATTGCCCATTTATTAAGTTAGTTAGTAATTTTGACTTTTAGTGAGCACAACGACAACACTAGGCTGAATCCAATGCAGGATTTGTACTTGCAACTCGTGTTTCTTCTCTTTCCCTCTTTTCTCCTGTGTAGCCCTCTGTGCTGGCCCAGAACCAGCTCCAAAGGATTTTTTAAACTCTCCAGAACTGGTTTTGCAGACACATGAAGGACTTCAACTGGGAGAATGGATTAGCCCCTTCCAGTTCTCCTGCATCCTTCTTCTCCTCCAACAGAATTCCATCAGTAGTGCCTGCTGACTATTTTCTTCATACTGATACCACTGACTGTAGTCCAAACAATGTAATGAGAAATGAGGGTAAATCCGAATAACCGATGACTATGAAACTTTTACCCAATTCTGTCCCATCCCCTGAAAATCACTGCTGCTTGAGAAGTAGTGATTTTGAGGTGAGGGCTTTTTGGTCTTGGTATTGAAACTGAACCTAGTAGGAATTTTTATGAAGATGCCTGAATGACTATGCAGGTGTTATAATAAACTGCAAATCCATCAACAAGCACTGTCATGCTGCTGCTACAGTAGCCTTGATTGTGCAATCATGACTGCTTAAGACATCTGTACCAAGTCTGATTATATAAATGCAACAAGCTTCGTGACACCTGGCATCAAAACACCAGTTCAATTACTTAACAAAAAAGTACTTGTGATTTTCATCGCAAATCACCCAAAAGAATGTGTTACTAACATTCAAACACTCTTGAGAAATTGGCAATGAAATAAGGCCAATACACAGTTCTTGCCTTTTTTTTTTCAGTCACTCAAAAAAGACTGAGACAATTTGAATGAAAACTTGTTATGTAAGTATGCTTGAGATGCTTTATATGAACCAACGTGAAAACTGGTGAAGTGGAAAAGCGGTCTATAATATGTGACTTGGGAGGGCAGTATATAATAAAATAAACAGTAAAATCAACTTTGCCTTCTCCATCTCCAACTTTGCCTTCTCCATCTTTTCTTGGAAAAACATATATTTCTGGCATTTATGGGGGAGAAAAGCAGAGAAAAAATGTGCACAATGCTATCTCTGCAAAAGTTTGTATAAATGCATACAACTGAAAAATGACTGCTATCATCCTTTAGTGAATGGGAAAATATGTAGCAGATTAGAAAAATGTGTACAGAGAAAGCATGTATTTTGAACAAAAACGTGCAGAAAAATATGCATAAATTTAGGTTCGAGGAGATAATAAATTAGAAACAAAGAGTCAGGAGAAATCTCCCTAAAATTCCTGTACGCAGTGTTCAGCAGGATGCGCCATTACAAGTTTTCAAGTGGATTGTTCATCTTGTTCTATAACTAGACCAAGCTTTCAAAGAAAGAAGAAAACAAGAAATGGATCAGGCAAGCTTTAGAAACTCCACTTTCTTCTTCATCAGGCAAATATGGTCTGGGAGGATATCTGTTCAGGCAGAGGCCACTCTCCTCTTTGGCCATATGAGCACTGGGAGAGAAAGAGTCATAAGATCCAGTCAACAAAATCATGGCTTCATTAGCAACAGAAAAAGTAACTTCCCTGGAGAACCAGGCTGTTTCATGGATTTCAAGAGAAGTTAAAGAAAGTCAAAGGAAGCTAAAGCCATCTTAACTGGCAACAATAAAGACAACATCCTGACAAAGTATAGGCCCTTGACTTTAACATAGTATTTTTTTTTCTTCTTCTCTATGATTTTTAACATCTTTGCCTGAAAAAAAAGCTTGTGGAGCTTTGAAAGGTTGGTTGCATATTTTTGGTTGGCTCAACGAAAGCACTGCTGTTTTGTGGCTTTTTGATGTTGTATTTTGCTGTATGGCCAACACAGCTACTCATGTATATGTTATTCTAGAGTCTGCTAGGATCTTAAGTTCTTTTTCAAAGTTAATTATTGATTTATTGTTTTTAGCATAGCCTTTTCATGTATTGCTGTTGAGTGTTGCCTTTAAGGCTTTATAAAGTGGCTTATAAAATAATTTCCTCTCCCCTCTTCTCCTCCTCTTCTGTAAGAGATAGTTTACTAATCCCGTTCTATGCTACGAGGAAGAGTGGATGAATTGAAGCTGACTTTATCTCAAGGGATTCTCCCAGGATTAGTAAGGCCAAGATGATAAGCCTCACTAGAGGAATCTGCATCAGAGACTTTGGTGACCTCTGGAGACTGAAGTAGAGCTGGCACTTTCCAGAGAGGATCCATTTTCTCAAAAAAGGCTATAGCTGACTCTGAGGCAGAGACATCCCAAGGCACCAGTGACTGAAGAGGCAAGGAAGGAGAACCCAGTTGGGGCAAAGTACTAGGCTGTTGTCTCAGCTGTAATCTGTCATCACCAGTACAAGGGAGTGCCTACATACAGCATATAAATACCATGGCCCACACATCCAATGGAACAATGGAGATTTTTTCATAACTTTTGTATAGTCATTATTTCTGAACTCTTATTTGATACGGCTACTCAACCTTGGCACTTCTCAAAGACCGTTCTTCTGACTACTTCTTGCACTGATTTGTAAATTGTCAGGAATCATTGCTGCTAACTTGGCTTTGACTTGCTCCCCTGCCAAGCCCTTTGCTTAACTCTTTTGAGCCACTATGATTCTGTTGACTCTGTAAATCACTCTACACCAGTTTACAAAATCAAGGCCTGTCAGGGTATAGCCCTGTTTATAGATTTCCTCAGTTGATACTCCTATGAAACTGCTGCATGTCTAGCAAACTCCTTGGCCCTTTTGGAAACTTAGGGCCATTAATAAAAAGCCCTTCGTAAAGTCTGAGATTCTCCTCTGATTGATGGGATACTTCTTCTATAGTGATAATCCCAGCAAACGTATCTCATGTCTTTCATTTTGGCCTCTGTGGAAGGAGGGGAAAACTACTCTTAATTTAATACAGAGATGAGGGAATGTGCATATTATTAACAAAACAACAAGTAAAACTGTCTCATCTCCAACTGTTCTTGTCACTAGTTTCATGGTATCTGCCATGAATACTCTTTGTTAAGGAATTTATATTATGCAACATTAGAAAGACTGTGACATAGAAGAACAGTGGCTAAGTCCTAAAAACTGTGTAACTAGATCTCAGCTTGTATTTCTTGAATAGAGAGACTTCATGTTCCAATACTAAGCAGCTTTTGAAATTCAAGATACTCACAAAAGCAGATTTTGATGTGGCATTGGAGCTTGTAATCCAAAGCAAAGCATTCAGATTTTTTATTAAGCATGTCGAGATCCTGTGCTATGTCTGATGTAATTAATATATATATATCTGTGCATAATCTCAAATGTCTGTGAGTCTGCTCAGATCAAGGACACAAGATGCTATTTCCAAAAGGTTACATAGATGGCAAAGTGATGGGAGAGGATGAAAGCAAGTACTCTTTTAAAAATGTGAAAGGAAGTAAAGACTCGCAACCAGTAAGTTGCTCTAGAAGCTTCTAAATGAAAGAATGAAGAGAGTTAACAACCTCTTGTCTCGATTACGCACTACCCCAAAGTACAACTGGCAGCAACTCAATAAGCCTTCTTTGAGCACTCTGTATCACAATATGAGAATGTGTCCTGAATAATTTTTCTAAAGGTGTCTTCCTTTTCTACCATTATAGTGAACTTTCTGGTTGACTCCTTGATTCTAAACACTAGGACTATGGGGAAATTTTATCTGCCAAATCACACAGAGATGTGCACAGAGGGCAAATGGTGGATGAAAATTCATCATTTTCTCAGGCTTGGGGCAGAAATCTCCCCCAGTTCCATGGCATAAAGAAAAGACAGTCAACAAGGTGTATCAATTTGAGCATTGGACTACAGATCTAGAGATCAGGGTTCGAATCCCTGCTTAGCCAGGGAAACACAATGGCTGACCTTTGGCAAGTCACACTCTCTCAGCCTCAGAAAGCAAAGGCAACCCCCTCCTGAACAAATTCTGCCAAGAAAATCCTGTGATAGGTTCGTCTTAAGGCTCTCATAAGCGGCACACAACAACAACAAGAACAAAAGAAAAGAAATCTGCACCTAGATTAAACTGCAAACTCCAGGATTCCATAAGATGTTGAAAGTGGAATAAAAGCACTATAACAGTCTAGTATGGAAATGGCCCTAGTCCAACACTCTATTCACTGCGCTGCATTGACTGTTACGAGACAGCCACCTGTATTGTACTAGTGATAATCCACAGTATAGGTTTTCTATTAAGCAAAGGTAATAAAGAAACAGAAACCTATGCAGATAGAAAAGTAGGGGTAGATGCACTGAACTGAATATCACATGTTTGATTATTTTTCTGGTGTACAGATATCTTGAGTGTAGAATGAATTCCTAGCTTTATGGAATGGATTCACTCTTTGGAGACTATGAAGACTTTTGAGAGCTGGAGAAGTTGGGGGAGACAGAGATGTTCGCAGATGAGAATTTTACATGGTAATGGTTTAGCTGCTGACTGAGAGAACTGGGGTCACAAGAAAAGTGAGCATCACTATTGGAGGGAAATATTAATTTAAAGGGGATGCATTGCTTTAGGACTGAACAAATAACTCCTAATATGAGGGATACGCTTTCAGGGACAAAAGGCTCATAGCTGTAGGCACTTTCCACATTGAAGTCATGGACAGCTGGATTTTTTGATGACTGTGTAGAATGCATGGTAAATTGACTGCACGGTGTGAGATTTGTGGATATCACACACCATCTAGGTTGCCCAGTAAATAGTCACAGCATGAAGTCAGTAGCTGTGATGCATGCTGTCCCCAGTAACATGAGGCAATGGAGCTTTGAAGTCCTGGGAGCCAAACTTAAGATTGCTGGGTGGGAGGCTGAAATCCAGGAACTCCAAGATTGCTTTCTCTGAAATGCTGTTTACAAGCCTAGTTAATCAAGAAAATTTGAGGGGTCACAGTATATGGATGAAACAGCAGCATATAGAGAAGGGTTCTAGATTTGTTAGGATGTTGGAAAACATTTTTGGACAAGCTGGACCCCCACAATAAGAATGGGCTGTGCTTTGACCAAAATACTAGTGCATATCAGCAAAAAGGTGCCAGATAAGTCTTCTAACTAAAACTTGGGGAAAAGTTGATGGCAGCTTGTGGGGGCATGACAGGAAAAATGTTTTGGGGTGGAAAGGGTTTCAAATATAAAGTAAAACAACCAAAGGGCTGAATGGAATGGAGAGAACCAGAAGGATATGAATGTAGACTTCATCGGAATATAAGGGAAGAGGTGGCTGAGGGTGATATCACTTTGTATATCTAAGAGGGCACAAGGGACCACAATACTTGGCTCTGGAAGTAATTTAGCACCTGGGACACGTGACTCATTTTCTCCTTGACCAAAATGCCCAAGCTTATATTGAAATGCAGAAAAATATCAGAGAAGCATCTAAAGGAGAAAGTGTTGCAGTAAGGGGAGAAATCAAGTGTCTCACGTTTTCAGGTTGTTATGGGTTTTCCAGGCTTTGAGGCCGTGTTCTAGTAGTAGTTTCTCCTTATGTTTTGCCTGCATCTGTGGCTGGCATCTTCAGAAGATCTGGTGGCATGGAAGTGAGACAGAGTATATATACTTGTGTAGTCCCCAGGTGGGAGGAAGCAATTTGCATATGTTGCAGTTGATCTGTGTGATAGCCTATTGTTAAATGGAATATCCCCTAGGGTTGTATTGTTAGTCAGAAAATATGCATAACAGCGCATTAAGTACATTAGCAATCCATTGTATTGTTTCCTGTAGAGGGACCTCCAGAGTCTGGATGGTGTTCGTTGGCATATTTTCGAGTCTTGATTTTAGTGTTCTTCAGTACTGGTAGCCAAATTTGGTTCACTTTCCGAGTTTCCTCTTTCCCGTTGAAATTGTCCATGTGTTTATGGATTTCAGTGGCCTTTCTGTGTAGTTTGACATAGTAGTTGTCAGAATGGTCCAGAATTTCTGTGCTTTCAAAAAGCATTGTGTCCAGGTTGGTTTATAACTTGTTCTGCTACTGCTGATTTTTCTGGCTGGACAAGTCTGCAGTGTCTTTCATATTCTTTAATTCGTGTTTGGATGTTGCGTTTTGGAGTCCCTATGTAGACATGCCCACAGTTGTAAGATATGCGGTAAACTCCAGCAGAATTTAGAGGATCCCTCTTGTCCTTTGATGAATGTAGCATTTGTTGAATTTTCTTGGTCAGTCTGTAGATTGTTTGGAGGTTATGTTTCTTCATCAATTTCCCTATATAGTCAGTGAGCCCTTTGATGAATGGTAAAAATGAATGGTAAAAACACATTCCCTTTGGTTGGCTGCTTATGTTCACTTCTGTGGTTTTTTTCTGGGTTTTGAGACACTTCTGATGTCTGATCAGGAGTAACCATTGGCCTGTAGAGCCCAGTTTAGATGATTCAGTTCGTCTTTCAGGAGGTGGGGTTCACAGATTCTCTTTGTGCAGTCTACCAGAGTTTTTATTGTGCTCTTTTTTTGTCCTGGATGATGGTTAGAGTTTTTGTGTAGATATGTGTCAGTGTGTAGGCTTTCTGTAAACTTTGAGTTCAAGGTTGCTGATCTTTTCTATAAAGACGTTTACCTGATAAAGGGAATTCCAGTCATGACAAAGAGGTAATATCTCTAGATATCCTGAATGAGTATGTAAATGAGATATCCTGAATGAATATACCTCAGAACAGACCTGGAATTAAACTTAAGTCTTTTAAGTTAACTTAAATGTCTACCTAGTACAAGATGAGAGAGCTATTGGATCAACTGGACACAGTGATCCCAGGACTAACAAATTTAATGTTTTATGTAAGTAAAATTGCCAAGTAAGTTCAGCAACAGCTATTGATTTCAAAAGAGGAAACTTCCTAAAATGGGGGGATGACTGGGGGGAGGAGGAGAAGGAAAATTAATAAGATCTCCAGAACATTTGTGTGTTTGTGTGTGTGTGTGTGTGTGAGAGAGAGAGAGAGAGAGAGAGAGACTTAAAACAGCAATAACAGACACTTGCCTATAATGTATACCATAGATCTAGAAAGGAACTCCAATACTACAGATCATTACAATATCACATGATATTTGTGTGAACACAGTGCATTAGTCTGATCAAGCATGACTTCCCTGCTAAAATTCAAAAGGAAACTTTTATCTCCATTTCTGAAGATTAGAAGGGGCAGGATAGAAATTCATGGCCCTTCTGCCCCCCACTGAATATCAAAGATGGTGATGATTATTTCCAATTTGATGGATCAACACATTTAATTAACTAGGCAACAGCTTTTCCTCCAAGTTCCACTTTTGAAGATATTATAGCAAATATTATTTTGATAGCAACAATTATGATATAAAGATATATAAAAAAGTATGTATGTACACATCTTAGAACTGTTGTGTAAGCAAAGTACTGTCAGTAACCTGTTAAAATAATATCCAATCCATATAAGTAATTAAAACAAGACAATATATAGCATAATAAAGGATTTTCACTGCAAATACTTAGAACATTTATTCCAAAAGGATACAATGATAAATCTATTAAGTGGAATAAAAATTCAAAAAAGAAGGTTAGTGAAGCAAGATTACACTCTTTTTTCTTTCTCTCTTCTTTGTTTGCCTTCTTTGTATTCTTTAACATGCAATCAATAAGCGTCTTGTCTTCACTACGAAAGAAGGCACCGAAAGATTGGTAGTACAAACATATGGAATCAACAAATATTGTGCGAAGTTGTTGTACCTCTGACAGTGTGCCATTGCAGATACAATCCCCATCATTTATCTGAGGAATAAAGTTCAAGTCTTAGACAGTGATCCTATACAAAAGATGTTATAGCTCAGTTCCACCTTAGAAGTCCATGGAAACTAAAACTCTCAAGGTTCTTCATAGAGATAACAGGTAAGACTTAAGCAGTAGTGAAATCTGATGTATAGATGTGAAAAAATCCATTTTGGGGGCTGGGGGTGCTGAAAGAAATTGGGAAACCTAAATTTATTTCTCCTAGAAAAGATTAGGCTTCTCATCACTTTCACTGCTATAAACCTTTTCTTCTTAATGTTTAAAGCATAACAATCAATCTTTGCCTTCCCAAAAGAATCTTCCAAGTATTACAAATGGCCTCTGTGATCTTTTACATTTCTGAACAAAACAGACACAATATACACATGAGTAAAAGTATTTCCTATGTATCCCATATGATTATATGCAGGTGCCATAAGTGCTGTAGCATTATCAATGCATACTAGCACCACTACTCATGCTAATATTATGTGCACTTAGGCAAGAATATGTTGCACCTATGCTTCTACATGATACGGCTTTGAAAACCTGCAAAGGTAAGCACTGCAAACCTTTCTGAGCTGGGATGATGATGGGACAAAAGAGACTATGTACCCCAGAAGACAAGATCACCTGTGCCCACTAATACTCCACCTTAAAAATCTTGGAAGAAAGCATAATAATATTAAATTTTACTCCCCCCCCATAAGCATAGCAAAATACAGGACAACAATCCTCCCTGAATTGTGCGTGTGTGTGTGTGTGTGTGTGTGTGTGTCTATGCCCAACTACAGCCCCAGAACTTCTCCAAGGCAAAACACCTTCTTAGGTTCATGACCTTAGGTGATTCAGTATGATGCTTTTATGGAGCAAATGAGTTGTCTCATTCATAAAAGGTTATGGGAGTAGGATTGTCTAGTTGACAAATCTTTAATTTGATGGCTCCCTGTGCTTTCCCATTGCATCTTCCATTTTTTTTTTCCTTACCAGAAATCATCAGTTGAGGAAGAATAGATGGAACAGCTACACAATGCCTTCTGGCTGTTAAGAGTAAGAGCCCTGCTTTTGGAAGCATTCTGTCTCTCTGGAGAAAACTAACAAAGCATGTATTTTACATCGTCTGATAAACCATTGTGTCCTTTAAGAGACCACACAGAATTTCCTTTATTTGAGTGGCAAGCCCCTTGGATAGGTGGCACACGTATTTTAGGACTGTTTATGCTGTTGATCCACATAAAGTGAGGCCGGGATTTTTGCAAGAAATAGTGCAGAAGTCATTCGGTTGGTGGATTTCCACAAATCTCTAGGAAATCTATTTCTTTCTTTATTAATACTGTTTAACGGTTGGTGGATTTCTGCAAATCTCTAGGAAATCTATTTCTTTCTCTATTAATACTGCTTGATTAATTTCATCTTATTGCTAGCCTTTGTGCTTTATTTATAAGCTTATATGTTTACATGCTATCTGTTGTATTTTGGTTTGAGTACTCTGTACAATTAACTTGATTGAAAGCATTCCTCACCCTGTAGTCCACTTAGAAATTTAATGAAGCTAAACTAAGCATTTTATTCATCATGAATTCAAAACATGACACAGGTTTCATTAAGAGGCCAGGGCATCATCTTGAGAGTTTTCAGCACTTCATAAAAC
Source organism: Iguana delicatissima (assembly GCA_948472985.1). Lineage (NCBI taxonomy): Eukaryota > Metazoa > Chordata > Lepidosauria > Squamata > Iguanidae > Iguana > Iguana delicatissima. The sequence goes on along the minus strand of CAOKZL010001004.1, from coordinate 328,511 downwards.
AATTGAAGAATTGTTTGCTGACAGGAAACTAGCAGCAGGTGTACCTTGGTGTTGACAGCTGCATCTCTGACACGGATCACAGAGAAACTCTGCTGGAAATGCTGTAACATCTGGAAAGTTTGGTCAGACTTCAAAAAGCTAATTTTAAAATTTTGCCCAGTCCCACCTTAGAGAACAAAATTAAAAAGTTTGGCCCAACTTCTGCCTACACAATAAATCATAAGGTACGGGGTTTTTTTTATCAACAACACTTTCTGACTATAGACACTAAAGGCAAAGAATGACTTGTTATACAATATATAAAGTAGCACTTAATGAGCTCTAGTTTATCTTTTAAATGACTACACAATTTAAGTCTCAAATATTTCTGATTTTGCCAAGCCAACATGAATAAGCAAGGTGTTTGTCTCCCCCCCCCCAAAGGAAGGGAGTATGCCAGTATGAATTTGCCTGGTGCTTCAGGGTACCACCTGGCCTTTTTATATATATATATATGAATTAACTAGGAGTAATTGTTGTTGTTGGACTTCAGGTACCTGCAGCTATGAATATTGGAAGTTGCAGTCCAACAATATCTGTGAGATCTCCAACTCTACCTTAGATGTTTTGGAATTCTCAAAGTCTGAACCAACATGGTAAGAAATGTTGTGTGAGTTGCACTCCAGAACATCTGAATGGCATACCACTGGAGAAGAATTTAGGGTCAGGAGGGTCAGGAGATGAATTTTTCAAAGGTCATTCAAACTATTCACAAGAAAACATAATAAGAGGGAAAAAATGAAGTAGAGTGGGAAAAGGGGTTTTAGATCAAGTTTCAGTGTAAAAAGGAAAGTATGTCAAAGCGATTTTGATGAGAAGATGAACTACAATAATGGAAAACAAGGAAACCAAAGAGTAATTAAAAAACAAACACTAACTGGTGAGTGGATCTAATAACAATCTGAAGGTTGAAAGAAGGAAGTAAATTTTTTCTATGTATTTTTTTAACAACATGAGTTGCTGAGTTGGGAAAAAAACAAAAGACATGGAGCTGAGAGAATGGCTGATTGGAAAGGGAAAAAAATCAGTAATCAAAGGAATTCAGAATTAAATCAGAATTTTCAAAGGAAAAAAATCAGTATTCACAAATTCTCCAGCCCACTCTTTGGCAAGACTCTTCTAGGAGAGAAAACTGGCCAACTGCCATATTTAAGTGTTTTTTTTTAATCTATATGCTATTTGAGTTGTTCAAGTCCTAAAAGCCCAAGGACAGCTCCCATAGAGCCCAGGGTCTCTGCTTCCTCTCCTCACCCTTTTCTTCTTAACTCCCAAACTTCTACCAGTGCCATGGCTCAATGGAAGGAAGTACAGGGAAAACTGGGATCAAGAGGAGGGAGTAGGGCAGATACCGGTGCCAAGTTTGTAATAGCAGCAGCCAACAGCATGTGTTTGGCAGCAAAAGTACCATAATGATTTGTGCAGAACAGTGGCTGATTTTGCTCTCCAGGACAAGGGGAAACAATGATGGCAAAGAGAATGGTCGGGGGGGACTGGAGGCTTTATACATGGATTGAGAAGGGGGAGGGCATCAGAGGCAAAAGAAAACTGGGGCACCCAATGCTAAACTGATGACTCCAGTGCACCTTGTTCTTGGGTCTGAATCACTGACATGACAAAAGAGCTCTGGGCAGATTGGTTCCATTATGCACCTTGTATTCTAATTAGATATGAAAAAGCCTGATCCCAAGTACCAAGAACCTTTTGAAAGTCTTCGCTGGGCATAGATGGATGGATGGATAGACAGATAGATAGATAGACAGATAGATAGATAACTTAAGAACACTGTATGGAGACCACTGGTATGCTAAATGATCCTATGGTGTCGTAACATAACACCTGCAATGACTTATTTGTGACACCTGAAGCAGAGAGTTCACTAGATATTCCAGCCAGCAATGTCAATAACCAAAATGATATGAGAACCAGCTACTCATTTATAATGTATGCGTTAATTAAATTAATAAATGTCATTCATGTATTGACTGTCAGACCTCCAGGGGTCCTGATGATTCAACACGCAAATATGTCTTCCAATAGTCTACATGTGATATGATGTTAAAAAACAGAAAGCTCTGCTGTTTTCACCATATTACAGTTCACATATATATTGCATATTACCACATTACAGTTTTGGTAAGTGAAATAAGAAATTTTAGGCTATTTTAAAATTAATAGATTTCTTGTGGCACAAGCTTTGGGGGAAGAAATATAACTTCCATGAGATTCAGGATATGTACTTCAGTATTTAAGAGGGAAAATCATAAAAGGAGAACCAATCAATACAAGAGACATCAATCAATGTGCAAAGCATGAACTGGATACAGAAATCTTTCAAAGACGTACAAGAAGAAGTCATACTCGACACAACACAGAAGTAGCAGCAGCTAATGATGAAAAGGTATAGTAACAAAAGCAGTTTAAGTGAAAGAAGAACAATGAGTTTCTGTTCTTACCCACCCACCACTGGGAATTATGGCTAACAAATTTCATGCTATCAAATTTGCCAGATTTGTCACTAGGATGACCTTTCAAAGACATTTCTCTTTGAGAAATCACAGTGTAGCAATGATTTCAGTATGTTTCACTTGTTAGATGCAAAAAAATTTCTGGACATCATGTGACTTAGATATCCTGTCCTTAGATTGGAAACAGTTTGGCAACTTCATGGTGGAATGTTCCCTTGGGGTTTAGGCCTTCAATTTTTCAGTGGAGTTTAGTGACTTTACAGTCTAATACAAAATTTCCTTTTCTGGTGTTGTATCTTGTGTTTGTTTCATGCCATGTAAATATAAAGTATATATTTAATTATGAAACTTAAAAACATGTTAGACATGAAGGACCATGTTGAATATCTGAATATTGCTGGAGAGAAGAATATGAAATAAAATATAAGAATCCCAAGGCTTCCTATAAGACTACTGGAAAAGGACAAACATAGACCATTTCCACACTACACTGTTATAGTGGTATTGTTCCACTTTCAACATTCTCTGGAATCCTGAGGTTTGGAGTTTAGCATTTAGAATTCTCAGCCAGGGAGCTGTTTGGCCTCTTGGCTAGCTACTACAGAGAAAAGGCTATTTATTTACCACTGTGACAAATGGTTCTGCTTTTGAAATATCGCTTGCCCTATAGTTTACCATTTTGCAGCTTACACTAGTAGGTGCTGTTTTAATACAACCAACCTTAATGATAAGGCCTGAAGCCTACTTAGTATCAAGAATAAACCCTTTGAATCAATAGGATCAGTATATGTGTTGACTGAACATTAGGGACATAATTCTTCACTAAATTTCTTCTCAAAGGAAAAGGTGAGAGAACAGCATGCAGGAAACAGCATGCTCTGTACAGAAAATAATGTGCCTGTGAAGAAATATTTTTCTGCACAGAAAAATGCTGCATCATGTGTAGAATGTGCTGTTTTCTATGTAAATCACACATGCACAATTTTTTTAAGAATAAGTTCCCAGTTGAAACATTTTCTATTTTCTTCTGCACAGAAAATGCTGCTTTCTATGCAGAATTTTTTTCATATACAAAACAACCATATGCAAATTTTGTGAATAATAAGTCTCAAACTATGTAGATTCTCATCAGTCCCAAATTCTTCTCGTCAGGCTTTCCCAAAACTTGAAATTACTTTTGAATATTATTTGCATCCCTATTCACCAACTGATTCGAGGGATCTACTCTAGTTGGGATTATGTATAGAACTGAGGTTGAGGAATAGTTTTACCAGTGAATCGTCGAAAAAACAACAACAGTATGACAACATTTAACCTTTTCATTAATTTAGCAAAAATTTAATGAGCAAAAGATGACATCATTGCTTCATGATAATGTGGATTTAAAAAAAACCCTCAGGACTTTTTAATGTGATTAAAATAATAGTATTGGCATATATTTTCATGTTAGCAAAGCCACTGCTAGGATTCTCAGTGCAGTTAAATATGGCTTTTAAACTACTAGGACTATAATTGCAGATTCCAGGACTGGATCTAGGTCTCTCCTCCAGGTAACAAACAAACAAAAAAGAGGCTTGAAGAAGCTAGACTTAGGAATATTGTTGCAAAAACAAAACAAGAAAGAAAAAGTTTACTGCATAGTCATTGGAATGAGACCTTTTTGAATGCTACCAAAATCTGATGTTTTGATTAAAATAACAAGGAGAAACTCAAGAGAAGGATGGATGGAAATGTCTCAAGTGAAGAGAATCAAATTAAATAATGGTTGAAGTACTGTGCCACCATTTTGTTAAATTAAGCAGATCTAAGAAAATACATATATCAATTGTAGAAGAAGAAAAATGTCAAATTTAAGAGGTTCTAGACATAGATCTAGACAAAGATCTCCTAGACACCTATCTGTAAGGAAGTATATTTCTCCTTATAAAAGGAGAATGACAGAAGAATTTTGGTCCTTCCCCCGCAACAGTGTCGTTTTAGTCAACATCATGCTATATTTTAGGATCAAGTTTGAGGATGTGTTTATGAACAGATGGTCTTCCAAGTGGCGAAAGATATTTGTTGGTCATAGCACATGATTTCACTCATCTATCCATTTTGCATTTAGTATATTTACTTGTGGTTAGTTATGAGAAGTGAAATAAACCAGAACTGGCAAATCTGATTGCTGAGGTGTGTGTCTCTTAGGAAGTTCCAAAGCAGGTTTTGCATTTTTATTTATTACTATTTATTACTTGGTTTACAAATTATTAAAAACAGTACAAATTAAAAACCATACAAAAAACATCAGTGTGTGTGTGTAGTTATTTTAAAAGCGATTAAATAAACTATGCAATTATTGTATGACATATGTATTCTCCTTAATATCCAGTTTGATCCTTAAGGTCATACTTTGTGGGCTTAAACACTCAAACTGCACTCTGGAGCAAACAGAATATCAAGTGGGAAATCATCTATGTTTCAAAGGGAAAAAATGGGATGGTTCAAGGAATATGATGACTGTAAAAACTACATTATTCATATCCCATTACAAAATTCACAGGCTTCACAATTATATTGTTGCACTATTTTAATTCTTCTGCCAGTTGCACAGGGCTTTCCTCGCACTTTCCAAAGGAAAATGTTGGATTGATGGCTCTGATATTTGCTCACTAGGGAACAGTGATGATGTAACTTGGATATGAGATGGTAGAAAGATTCCTGTATGCCATCCGTGATTAGGAGCACTGGCCTAACTGTAAGAATCTCTAAAGAGAGCCAGTCTGGACAGGGAGAGACCTGTCAGGAAACTGAAAAGCTGCTCTGATTCCTGTTTAGTGTGTGTGGGCTGCATAGTGCATTGGTGAATTGCAGAATTCCCCAGCAGAATTCTTCGGGGAAATATATGTGCAAGCACCACTGCTTTCCCTATGGGAATGAACGCTTCTGAAGTCCAGCACTCAGTGAGGTGAATCACACTAACTGAATGCTTCTGCAACTGCCTTCCAAAGGAAAAGTGTATGGGAGTTGGGGGCACAAGATATCTGCAGTATCTTTTGCTTGGTGCTACCATGAGACTAAAATTGATGTGGGCTGTCACTGTGAATGATGTGAGAAATAAAAATATGCTCAAGGCAACAATGAAGTAAACACAAGCACTTACAATCAGCCTGTTGGTATGTTTGCTAACTAGCACAGCCACAGCTCTAGAATTTTTAGTGAACAGCATCTAAGTAAAGGAATAAAAGCGAGTAACATGAGAAAAACATACATCTTTCCCTTTATTCTGTTCCTGTGTAAAGTCACTCTAGTATTTACTTCTACTATATACTTTTTTGTCTCTGCTGTCATGGTGTAGGTTATAACAACAAGTTGCTCACTAGAATGACCTTACACAGGAAAAGAATAAAGGGAAAGGTATACGTTCACACTCTTTCTTTGCTCATATTGCCATCACTCAACTGATAAAATCCAAATCTTTCCCTCCTTTCCATCTAAATACAAGAAAGCTGCTCAAATTTTCAATTCTTGTGTAATGGTAATAATGACCAGGATGAGGGCAAACAAACTGAGACTTAATTTAGACAAGGTAGAGGCCTTCCTAGCCAGTAAAAATCAGATAGTGGGATGGAGATTCAACCTGCTCTATATGGGCTCCAGTTCCAGTTATGTGGACAAATCAGGCATAGTCCTAGATTCAGCACTTGAACCTGAATAGCCAGGTATCTGTGATGGTTGAATGTGTCATTCCTGGATGTCACATCTATACAAAATGTTGTGCGACACATTAAAGTGGATATAAACTACTATAACAATATATATATAGACTACTATAACAAGCTTTACATGGGGTTGTCTTTGGCACTGTTCAAAAACACGAGCTGGTTCAGAATGCTTCAGCCATACATTAGACTAGGTCCAGTTACATGGAATACACAATTCCATAACAACCTCTAGGAACAATCTAAAGGGCTGATTATAGACTATACACTGAAACATATAGAATCCAGGCTACTTGAAAAAAAAAAACCTGTATTCTCCCTTTCAAGCCTGACTGAGTCTTAATATTATTACAGTCACGTACCACAAGAACAGGAAAAAGGTCTGCTTCCATGCTCTGGAACTTATTGTCAAGGAAGCTTTATCACTGATATCTTTCAGTCAACAGGCAGAGATGGTTGCATTGGGCAGGCACTGAGTTTTAAACTGATTCATTTGCTCAAAGTAGGTTTTTCACTAGGGTGTTCTGCTTATTTCTTGTTATTTATTTATTTTTATATTTTAATCCCATTTTGTATTTCATCTCGGGTTTTACTGTAATTGTCTGCCTTCTACTTATAGTTTTTTCCGTTTCAAGACTCCTGTTGATAGATTTCCATTTATAGGGGAAAGTTGGTATGTTATGAAAAATTTATTTCAAGAATGATAACATGATAGAGGCAATATAAATATAAATAATGATAGAGGCAATATAAATAAACCACAAAAAAACTCTTCAAGGTACCAGTGACTTATCACTTGCTCCAGAAAAAAAGGTTACAAAAGGAGGGCATGTGATCAGTGTTTTGGCTTTGTGCAATGTGCAGTCCAGGAGAAATTGCAAAGGAGAGCATGATAATTCATTGCCACATATGCACAAGTAATTGTTGTTTTTATTATTTGACATATTGCAGGAGGTGTGAGGAGGAGGTAGGTGTGTTTCTCTCACTGAAATTAGATACTCTGATCTAAAAGAAAGCTGAATATTCATACTGTCCCCCCAGTGTCTGATTTACACTATAGCACTTGAATGGGAAATACAGATGGAAAGAATATTTGAAAATATTTGAAAACTGCTCAGAAATATCTTTCTTGAGCATCTGGACTGGACTGGGGCAACTGGGCTGGATTGATGAGAATCTTTACATTTCAACAGTACTTCTATGTATAAAACGCTTTTTCCTGAAATAAAAATGCTGTTTTCTGTGCAAAAATACCATGTGTGAATTTTGCACTTAATGCCAAACTTCAGCCTTTTCCACATGGGGAGGAGGGAGTCATCGTGGGAGGAACTGTGGGGCATGACGTGAGTATGCACGTCATGACGCATGGGGCCATTTTTTAAAAAAAGAGCTGCCAATCACATCCGCTGCACGAATACCATGGAACGTGTGGAAATGGCAATAGACCGTTGTAAAAGATGTCTGTGGTAGCACGGACAAAAAACCCCCAAAAAACCGGAAACATTGCAGTGCGAATTCCACGGAACGTGTGGAAAGGGCCATTGTTTACACAGGAAATAGTACTGCTATCAGAAAAAGATGCTTCCTCGGTAGAAAAAGTTGTTTTCTGTGGGGGGGGGAAGGTCCAGTTTTCCACAGAGTAAGTCCAAAACTATGAATAGTGGGAATAACTGCTAACATTGCTTCTTCCAAGAATGAAATTAGTGCAGAATTACATCCTTAATTTGAAAACACCCATAGTGTCACCATACGGTCAGTTCTGCCTTTAGACAACTGAAGTGGCTGTGCCAAGCAGCAAGTGGGGAGGTCATGAAAAGATGGAAATGTGTTATTTGTCATGTACCTTCTGTATTTTTATTGCCAGGAAGGGAAGAATTACTTGTGAAATTCTCTGCTTATTGGGGCAAAATAACTTGCCTAGCTTTTGGTTCTGGTGTTACATGCATTCAAATAATCTCTGACTTACGGTAACCCTGTGGCAACCAATCTGGCAAGATCTGTTCAGAGGATATTTCCCATTGCCTTCCACTGAGGGAGATATCCAACTTGTCCAAGGTTTCCATGGTTGAACAGGAATTTGAACCCTGGGTTGCAGGAGTCCCAGTTAAACTTCACAACACTATGTAACACGGCCTCCCAAGCTTTAAGTACTAGTTATCTTAACTGGATGGTGGTGACATTTGCTTCTCTGCCTCTAGGAGCAAATTATCTTGGACTGGACGTATGCCACTGCATCTTGCAACTCATTACGCTAGAGCAGTGGTTCTCAACCTGTGGGTCCCCAGATGTTCATGGACTTCAGCTCCCAGAAGCCCCAGCCACTATGGTCAATGCTCAGGGCTTCTGGGAGCTGAAGTCCACAAACATCTGGGGACCCACAGGTTGAGAACCACTGTGCTAGAGCATCCTCTTAGGATAAGAATGCAGATGTGTAAATCTTGGTGATTAAAATTAATTTATACAAAATGAAGAAAATACGCAGAAGGAAAATCAGGTCCATAGGCCTGGGGGAAAAAAGGATAACAGCTAGCCAGAAGATTTTCTTCAAATATAGTTACAACAAACAAAAAAAGCTTTTTAAAAAATGGTGATATGCTTGGATTTACAACTAGCATGTATCATGACTCAACTGTTTCACCCTTGATTTCTGATTCTGTTTTAGTTGCACAGGCTGTGTCTCATATGGGGTGAAAATGTCCACCAGCGATTCTAAGAAATTCAGCATGATTAAATAAAGGATTAGGTAGCTACTGAGCCAGGGGGAATGTGCCTTAAATTAGAAAAGAAATGATCCACTTTCTGCTGTTGCTTACAGAGTATGCCCAAGGGTGTCTGCATTTTCGTGATACTAACTGAAGCAAATACTGAACTCTTCATGTGATGAAAAGATGCAAGTCACACATTCATTCAACCATTCCAATTAACAGCATTAACTGGACCCAGTCTTCAAAAATGGCCAGAGGTCCACAGATCACTTATCTGTGTGCTAAGCTTTCCTACCTACACTCCTCAGATGGTAGTTATACACAGCATTTTTTTCCTGTCATAGTCCTAATCCCAAATATATATAGCATAAATAGCAATTCTCTTTATCATGAAGAAGCTCACAATTTAGAATATAATAGATTCTTCTCTCTGTAGAGAAAGGCTTTCAGAAAATGACACCAATGCCACAGTTTTACTGGATCTTGCTATGTGGTTGACTTCACATTGTGGCTACACTAGCCTCATGCCTTTAATTACATGGAGGGTATATAAGAGACAAAGGCCCTTTCCACACCTTACTGTTTTCCATCATCATCCTGTCATGATCCTGGCAGTGTCACTGCTGGGATGGGAATGTGATCCGAACACTCGCCTCTGTACCTGGCCAGCTGCCTGTGGAAGGGTAGTACGAGGGACATACCTTCTTTCTGCAGTGCAGCCAGCCACTTCCCATGCTGCACTGGGGAAGGAAGCACCTAGATCATGCTTTCTTCCTTTCTGCACGGCCGCCAGCGATAGGAGCATCACACGATCGGGGCCATTACTGGATTTTTTTTTCTGGTAATGGAATATCTTGTGATTGCAATGGCTGGGGACTCATGTGCGGTGAGCCCATGATGATGTTGTGTGAAAACATGACTCACAGACCAGCAACAATGCATCCTCATCCCAGGACAGCAATATCAGGCAGAAATGTCCAAAGATGTGATTTCCAGCTCTTTCCTGCATGCTTGCTTGATTCGTAATGTTCTGTACTACACTTTAGAATAGTCTAGTGGACAGTGTAGTTGTTACCTTCATGAACATACTGTGAAATATAACCACTGTCTGCAACCACAGGATAGCAAAGTAGACTGTCTAATTCAGTAAGCATGTTGCAAATATGAATTTGAAACATGTCCTTATACTGCACACACAGACAACCCCTCTATTATTGGTAGAAACCAGCATGAGCAAAACTAATTTTATGTCGATTTATGGCCTAGTTTGCACAAATATATTACTTAACAACTGAAGGTCATCAATTTTGTGGCAGGACAAATACACACAGTTGCTCTTTGTGGTGCAGAAAATCATTTGTATTGAGAGAAGGAAAGTGATTTAGAAGGCAAGGATACTTAGGGGGAAACAGAGCAGTTGCAAGTTCATGGCTGTCACTGCAGATTGGTATCTACTGATAACAGTGGCAGTGTATTAATAATCTGTCATGTAAAGTTGACATATTAGATACTGTATTCCATTCAGATGCACAATGAAATATAATCCATTTTATTACCTCCAGAATTACAATCATTCTAGTAAAAGGCTTTTGCAAGTTTAAACGTGCTTTCAAGTTCATATCGTAAATACAGTTCACTGCAGTATCTTCTTATCAGCAAAATCAACAGAAGTCTTATCTGGATGATGTACCAGCATACCCACACTCCCCAAATAAGGAGAAAGTTTCAGGCTAGATACAAATGTTGATACCAGCTGATAAAAACAGAGTCAGAGAAGCTGAATGATCGTACTACCCAAAATTAATTATTTTTGACACACTAAGCTATGAGGATACATTTAGTGTCCTAATAATGTGTATACACATACATTTTATTCCCCTGATGCCTCAGAAAGGTTTGCTTTCCTTGGCAATTTACCATGGGCCCTTTCTGAACCCTACCTTTTGACAAATCCATCCTACGGGGATCCCAGTGTTGGCTCTCCTGGAAGGGGATTGTGACAGAAGTGCTCCTCTCCACACTGGCTGCCTGCTGGAATGGAGGAAGAGCAGCCGCCTTGCCTCTTCCTTCCACAGTGCAGCCAGGTACTTTCCCAGGCTGTGCTGGGGGAGGAAGCACAGCCACTGCGCTTCCAGGAGTGGGAGGGCTGCACAATCACATTCATTGATGGGAAAAAACTGTCAGTGATTTACTCTGAGATTGCGACAGGTGGTGACGGGTTGGCAATGGGATCGCTGCAACGTCATGCAGAACCATTGTTGCTCTCGCATTGTGATCCTGTCACCATTGTGGATTGGAGTGGGCTGTGGAAAGGACCATAGTGCTATGGTTGAGACCAAAATTTGTACATGGAAATAAAAAATAAGAGACAAAACATAAACTGTTGTTTTAAACAGGGGCCACAGTTTTAAACAAGAGCCATGATAGGGCATATCTGTGTGGAATCTTTTCATGGGGGTAGGATTCCAAGGTTCTTGTTCACATAAAGAGCTTCTCTATGAACAGAAACTTCAATTTAATTGAATCACTTTCCCCACAACAGAAATAACAAGGGAGGGGCCAGGCTCAAGAGCTCCCTAACTGAAGAAGGTATAATACCTGAGATACCTGAGATGTCAATGTGTGAGTCTGACTTTTCTAAAGCCATCCATCATTCATATAGTTGACCACACATCTTTGTTTCTCCCATAAAGAATTTTCTGTGAAGTCAGATCAATTCAGAATAAGCTGCAGACAACAGTTTGCCAAGCCATGAATGTTGCAGCATTTTCAGTTTTAGTTCTTATGGCATTGTATCATGGAGTTTTCTCTCTAGAGACTAGATAACCCAGTTAGAGGTATATACTTAGTGCACTCACTGCCTGCCAATATAGATTCAAGTAGATCCCACTGGGAGGAATGGTTTCTGAAATGAAAATCAGGCTACCTTTTGGAGCCTACAATACTGTTGCTTCTTATTCTCCTTGAGTTTTGCTGGAAGTAGCATTTATTGCATGAATGCCACTGCTGTATAGAACCTATCCTTGTTTCCTGTCCTTCATATGATACCTGATGGTTCATTTCTGAAAAGTAAGAAGGAAAATGACTAGGGCTGGTGTGGAAAGTGGTATCTTCTGAATAAGAAATACCACCCCAATTTAGGATGGTTGAAATCATTTGGTTAATCAGTGGTTACTGATAACTCTGCACCATGTAGGCCCACAAACAATTTTCTCTGTAGCTAGTCTGCAAATGTGGATCCAGATAGATTCCTGGAAATATGGATTATGAAAATAGTAATCTTGTTGCTGCTGAAAAAGGTGTTCTGAGGCTCCATCATAAATCAGAAAGACTGCTTCTGTCATTGAGACTAATGATGAAGTGAGTTCAGGCCAAGGAGGAGTCATCTCTTTTTTTGCCCTGTGTCAGAAATCTCCCAAAATAATTCTGAAAAGGTTTCATTAGGAATAGCAGTACTCTAGTCATCCAGGATGAATTTTCAAACCGCCATCATTTTGGTTTGCTTACAGGAGGCAGATGCCCAATCTTTCCTGGAAGAACACTTGCCATGCCAGAGGAAGTCTCAGATGCCTAGACATTTCATGTGTAGGGAGGCTGAAATCACAAGAACTGGATGCATTATGCATACACTGCAGTGACCAAGGCGTCCCTAGGCCTAATTTTCTAATGGACAGAATCTTGTCAGTTTTCCCATTGCCTACAGCAAATAGGATGAGGGTTGGCAATAGCAAAAAGACTTCTGCATACCAAAATAAGCACAGATTTTTACACAAATTCCCAACATCACCACAGAGTCTTACAACACAATATGAAATGAAAATGGAAAGAAAATTCAGGTTGGATTAAGAAAAAAAAAGTCAAAGAATACAAAACTGAGTTATTCTTACAGGTCTATGCCCAACACACTGGATACCAATGGTGGGGAGGAGCAGAGAATGGTGACCTAAAATACACTACTGTTGATATCTCTTGTTCACCAGAAACACCATGTTTCCTTGTCCTCTGCAAAAATCCATTACAGTCTTGAGCAACAATTCCCTCTCCACTATTGTCCTGATGATGTTGGCAAGCCATTGAATAAGGAAACAGAAAAGTTGAAGCTCAGCTGCATTTGAAATAATTTATGTTTCAGATACTTAATAACAACACTAGAATTTGAATGAAAGAAATAATTTTACCTTTAGCTTTTACTTTGCATTTTCTATTTCACTTCTTTGTAAATGTGAGTCACTCCAGGCTTATGATAAGCAGGTATTGACATGGTCTTTGAATATAAAGTAATTGCATAGAATTTCCTTCATTTTATGGAAGTTGACAACAACTAAGCATAATTGTACTGAGAGGAATCATTGTCAATTTTTCAGGAAGGTCAAAGGCATATCAGGAAATTAATCTGATAATAACTGATATTAATCAATTGGCAATAACTGCCATTATGATATCCAGTACTAATTATTTTTGCATGTCAGAAAACATACGACTGTCTCAAGGTAATAATGTAAAATATATCACTTGGGAAGGGAGGGAAATTACCACCTAAGGTTTACAAAGGATCAGCTAGATTTCATAACCTTACATAGGCCCTTTCCGCAGCTTGCCTCTTCTTAGTGCTCGGGTGTGGGGATCGCGCGAGCAGCCTCTTGAAAGAGGCTCTTGAGTCACTGCTGCTTCAGCTCTGCAGCTGCTGCCTGCTAGTGAGCGGGCAGCGTGAGAGCTCCTCTTCGTCCTTCCGCAGCGCACCCTGGGATTTTCCCAGGCTGCGCTGGGGGAGGAAGCGCGAGCGCTGCGGTTCCAGAGGCTCCGCATGCACGGTAAGTGTGCGCGGGGCCCTGGAGTGATGTGCGATCATGCACCATTTTTGGCTACAAGCCAAAAATAAAATAGTGCGTGATCGGTACCTGCTGGCCTCAGCAGCATCGCACAACTGCGAGTGCGTCCTGTGGATCACTCCTCACAATAGCACGATGCTCCAGGGTCCCTTTCACATGGCAAATGCAGTGTGAAAAGGGCTATAATACTGCTTTCTATTATATGTTAATGCTCATAAGTGAAACTGATATAGTGATAAAATGCAGACTTATCTGACCTCCATTGCCAACTGGCAACCATATTGCTTCTTCACATTCTGTCCTGAGAGTAACTTCTTGTCCAGAGGACAGGTTACACAGCAGCAGAATCTACCACAACAATTAATTTTAGAGCAATCCATATTTTTTTTCATGATCTATATAATCAAGTCCTTGCTGCAATCTGTAAAAAACAGGTTGATTTTCTTCTGAAATTCTTTGATGCATTCCTTTAGCTGACATTGTCTGCAATATAATATCTAGAGTCTTACTTTTCTGAACCAAGCTTGGACATCTATAATAATGGTGAAATTTTTGTTGTAAAATCTTAAATATCACTTTGCTTGCATGTGATATTAATTAAATAGTTGCATTAACCAAAATGGTTTATGCAATAAATAGTCCAATATTTTTATTTCCACATTTGTTGGCAGATTTTTGTTAGAATTTGGAGACATATTAACTTATCTACAGTTGTTCATGGGCTGGTAAAGTATTGGTTAGATATTGCAATGTGATATTGCCTCTATGGAGGCTGCAAATTCAGAACCTGCAGTAGTGTAAAAACAAAAACCAGCAGCTAGACTGCTACCCGTGATATCATATAAAAATCACATAACACCAGTTTTAAAGTAAACATACTGGCAGCCAGTGTTCTTCCAGTCTGAATGAAAGATGTTGGTAATGGACACTTAAAGCCCTAAATGGTTTGAGACTTCAATACTTGAAAGAGCACATCCCTATATATAGACCCACTTGAGGGTTAAGATCTGCTGGAGGGGTCCTCATCCGTGTCCCATCAGTCAGGAGTATATACTATGAGAGGACACAGGAGAGGGTATTTTCTGCTGTGGCACTTCAGTCTTAGAACACTCTTCCTTTGGAGGTCTGTTTGATGCCAGTGTTGCTCTTGCTACACAACCAAGTGTTTATTAAAGCTTTTGGAGCATAATTGAGTTTTAGACATACCTTTGCATGTACACGTACAATCATTTAAGAATATTTTAACTGGTTTTAGTATGGATTTTTTTTTTACTTGTTAAAATGTTTGTTATATTTTCAGACTTTTAAAATAATTTTTAAAATGTTTTGGCATTGCTTTAAATTTGTCATATTGGTTTTAATATGTTGAGATTTTTGACAAAAGGATAGGGCAGAAATATTTAAATAAATAAATAAATAAATAAGCAAGCTTGAAACAGCTCTATTGGCATACTATCTGTTGCTGGCGATTTATTTCTCCCAAGTGCTTCGAGATCAGAGTCTACATCGCTTTCTAAAATTGTAGATTAAACATCAAATGGTTCTTCCTTGCAGGAATCTGTCATTCTTTCATCTCTTTCATGATAGTATATTGCTTCCATTGTTTGCTTTGTTTATACTGTCCTGATCATACAATGTGTACCTTTATTGCTAGTATATTATCCATATTCCTGAAATGAATTTTCCTTTATTTCCTGGATCTGATAAAAAGATTTCTTGTTCTACCTTCTTTGTGTCTTCTATTTCTTTGCATAGATTATTACAATAGTTCTCTTGCTCTCTACACACAAAGCATGATCAGTTATGCTCTGAATTCAGACCATGTTTACTTTTCCAATGAGACTTTTTTTTCTTTCTGTATACAGATAACAGACTTTTTTCATTCTTCTTTGATACGTCTTGGACTTCATTCCAGAATTCTTCTGGCTCCTGGTCAATTAGGCCTATCAGTGCAAATCTGTTTATTATATTGCCTTTACATCTGACAGGGATATTGTTTGGATTTCATTTTGTCACTATGGCTGATTTAGCATATTTCTTCACCTCCTATCTGATGTTTGATATTGGGAGTTCATAGACTTTGTCACAGCTAGCTCCTGGTCTTGTTTTTGCAAAGAGAATGGAATTTCTCCATATACTCCTTTCAATTATGCATTCTGTTTGATTCTGTATTGACTAGCCAGCGATGTCCATATATGCAGTTGTCTGTTCAGTGGCCCGAAGAGTGCATTTGCAGTGAACAAACTGTTGGTTGCAAAAATTTGATAATAATTTCTCCTGCTTAATTTCTTAACCCTAGGCCAAATTCTCCAACATTTTTTGATTCTGCTCTATTTCCTACTTTCACATTCCATTTGCTCATGAGTATCAGTATGTCCTGTTTTGGTGGGTTATCAATTTTCTCTTGGATGCCAGCACAGATTCCTCCTCTTCTGTCTCCACAGTTTGAGCATATACTTTGATAGACAGTTTTTCGATGCAGTCTTGTACACATTACTCAGTTAGACTATGCTTTATACCAGTGGTTCTCAACCTTCCTAATGCTGCGACCCTTTAATACAGTTCCTCATGTTGTGGTGACCCCCAACCATAAAATTATTTTTGTTGCTACTTCATAACTGTAATTTTGCTACTGTTATGAATCGTAATGTAAATACCTGATATTTAGTCTACCATAAATGATATAAAGTTTGAAGATTTGGTTTCAGTGCATTCAGACTGAATTAAATCCAAAAATAAATCTGGCATGGGAGTAACACTAGATTTTGTAGGCTTATTCCTTACAATTGATGCAACATTCTTGTTTTTATCAATATCTGAAGTGGTACTCTCCATACTGTCCAGTCCCAGAGTTACCAACACCTTTTCCAGCAAATTTTTAAAAGAATCTGAGGAAAATAATCTCACTTTATTATCATCTTCTGCATCCTCCTCCTTGGAAATAGAACCATCTGATTTAGAGTCATTATCCCCATGAATATCTGCCAAATCTGCTTCCTCATCACTTTCAGATTCAGTGTTGATTTGTTCAGAGTGTGACAAAGCAGATTCCTCAACTCTAGTCACTTTGGACCTACAGGTAGACTTTTTTGGTAAACACACACCAGCGTCATTTGATTCAGCTTGAATAACTTTTGTATCATCAGGAAAATCATGTGAAAATGAAGGATTCATTGAAGTAGTTTGTTGACTGCTTAATAATGACATTACATTCAAATTCAATGAATTGTCCAACTTGCAATACATTTTTTAAACTTGTTATGTATTTTGTGAAATCATTTCACTAATATTGTTTGCCTATTAACATGCGCCTCCATTTCTTCAGCAATTATTTGTCTTATCACCTCCCTACTAATAATAAGAATAATAATAAAATTTATTTCTATTCCGCCTCTCCCAAATGGATCGAGGCGGCATTACGGAACATATAAATATTAAAACATCAAAATGTAGCCCACCCTCCCCACCCACCAACCCTACCATCCCCCCAACACACCAACTATTAAAACAGATTAAAAAACAGATTACTACACTCAGACGCATCCCCCTGGGAACA
The DNA here is from genome assembly GCA_948472985.1 of Iguana delicatissima. Lineage (NCBI taxonomy): Eukaryota > Metazoa > Chordata > Lepidosauria > Squamata > Iguanidae > Iguana > Iguana delicatissima. The sequence goes on along the minus strand of CAOKZL010001004.1, from coordinate 311,216 downwards.
CACTGAGGACATAGGAGGTTCAAATCTTACTTCTTTACGTTCCATAGGCATTGCAGTTTGACTCCTAGTGAATAATGGCACCATACACAATGCTAAATTGCCCTGCGCTACTGTATTCGCTAATACAGAAGAGCAAGGAACTGCTGACTGAGAGGCTGCCATTTCTCCTGGCAGAGGCTGCTCGCATGTTTGAGTGGGATTGGTTGTGTTGCTGGCGAGCTTGGATTGGTCAGGAGAGCTCCTTCCTCTCATAGCCCCCTCCCTTGCTTTCTGAACGCCTCTTTTCAGTATGGTGACCGTAAGTTAAAGGAGCAGTTGGGAGCCCTTCCCCGCCCTTAAGAGACTTAACTGCATTACCAGGTGATTTTCCTTTCACCTTCTTTTTAATTTTTGCCTTCTCAGACTTCCTTATACTAGATGTTTTTAGCTTTGTTTGAACCTCAGAGTGGCTGGTCGGAGATTGCCCTTCCAGCTCACTCTCGCTCGATGTCAAGAATTTTCTTTAGTAAGGTACTTCAAAGGGGGCAGGAGGACACGAGCACGTGGCTCGCACTTGCGCACCACCACCGAGGAGGGAATGGAGCCTAAGACCATTGGAAATACGTATTTTCCTATGGTCTTAGGCGACCCCTGTGAAATGGTCTTTCGACCCCCAAAGGGGTCACAACCCACAGGTTGAGAACTGCTGCTTTATACCCTCTGACCGCTTTTGCTACATCTTGGCTCCCTATTAATGCCTTCTTACTTTTTTCTTAGATTGTCATTTCCAGAATAACGTTATGCAATTATCTGTTTGAAAATGTCCCATTTCTGTCCACTTGAGTTCACTGACACCAGGCATTGCAATGTTTATATGCTCCATTCCTTGTTTCAGAATTAGCTTCCCTCATTCCTTGATTCTCTTTCTCACATGCCACATTTCTCTTCTATGCATTACAGAACTCTGGGGTTTCCTTTCATGGCTGACCATGAAAGCATATGAACATCCTTTCAACTTGAGTCCAGCTGCATCATTTTAGATAGCACTACTCATTTTTGGTCTCCCCGAGGAGCTCATAAACTGCCTTCTGACCTGGGGTGTGGTATCTCAGTTTCGTACACTATTTCTTGCTTCATTTTCAATTGTCTCATCAAAGGGCTTCAAAGTAAATAGAATTCAGAAGTGCTTTGCCTCCTTCTGAGTAGTATTGACAAAAGTTAGCTACAGTGCCACTGACGTTTTCTCTGAGAGATGCTTTGTCAGTGTAAACGCACACCCCATTACCCTTGCTGCCTGGTACTTTCTCTTACCACATTAAACTGTTTGGCACATTTAGTCTGGCTCCTCGGCAAAACTTTCTTGCAATGCTACTATCAGCACTGCCTCTTTCCTCCTAGGAGGGCACATTCCTACCAAAATGGAAATGTAGTGTTATGGTGGGGAACTCCCACAGTACACTGTTAACACACATTGGGGCACTATATTATGTATTCATTTTAGGGCTAACAAAGCTACCTATTGTAAAAAAAAAAAAAAGGGGACTGTAAAAGTTTCTGATATAAAGCTTCCTGACCTGGAGATGCCTTAGGTACAGATTCTGATGACTGACATTTACTGTGCAAGGAGCAGAAAGTAAATTGGAATCCATGAACCACAAGGTTTTCCCCAGAAGATGTCTCTGATTTCAGCTGTAATGTTCATACATTTCATTAGTATTGTACTACACCTGGAAAGGAAGATGCATAATATTTCATGCAATAGTGAATAGACTAGCAAGAATATCAAAGATAGTCTTTCGAGGATAATAATTTTACCTGTCATGCTTAAAGGTTATGTTAAACCATTCAACTGAGCAAGCTCCATACTTCTTTTACGCATATTTATTCTGTACTTCTGCAGTTTTCTACTTTTTTATTTAAAAAATTCTTATCTCCCAAGGATATAGATCAGATCACCCTCCTCAAGGACATCTTTACCATCCATGATGTCAAAAACCACAGAGAAGTAGAAGATTGCCCAGGGAAAGCAAAGTAGAGTGAGTCTCACTTTATGAGACATGAACCAATATCATTCAAATCTTGGTAACATCCAGCTTTTGCCTCTAAATGTCCTCAGATTACGAATGAGGGACAAAAATTGGCCAAGAAGTGGTGCTGGTGTCTGGGGACAAAACAAATCCATTGCGGTGAAATCGTGTAAACTAGGTATTAGTGAGGAGGGAGCAGGCTTGTTTGCTGCTGCTCCAGAGACTAGGACAAGGAGCAATGGATTCAAGCTGGAGGAAAAGAGATTCCACCTGTACCTCAGGAAGTACTTCCTGACAGTCAGAGCTGTCCGGCAGTGGAATATGCTGTCTTGGAGTGTGGTGGAGTCTCCTTCTTTGGAGGTTTTTAGGCAGAGGCTGGATGGCCATCTGTTGGGAATGCTTTGATGTGTGTTCCTGCATAGCAGGGGGTTGGACTGGATGGTCCCTGTGGTCTCTTCCTACTCTATGATTCTATGATTCTATGAGATTACTTTTGTAATTGCAAAATAGCAGTTCTCTTGATGCCTGATGCCAAGCTTTCTTATTTGCTGGAGATACAGGTTTGAAGCCATAGGCACTGGGGTATTAATTGTGATCCTATTGTTTTCTGAGCTTAACTTAGCATATCAGAAAGAGATACTATAGTAAGGACGTGTGATAATTTCATTTCAACACAATAGTCCCTTCATAGCTTTCCTTTCAAGTCCTAGGCCCTTTCCGCAATGCACCTTTTCATGGAGCTGGGATGCGGGGATCGTGCGAGCACCCTCCAGTGAGAGGCTATCGCTTCCCGGTTCCTTCAGCTCCACAGCTGCCGCCCACTCACATGAGAGCCCTGCCTCTTCCTTCCGCAGTGCAGCCTGAGAGTTTCCCAGGCTGAGCTTGGGCAGGAAGTGTGAGTGCCGCAGCTCCGGAGCTCTGCACGCATGGCAAGTGCACATGGGGCCCTGGAGCAATGCACAACTGTGCACCATTTTCGGCTCAAAGCTGAAAATGAAAAAGTGCGCGAGCAGTGCCTGCCAGAACCTGATGCATCATGCGACTGTGAATGCATCATGTGGACCGCTCCTCACATTTATGCGATGCTCGAGGGGCCCTTTCGCATAGCAAATGCCATGCGAAAAGGGCCCTAGACTTCTTCTGATCTACATACAGCACTTTCAAGAATAAGAGTCAGAGGAAAAACTTGGACAAATACTTTCAAAAAGTAATTAAATGACATAACTTATTATGAGGTTTGCACCTCAAGTTTAGTGGTTGCTATCATAGTTTGTGGCAGTGTGTTATATTGCCTGTTACTTTTCCATTTCGCTTTTTTAAAAATCCATTTAATAAAATAAGAAAATAGGCTTTTTCAAAATAAAATCCCCTCAAAATGTTTCTGAAATACTTTTGCTTCCGAAAAGTAATCAGCAAAAGTAATGAGTAAAGAGTTACTCCTTATATGAAAAAAAAAAGTCAATGATTTTAGCAACTGGTCTGCGGTTTTACAAAAGGAACAACACTGTACGCTCATTATCTCCCCAAGTAACACGATGTATATCACATTGCAATGTGTAACACGCTACTCCCAGACTTTGGTGAATAGAAACATATTCATAAATATAATTGTTCTTATAACTTTAGCAAACATACAAAAGACTTTGATTGTCTCTTGACCTATTCATGAACTATCCTAACTTCCAGGGAACCAAAACTCTGCACAGGTACAGGACTCTTTCATCTGGTTTGTATATTACTTTTAATGTATGGAAAACCTTAACTGTAGAGGCCTGGATTCTTGCGTGTTCAAGATATAAGACTTATGAAAACCAGAAGTGATCATGCCTAACTTTATTTTAAAAAAGACAAATGAGTGTCTTATTGATTAATTGAATGAATGAATGAATGAATGAATGAATGAATTTATATTCCACCTTTCTCCCAAAATGGGATTCAAAGTTGCTTACATTAATTTAAAAATTATCTAGCTAAACCATAATTTTAAAAAAGTTAAAAAGAATTAAATAACATTATTAAAAGCATGACCAAAAACACTTAAAGTATATTTAAAACATGGTGTCAGTAAAAGATTTAAAAAACAGGACACCACTTTACACACACTACTGCTCCATAATTAAAATGGAAAGACCTGCCTGAATAAAAACGTATTTACCTGGTTGTGGAAAGAGAGCAGGAAGGGGGCCAAGCAGACCTTCCATGGCAGTTCCACAGCCTGGGAGCATCCATGGTGAAGCCTCTCTCTCAAGTTCTCACCAGCTGCACCTGCAGACGTGGTGGAACTGAGAAAAAGCCTTCCACTGCAGATCTTAAAGCTGTTGGCCTTACAGCTTGTCCTCTCTTACAATGTTGGAAGCACAGACATACTGTTTTGTCACATCCCTCTTTTTACCTTAACCATTCCTTGAATTCAGCACATCCCTCAAGGAGATAAAGATCCCTCTTTTTCCAGATAAAATGTAAAGCTTCTGTAACCAAAATATTGAGGCCCTGCTAAACATTTCAGCTAAACATCTTCCATCTGATATAGATGAGACCTCTGACACTTATTTCACTATCTAACTCCAGTACTGCCATCCCGTTTTAAGAGTTTCAGTTCCATTCTTCTGCTAGTATCATGTAGAATATATCTAAAGTGCATAATGGAGTTACTCCACTTTCGAATGAGATGAAAGAGGTGATGAGTCAGAGTGGGTTATATTAGGGGAAAGCAATATAATCACCATTCAGAAGGTAATCATGAGGAAGGGCTGTTTTTACAAAGAAAGCTGCTGCCCACATCCCAGCTTGATTCAGATATAATTCGCTTTATGAAAGTGACCAGGTGACTCCCCAGCTATGCGCCTTCAACTTCTTCTGAATCATTCCTTCTAAGCAGCATCATTGCAAGATGGGTCAGCATTTTTATTTACACCCCCCTGCTAGGTATGCCACCCTAAAACTGCACGATCTTCTATGACCACTCAAAACCCTGCTGTTACGAGTGGGAGGCATATGGAAGCTCTAATATATAGAATGAGGGGGAAAGGATTAATTGCACAGCTTCTGATGGACTAGAAGAACCAAAAAGGTGGACATTCCATCGCTAACAACGTACTTATTTCAAAGCATTCTCCCACTCACACTACCTCCTTACAAAGATAAGTTCTTATTTCTGGAATTAGAACATTCAGGTACAGAAGAACTGATGTAAAATATTAATATTTCCCCCCTATTATATACACTGTCAAAAACTTCCCTGATTGCTTTAAGCACTGATAAAATAATTTCATGTTAAAGCATAAATCAACAGTGAATATAGGAGTAAGAGTAGGTATATAATATGCATAGCCATTCAGTCAACAAGTGTTTGATTTCTGTGCAACTAAATATAATGTGAACAAGGTGGTTTGGAAAGTACTTGTCTAGTCTGTAGTCCACTGGGACAGATATGAGATGCAATGAACTAGGTGTTTATTTTTTTTTTTAAAAAAGGAATGCAATGAGAACACAGAAATCCCAACTAAATGGCAAACTTACATTTGTCTTGCACAGTAGGAGTTATGTCTTCATACACCAGAAAGTTGTGGGGAAACCAGAGGGTTACAGATGGGGGGAAGTGGGTGGTGTAGAATGAGTAAATTCCACAAAGTATAGAATATGATGGCCAAAAAAATCACAAAAGTCTACTGAATCAGGAGGAACTAAGCTGCAGGAACAAAATCCACAGGATTCATAGTAATTAAGGCCTTACTTCATTTCATCGGATTTAGTTTTGGCTAACTGTTTTACTGTTTAGTTTTGGCTAACAGTCCAAATAATAGGAAGAGCAATGAACACATGAATATACTGAATGTGATCTCATTCTCTTTCTCTCCCTCTCTGTATATGTGACTTCAAGTTGCCTAGCAACTTGTGGAGACCCCATGAATTTCACAGGGTTTTCTTAGGCCCTTTCTGCACCTTACCTTTTTCCAGCGCTAGGGTGCAGCCTCTGGCAAGAGGCTCTCACATCCCTGCTCCTTCAGCTCCGTACAAGCTGCCTGCTCACGTGAGAGCCCCGCCTCTTCCTTCCACAGTGCAGCCTGGGACTTTCCCAGGCTGCACTGGGGCAGGAAGTATGACCAGCATGGCTCTGGAGGCTCCGCACACCGGGTAAGTGCAGGTGGGGCCCGGGAGCAATGTGCAATTGCACACCATTTTCGGCTTCCTGCCGAAAATGAAAGGTGTGCGATCAGAGCCCGCCAGCCCCTGGAGCATCACATGATAGTGAGTGTGTCATGCCAATCACTCCTCACAATCGCGCGATGCTCCAGGTGCCCTTTCGCATGACAAATGCTTTGTGCAAAGGGCCTTAGACAAGGAATACTCAAAGGTGGCTTGCCAGTTCTTTCCTACGAAATATAGCCTATAGCACCAGGTATTCACTGGTGGTCTTAACCAGGACTGACCCTGCTTAGCTTCCAACATCAGAGAGGACCTGGTGCCTTCAGCATATTTAATGTATAGACACAAAAAATTCTCATAATAAAGCCTGTGAAAGCCCCAGTAGATGTTAATATGCTAGCACGGGGCCTGGGAGGCTGTAAGATGCTCTGAGCCACGAAACTCAGAGGTGACTTTCAGCAATTTACTCTTTCACAACTTGAACTACCTGGCAGGGTTACTGTGAAGATAAAGTAGGAAGGGAATGAGTCAATTAACTTCAGTAAATTCGCTGGAAGAAAGGCAAGATGCACATGCAACTACTCCCACTACTAATTAATCATATTGGCTCAACTATTTACAATTGATTTATTCCCTGTTTTCAATAATAATTATAATGCAACCTATTATTTTTTAAGTTTTATAGATAATAAAACATCAATTATATTCCATGTCTGGGAAATTCACCAGTAACCACTTCCCGGTCTATAAGACCCAAATATATACTATTCCTATTATATAACTGAGAAGTACTTGTACTTCTTTGAGTAATGGTACCTGCAAGATTTTTCTACATTTTTGCCAGGTTATACAAAGAACTCCTCAATGCCCATTTGAATTTAAATAGTGGAGCTGTCTTTTGCTTCACAGACTCATCGTTTATGCTGTCCTAGAAGAAGCTAATCTTTCTGACGTTATCAAGTACTTCCATTTAAAGTTTATATAATTGAATTAGATTTGTTCCATTTAAACATCTTTTTTTCCTTCCTAGACTACATAAAATTAAAGTTTCGAAACCTTTTCATTTCAGCAGTATCCTATAATCTAGGGATTAACCTAATGCAGTCATTCTATGCACCATTTTATTAAAAAGAAAGAAATTTGAGTGCTGAAATAATGAAGCAGGAGAATGCCAAGTTCATCTGCCTTTTAAAAAGTAGGATTTTCTTTTTCATGATCTACCTTTGAAAACATACAGCATTGTAGTAATGACAGCAACAAGGCAACTGATGACATGAAATCATTTTGGAGTCATTAGCTACTTCAGGAAACAACATTACCTTGTATGATTTTCATTGAATTTCCTTGGAAAGAGTGCAAGTTTGGTTCCCACTCAGAAATGCATAGAGCCATATGGCTCATTTGTTATTAAGATTTCTTTACTTTCAAAATATCATTCATTCTTTCTACAACTCATATAACTTGTGACCACTTATCAAGCTGTTTATATCCATTGCCAAACTATAGTGTCCAAGTATACCATTAAGCTGACCCTCTGTGACTATTCTTTCCCCATCTAATAGGGTAAAGTTTAATCTCCATAAAATCCAGCCAGCCTAATCAACAATGAGAGGTTCATCGAGCTGTCATCAGTCACGTAGGAACGGGAGGGGGGTCAGGGGAGCGCTTTGCCCCAGGCGGCAATGTTTTTGGGGCATCCTAGCTCATAGCCATGTCTCCGCATGCCCTGGCCATACCTTCATGCACTGCGGCCACACTCCACACACCGTGGCCATACCTCCATGCAGTGCTGCCACACTCCCATGCACTGTAGCCCTGCTCCCTGCCCCCCTCCACACACTCCAAGCTCTGCCACTGGCTGTCATCCAGCAGCACCTGGGGACCCCAATATGGGAACAGTTAACATAGGAAGTGGTCAGCAAAGACCACTCCAGCCAGAAACGCTCCAGTCACATATGGCCATTGTGCAAATTGTATGGTCCAGGAGTAGGGTGACAAACATGGATGCAAGAAAGCTAGGCAGACAGATTTTAGAGGCCTCAACAGATTTGGACTGTCTGGCATACCTCCTCTCCACACCAACCTTTGGTTGAACCTCATTCAGTCCTTCCACAGTATGTCTTCACTGAAACAGAAGGAAATCTTTTTCTGTTCTAGTGACCTAATAATAAAACTCTCCATCCAAACACGCAGAAAGATGGTATTTCAATAGAAAGCAAGATCTGTGAGTTCAGCATCATAAGTGCAATTTTTTAAAGATATATTTTGCATGTTTATAGAAAACCTTTAATTTCTCTAACCTCTTTCACAATTATTTCTCTTAGGCTACATGCAGGTATAGAGTTGCAGTTGCATTTTCCAGGGAATGGGAACTGGTGAGGCATGTCACTTCTCCTAGAATATATTTCCTATTGCTATTTTCACACAATCTACAAAATCACAAAACAGAGCTGACAGGTTGGTTCTCATGGGCCTGGGTTTCTGCTCTTCAGGGGTTTTGTTGTCAGCCCAAATGTGCTGCGTATGACAGCTAATTTGTATAATACAAATGATGCTACCTTATAAGTTTTATCTTAGTGGAATGCTAACTAGAGCATCTCTTCTTATAAACAAGCACTTGAGTTTATTACTCATAATCCTACAAACCAATCTTAAACCCTACAGTACATTGTGAAAAGGTTGTCAGTCCACATCCTCAACAGTTACTTTGTTTACTGTAAAACTTCAACAGATTGCAACCCTACATACAATCATTGTTATGTCCCATTGAACTTAATGAACTTAGTGAGCATGTATAGGCTTACCTGAAAACTATACATTTAAGTACTACTACTTATATTCTAGCTAGGTTGTAAAAAATTCCACCAGCTGTCTCAACAACATACATGCAGCTATGATTCATTAAAATGGATGCACAACTTCATTTCCTGGCATTTAATTCAACCAAGGCCTCTGCCATTTTTATAAATGCTATGTCTCATTTCTGTTTTAAAATCCACTTTCAAATCCCATGATTTCCAAAACAAAAGGACTACAGACTCAGAACAGAATGCAACCTTAAAACTCTTAAAACTTCACAATGACCAACAAAGTATGGCTCAACACAGTCATGTTTCTCTGAAGTACCAGCCATGAAAGTTACCATAAAGTACAGACTATGAAAAATATTTATCAATAAAAGGAAGATAGCAGGTGTAACTACTTCAGGAAAAAGAACCTTCAAATAACTCTAGATAGAAACAGGGATGATTTTATTGCCTTCTTAGAATAAATCACTGCAAAATCATCTGCTTTCAAATACACCACCTCCTCTCCACTACTCAAAAAGATGTTCAGAGAGCAAAATCTTATCTTTTCTCAGTCACTTAGCAATGCACCAACATCACAGGAACATAGTTTCTAAAGTTATTAGCTGCACCATCAAAATTTTAGGAGAACTCATTGATCTTACCCTGAGTGTGTAGATTTTGATTCAGTTCTTAATTCTCCACCCTGAGACCTGAAAGAAAGAAGGAAAGAAAGGAAGGAAGGAAGGAAGGAAGGAAGGAAGGAAGGAAGGAAGGAAGGAAGGAAGACAAACAAAACAAAACAGAAAATATTTGTCAGTATGATAATGAAATTTCAAGGAAATTTTGAAGTAGCACAAAATTGAATAAATCAGTGCTAGAGCATAATTAACAGGTATGTACATATTTAAAATATTTTCCTCACATTTTAATCACAGGAATTTTGAAGGAAATCAGTATAAAATCAGAGTGAAATGTTTAAAACATCAACAAAATAATCAGTACCCAATTAACAGCAAAACTGCAGAAGTGGCTGATTTAAGTCTTGAAAAGCACACTTGACAGAGAAACAGGGTTCTTCCAGGATGGCAATTTGTGGTGGTTTGTGACACATGGCTTAATGTCACTTCTTGCTCATTGGTTGGCTTTTTGCTGCTTCCTTTTCCAAACAGCAAAAGGTGTGTTTGATGTTTACTTGTATGTTGTGAGGTGTGTTGTTATGATGTAAGCAGTCTGTCCTCTTGCTTTCTTCCCATTTGTCCAAATGTATTTCCCATGTGCAAAGCCCCCTTACCATTTTTTAAAAATAACTTTATACGGTTAGCTCTAAAGAAATTTAGTGAAAGAAAGTCTTCCTTCTCATTCCATTCTTCCCAGCACTTTCACTCTCCCAGCCACCTCTCTCTAGGATGAAAAAAATGGAAGGATGTAGACTGCAAAGTAATAATTTTTGAAACCTTCCCTGACACTATCACTGCCCCATCCATGCCTTTCACTCATTTCAGTGATCTTGGTGTGGATGAAAGGATCAGATATTTAGGCACATAGAGAGGGTTGCCAGTTGAGGGGCAAATCAGAAATAACTGCTCCTTTCTTCTGTTACCGTACCCTACTATCCCTCCAACAAGATATGCAATTTTCAGAAATTGGACTTATCAATGACTGGAGAATGCGATCAGGGTCACTCTGGCCAGAGAACATGTTCAGAGTTACACTTCCAGGAGATGCATTCAGAATTATGAAAGTTCAGATAGGATTATGCAGAAAACCCGATGCTGATGGGTTTGTGCCAATCTATTAACTGTTTCTGGCTCTTCGCATTTTTGAATATAATAGGCCCACCACATTTGTGAGAGATAGGGACAGAGAACCCTCACAAATGTGAAAAAATTATGAATAATTTCTGGAGCCCCTCCCTCCACTCTCCTACCCACTGCCAGACTGCTGCAGCCCAGGGTATCCAGGGAACCTGTGATAGCCCACATGGGCAGAGGTCCCAGGGCGTGCAGGGAATCACCTGCCCTGCAGGATCCTGCAGGCCTCCTCTGGAGTGCCCGCGTGGGCAGAGAACCCAGGGCATGCAGGCAATGGGCAATCACCCCCTGAACATTCCTCCTACCAATGCTGGAGCACCCGTGAGGGCAGTGGTGAGGGAGTACAAGAAAGGGATTATCTTTCCCCCTCCCTGTGCCCAGCCAAAAGGCTAGGGAATGGCAGGGGGGGGAATGGGGGAAGCAATTGGGTTCTTGGTGAATAATCAAATCTGTGAAAGTGAAACCCGCAAATGTGGTGGGAGAACTGTACAATGAAAGATGAACTCTCAGATTGCTGAGAAATCAGAGACTATCCCTCAGTCTTACCCTATGGAGATCTTCCCTATACACCCTACCTTACTAAACATTAAGAGATCGTCATGAGTCCCATCAAAGTTTTGTCACTTTGGAGTTAAGCAATCAAGCCCATTCTGGACCCTTTTGTCAGTCCCATGGGAAAACCATTATGGCTTTGTTAACACACTCCTTCAGGCTGTGAAACAGAGTATAAAAACTGTAGCTTCAACTCCAGGCAATCACAGTATGTAGTACATAGTGTCCTAGTCTGTTGTTGCTCTGTACTACCCTCTGAGTCCCTTCACTGCGACCACTTCTGCAGGACTGAGAACAATTACCTTTTCTACTCAGTCTCTCTCTACCTAACCTTTCTTGCCTCACTTTCTGATAGCCTGAGTGCCTGATTTCTTGTACGTTTGTCAATTCAAATAAAATACTTTGTTTACCTTTAGCTGGAGCCCTCTCTACATTTAATACTGGTATACATACGTGGAAAGATCCTGCCATTGTCCACCGCTCCTTTGACCTATAATTTCCTCAAATTCTAAAGCAGTGGTTCTCAACCTGTGGGTCCCCAGATGTTTTTGGACTTCAGCTCCCAGAAGCCCTGAGTATTGACCATAGTGGCTGGGGCTTCTGGGAGCTGAAGTCCAAAAACATCTGGGGACCCACAGGTTGAGAACCACTGTTCTAAAGAGACACTGGCACTGTGGGTGGACCCCAACATCCCCCACCTCTCAGGGTAACACTTCTACCGACTAAGAAGAATGTATTATAAGCTTGGCAGACCATCCTTTCACCCAGATCTGTTGGCTGGCAAGAATTATAATGAGGGAGGGACACAGATACCTTTCCATTGGTGAAATGTGGGGTGGCAAGCAGTTCTGAAGCACCAGTTATGCTATCATAAACCCAAATGAGAGAAAACATGCTGCTGATGATAGTGAGTATTAGGTCATGAAATGGGAAATTCTAGAAGATACTGCTGTGGACCAGCTTGGATTGGATCCAAAGTCCATGTGATCTAGGGTTGTAAAGGATATTGATTAATATTCACCACCTCAGTGGGGGAAAATGTGTATCTTCATACATGAGACACCCCATCGAGGAAAAAGAGAATATTTGCAATCTTCTTTACCATTCAGGACTTAGTTCAGGAAGTATTATTTGTGCAAAAATGATTTTTTTCAGGCCAGAAAACATGTTGCAGTGGACAATATGCTTTTTTTTCTGCACGAAATCAATATTGGAATAAGGAAACAGTGGATGCAACAATATAGCTTTTTGTGCAGAAAATGCATTTTTGCCAAATGATGCTTGAAAATAGTTCAGAAACCCTCATTCTCACACAGCCAGGAAAGAATAACTGAAATGATTTGTTTCTCTTATGAGTACAATATAAATGAAGGTATACATCTCTACTGTGGTAGAGGCCTGTCAACTGTGCCCTTCTAGAATTAGTACAATTGATTTTTTTTCTTTAGAGATAATGCATGGGAAACACTCGTTCTAGAGGAATACTTTGTATGACTCCCATATTTTTTTTAACCTAACCAGATCACTTAATTTTCAATCTATCTGTTTATTAATTTAAGTAAAAAATTAGTGTGGCCAATTTGCATTTGTGGTATAACTTAGGTCCACGGTTCTCTTTTTTTTGGCTTCATTTTGCTAAACATGACCTTGTGTGTTGTTTTACTGACTGAGCCAAGATTTCTCTAGATTCCTGGTAATTTCCTGATTTTATTATTATCACTAAAATTCTTGTAGGGACAGTGGATAAAACTGGGCAGAATGCCCTCACTCCATGATGTAGTTAATGCAAATACTAAAGGGCTCAAGTGACAAGTCTCCAAGCAACCTCAAGCGTTAGTATTTTTGAAACAAGCAAATACTGACTCTTCTGTGATTCTATTGCCTGTTTGCCTCCTAATTAAAAAGTAACTGATAAGGATAATTGTTTACTAATGAGACTGCAGCATTTTCTAGCTAATTTCGCTGTGGCCTTTCAGCAACAAAAAATACCAGAGTAGCAAACAAACAAACAAACAAACAAATTGTTGATCACAATTATGGCTGCTTGAATAGAACAGTATCTCCACCAGCTTCCGAGTGGCAGTTTCTTATTCTCAGTCACTTCTTTGAGTCCTTTGTTGCTTTGAAGATCTTCAAAGGGATATTTTTTGTTTATCACAAGCCCCAGAATTTACTGCTATTTTGTCCTGATGACTGTGTGAGTTGTAGTTTAAAAGCAGTTTTTCCAAGCTCTGTCCTTCTGTAATCTGACTTTGCCTTCTTCTCCATGTATCCACTCTTGTGCAAAACATTTCCATTTTTAATCTTTGTAACTTTTTAGACTTTGTTTTGTTTTCCTCCTCTAGCTTCTAGTCAGGACACATGCCGCAGATGAGGTAGAAACCATTCTGAGGTGGCAAACTGAATTCAGATGACATGTGAGGGCAGTTACATTTTCTTAGAATTTTGGAGGAAGAGGTGTAATTTGGCGCTTCAAGCAGAAAAATATCATGGTACAGCATTAATTCTGTTTTCATATCTCCTTAAAGTTTATTACTCAGGGTGGACCAAATATATATCTTCTCCACTTTTACTGGACTATTTGTCCATCATGCGTACATATGTGGGGAGAGATGGTGGTGACTTCTGAGATGGGTAAGTGAAGTTCCTGGGTGAGACTGAGGATGGACTTAACTTTAAAGATCAGGTATCCAAACTTTTTTCCCCTTTTAAAACCAGAATAGTAATCATCACAGTCACCATGATCGTCATCATTATCATCACTACCCTCCTCATTCAACGCATCAATTGTGTTACTCCTAGTGGTGGTGAAATGTGTATGTATGTGCACGTGTGTGCTTGTGTGTGTGTGTGTGTGTGAGAGAGAGAGAGAGAGAACATATGTGTAAAGAGAGAAGAAAGAAAGAAATACAAAGAAAGAAACAAAAAAAGAAAGACACAACCACCCAGCTCCCAAAGTTATTAAGATCTCCAGATTAATCCAGTCTTTGGAATGCATTTCACAGCAACCTACTGAAACAACTGAAAACAGCCCAAAAGAATCTATTATTGCAGCTACCATTGAGTGGATACTCTCCCCTGTTGTTCCACTGATTTTCTCCTCTCCATGTTTTTCAGCCCCTATGTGGTCTCTTCATTCTGCTGGTACACCCCACTCTTGATCTCAGTTCTTGCTTTCTGTCTCGTGGATCCATACTACAGAAATGCATTAGTATTTGACAGATGGCTCACTCCCTACCTTTCCGCTCTGCTGACTTCCTATCTTCGCTAAGCAATCTCTCTCAGGATCACCTTTTGCAACCATTTTGTTGTTCAAGCCATTTCTGATGTACGGAACTCCTAACCTATCATGTTTTGTTTTGTTTTGTTTTGTTTGCAAGATCTGTTAAGAGGGGGATTTCCTTTGCCTTCCTCTGAGGCTGAGAGAATGTTACTAACCTAAGGTCACCCAATGTATTTCAGTGGCAGAGTGGAGATCTGAACCTTGGTCTCCAGAGTCATACTCCAATGCTCAAACTACTACACCATGCTGGTTTGCTTAGAGTCATATTCTCTGTACAATATTCTGTCCCATTAAACAAAACTCCCTACTGTCTCACATTATGTCTTTTTTTAAAATCCTGAAACTGGCCCACTTTTATTGCAATTAAAGCACTTAGAAGAACATCAGAGATCGCAAAGCTAGGCCTGTAAATTAATTTGATAATGTCAACTGCTTGGTAGATTCATAATAGAAACCATATAGATGAATTATGATCAATTAATTAATTATTTAAAACATTCGCATTCAAAACCAAGTGTGGAATTTATAGGGAATGGTATGGAGGTTGTAACCATTGACAGCTATGGGCATATTTTGTTCCTGGAAACTTTCAAGGTGCTAATTTTCCTTTTTTAAACTTCCACTAATTTCCAGATGGATCTTCACTATATTTCAATGATCATCTATTTTATTTTTTTTATTTTTTTATTAATGTTTATACCATATATTGTTTAACTGTCTTGGTTTTTAGTTTATGTTGTAGCTGCTTTGGAGAGATGGTGGGATGTAGGAAGGAAGCAAGCAAGCAAGCTTTGCGTTCTCCCACCGTCACAAACATGTACGCTGTTCACATTACAGGATTACAAGGGGATTAAGTGCAGCTCACCCCAAATAACAATTCACGATGTTGTATTTCATAACTGTTATACAATAAAAATCAGAATAATATCAGCAGGGGAGGAGAATGGAAGACAGTCACAATGCCTCTCCCTAAACACTCACACCAACCTTTCAGGCAAAAAGACCTGATATTCAGAAAGGCTCATGGTTACTTGAGAAGTAAGCAGACAAGTCTCTCCCTCACGCTTTGATTCCCTTCTTCCACTCCAGACCAAGAATCCTGTTTTCCCCCTTCCTTTCCATTCTTCTTCACTTGTCCCCTAAAATCTACGTTTTCAGCTGATTCCCTGCCCTTCTCTGCTCCTGTGCTCCAGATGTCAATCTGTGTCCCTTGTCCTTCTCCCAGTCATGACAGAGCTGGCTTACCTAGCCACAGAGCCACATGATATGTTTGCTGTAATCCTAATTTTTCTTCTCCTGATGCCTTCCTGTTTTACTGAGAGAGGGAGAAGCGCTCACCCTAAAAAAATATAGTTATATATTATTAATTTAACACTAAGATTAATTTGAGTTTTAATTTGGAAATCTGTTGAGATGAGCTATGAGATTTTCTATATTATGGGAAAATCTAGAAGTTAGTAATATAGGAACTTAATTAACTAGTTGTTTCCAACCTCTAGGGGTAATTTTATCACTAGTGCTGCTGCTACTGGTGGTGATACTATTACTAGAACTTTCATCCTCCATACTGAATCCTTCAGGATTAAGTCACAACTTTAAAACAAGACCAAGCAGCAACAAATTTATTCAAGGAATAAATCAGTAAAGCAATAATTCAGGTGGCACTCCCCCCCACGAACGTATACACATATGCTATCAAAGCCACATGACAAATGAAATAATGCTGCTGTATAAAGTGCTACTGCTTCCCGAGGCATTGGAATTTAAATGTATATTTCTTGAAATCCTTCAAGAAAATACTAGCAAAGTAGATAAATGGAAGAAATGATCTATACAGCGGCTACGAAAAACCAGAAGTCAAAAACACAGGTGCAAAATGAGAGAACAATCATTTCTAGCAAGCACTGAAGCAGTGACAAGATATGTCAAGTTTATGACAGAACCTGATGTATCCCTTCTGAGCTCTTGCTGTTTGCTTGGTTATAAGAGGAAACATTTCTTCTGTCAATTTGGTTTCTAGAGGTGTCTCATCCACTCAGGGAAAAACACAGTTGTCTTATGAAAATCAATTTGCTATGAACTTTGGGACAAGGATTAAAACAGCTGGAAAGTATATTATAGTCAATACAATTCTGTTAACCTTCAGAAAATTGGACTGTTTGGCTTGGAAATAAAAATGGATGCAAACTCCTCCCCATACCAAGGAAATGCCACTACTAGTGGTAGTGAGACTTCCTACCTTAAATACAATCTTTGCTCCTGGAAGAATTTTGGTGGTCATTCTATTTAACATGATTTTGATAGGCAGCAATCTGCTGAAGCCCCTTTACTTTGTTAAGAAAATTGCTTGATTTGAGTTGATGACATACATATATGGAGGTCAACTCTGTCAACACTCAGTTTCTTAACCAACTTGCTTGGTGGGCAAAATATTTTGTAATAAGGGAAGAGCCCACAGAGTTCATCTGTGACTACTGTTCAATATTTGCAGCTGCCAATTTCAAGCATTTTCCAGTATTCACTGTTATTTGACCTTTAGAAGTCCTATTACTGAACAAAAATATGCTTCCAGTGTAGTGAGTTTAATGATTTGTATGTTGCAACATACCACTTATATGGTGCACATGTTATAGGTTAAAGTTTTTCTCATTTTATATAGAATTATAAAATGTCACCAAAAGGAAGTAAAATAAAATTTGGCTAGGATGAAAATAATAAAGTTTTATCTGTGAAGCATATGCATCTTTAAAATGGTGCAATATGAATGTATAACATGCATCATCATTTGATAAAGTAGGCATTCTTGTTTTTCAATGAGGATGTGATGTTGTGTATTGTTGTTGCTGTGTGCCTTCAAGTTGTTTCAGACTTATGATGACCCTAAGGCGAATCTACCATAGGGTTTTTTGGGGCTGAGAGTGTGTGCTGCACCCAGTGGGTTTCCAAGGAGGAGAGGGCAATAAAACCCTTGTACCCAGGGTAATAGTCCAATGCTCAAACCAGTACACCAAACTGGTTGTTGACCTTGTGAATATGAATCCATAAAACTTCTTATTGTTTCTTTATTAAACTCCTGTACTTCCCATTATCCAAATTTCTTCGGGCACTGTATAGAACATACAAAGCAAAAGGATAAGGTTAAACATGTTTCCAGCAGCTCAATATGTAGTTCTGAACTTCAGCTAGCACAAACTTACTTTCTCCTTCCTCTCTCTATTCCACAAGCTTCCCCTATCTATTCCACATGCTGCAGAAAAATCTATGCCAGATCTCCATAGCAGATTTTAAAAGAACTTGGGGATATTTTGGGGAGTGGGTGGGAATGGGGGCTACAGCTCCAAGAATTTCATAGTACCAGGTAAGTATGGTGTTATGAATCCCTTCTGTGCATTTTCAAGGTGACTTCAGTAAATGATATGCTCATTTTTCATCCTATCATTTGTTATCTTAAGGTCGTGGGTTGGTTTGGCTTTCTTCTAAACAAAGAAGAACCATCTGCTCCTTTTTTCTTGAGAATTGCAAAGACTATAGTTTTGACTGCACTGGTAGTAGGTAAAATATGTAAACAAACAAACAAATAATAGAATTAAGACATGTATTTTTTAAAAAATCATTTGAATTGTAATCATATAATTTTTCAATGCCTTCTCCCCAAAGAGTTGGATTAATTCTGAATTGCTGTTCAGAAGAGGTAGTGTTGCTATGCTCAATAGCTAACACTCATAATAAAATTAATAAAGGGAACAGTGTCATAACAATATAAACATTAATTTTATATAATTTCCTATACAGATTATTTATGTCCATCAAAACTAAAAGCCATTCTGTTTTGAATACTTTCTCTCTTGAAGATTCAAAGTATTTCTTCTAGCAACTGAAGTCCTCAGCCTTCTTGTAAATGATCATAAAGACTGTCATTCTCCTTGCTCAGCATCCTTTATTGAGCATTTCATTTAAGCATCCTTGATTCCTTACTGCATTCATTCAATTATTCCACAGGGTACAGGAAGGACATTAGTTCTATTAGACTGCATTCTGGAACCTCCTACAGGTAATGGAGCCTAAAAATTAGGAATTATGAAGACTGGGTTTATTTTTCAGAAAAAATAAACATAACCTATACCCTATCACCAAACTGGCTTTATACACTTTGTGCAGTTAAAAATAAGTTTTCAGATTCCAGCCCAAAGAAAGGACAAAGAGTTAATGTTTCAGATTTGCATTTTGAAAACATGATAGTTTTGTTCATGTACAGGAAAAAGTACAAGCACACTCTATTCTAAGGCCTCAAAATAAACATTAATCTATTTATTATATGCCATAAAATCCTTGGTTGAGGAAGAATTATGCTTCAATGTGGTGCAAATAAGTAACCTCATTTGTAAGTAAGTAATAAGTAAGTATGTAAGTACGTAAGTAAGTAATAAGTAACCACATTTCAAAAGGGCATATAACATCATTCACATAAATGGCTGCACATTTTATGTTAGTTTCATATAACTTTATTTGCACATCTCTCCCCAAACAGGGTATGAAGACAGGACGACAAATATGGATTTAAACATGAGCTTAATATTATATAAGTTAGACCAATCTGCAACATGGAAAGTAGTTAGTTATGCAAACAGTAAACATTGTGACCCTGCCATCAAGCAATCTGAGGGTAAGATACCCTCACACAAAAGTTTGTATGGGACAATGTTCCATCCTGTTTTGTTAAAACTAGGTTCCCCAACTCTGTGCACAGAGGTGACATGCTGCCTGGCTGGCCTCAGCAGCTTTAGCTAGCCCTAGTTGCTGTTCAACTGTCAGTCCCCCCAAGGGCATGTCTAAAAGGAGGGTTCCTTGCTGGATGGCTACAAGGATACCCTTAGATGGGCAAATCCATCATTACATAATGGTTTAAAGTTGTCCACTGGAAAGTCCAAATTTGCACAACCATCTGGACTGCACTATGCTACCTAACCTCAAATGAAAGTCCCCTTGTGTAAATTCAGAGGAATAAGAAAACTCAATGAAGAAAAGTCGAATTTGCCAAATTCAAAATAGTAAAATAACTCAATGTCAAATTAAGCAGTGGTTAAAATAGTCAGATTACCCACAAAATAAGATGCAAGCCCATCTCCTGATGGGACAGCATGCATTAGGTGGTATCCTCAGCCAATTCTGAGAGCTTCCTCAAAAATTCCTACATTATCCCAAAGATGCCTAGATAAACCTAGACTGAAACCCTTTTAAAATGCTGCAGAAAATGGCAGATTGAAACAATGGACAAGGATGGAGATAGTCAGTGCAGAGCTCACTCCATGCCTGACAGCCAGCTCATCGGCTGACTTCCCAAATTGCATTCACTCCCTATAGCAGGTAGGATAATGAAGAGGGAGGTCAAATGACTAAAAAGATTAGAAGTGTGGAGCAGCACAATTAACAAATCTAAGAAGGAAGGAAAAAAATGGGGGGAGTAACACAACCACCTGCCAAACAGAAGAGAGTGATTTCTAACAACACAGAAGATGGCAGCACATGCAAGAAGTTCAGCTGTATAATGAACACAACCAATGTTCACGGGTTAACAAAAGGGGAGAAGATGGTATCTAAAGAAAATCAGTAGAGAAGTATTACGTAATCACTGATTGTCTGCCCTTCCTAAGATGGGAAAAACCCCGACAACTGTCTTCATTCCTTCCTGAAAAGGAAGAATTCTATCAGAGAAGTGCCCATCCTTTCACAAGAGGAGGGGCAGCAGTGCTGATAGCAAGAAGGACAGGGAAAAGCTGCATGGCAAGTAGCAAAATAACTGCTTCTGGTGGGACAAAAGAAATTGCAAGTACAAGGAAGCAGGATCACCAGTAGGATACAACAAAACAACTGCCTAAGCAAACCTCCAGAAGTGGCAAGATCACAAACAGTGATAGGGAGCAGCTTTGCCTACACTCGTCCCACTTTTAATTTATTGGTATGATTAGCTTCTCAGTTTTAGGTGGTTAGCATTGTTCCCAGGGTCTGAGACTCTCCCATGACTTTTGGAGTAGCACCACAGTTAGTTAAGCCAAGTAGGGGGAGGGCAATGGTGTAGCTGTGTGCCCCACCAAAGGGCACAGTGCCAAAGGGTTCCACAAAACCTTGAACTATCCCTCCCAGAAAGCTTTTGTATCAGCAAGGAGAAGACTCATAATCACTACAACAATTAATGAAATAATTTTAACAAATTTATCACAGCAAAGCTGTTAAGATAAATGCTATTTTTTTCCAGTTGTGCTGGTGAGCGCAGTTCACCCAATTTTTGCTTCTATAAAGATTCATGTAGCTGTAAGAATTCTATACACACTTATTGGATATAGGTTTCCTAGAAATTAGAAACTGCGCCAACTAGTACACATCTACACAGAAGTAAGTCTCACTGAATTCTTGAAGCCTTCTCCCAGGTAACTGGGTATAGGATTGCAACATGGGATACCACATTGAGAATTCATATGGTAATTACTCATAGACTTTTATAAGAGAAATTTATACTAGAAATCACATCTAATTCTTGGTTTATCCATACCATTCTGAAATCCCATTCTATTATGACTGTGAGTATATCTTTTCTGAACTAAAAGAGGGGAACAATGGATGATTGATTTTTAGTTCTCTCAGATGATACAATGACAAATAAGAAGTCAGCATAATTTAGCCTGAGATATCCTTTTCAAAATGTTTAACTCATTAAGGAGTCAACATACTTTCAACAGAATAGCCAACACAATGCTAAAACTATTATAAACAAACTCCAACTGGAGTACTGATTAATTGTGTGATGCTGTCATTTTCTGGGCAAAAACAAAACCCTACAATGAACTTACTAAAAAGTATCTTATTGTCTTAATGTTGCAAAGGCATTTCTTTTTTCAAACAGCGTTTGATATAATTTTCAGCACAGCTTGTGTAGAAGGAAGAAAGAACACTGCTCTTCTAGATTAGGGCATTTTCTACCAACAACAACGAAATGAAAACGATATGAGAAATATGAGGCAATTATGTTTAACACTTTTAATATCCTGTTTGATTTTCATCATTATATATATAATATATAATGATGTGGTATAATATAATACCATGGGCAGCCTGAAGCCGTTGTACTGAATTGACTTTCTGGTCTTTCCCTGAAGAAATCATGCTTCAAGGAACACAGATTGGGAGTGAGGGAAAAGCTTGTTACCTAGAAGAAAGAAGAATGAACTTTCACCCCAGCTTCATTGAAAATGGTTTGCTGTTAGATTGTGTTGTCAGCAACAGATGTGGTATTACCACATGTTTACTATTGGTATAACTGATTGCATCTCTCTAAACATTGCACAAAACACTGCAATGAAATCAAATCTGAATCCTGGCCACCAATTTGTATCTCTCCTAAGACTTTCAAGACGTCATAATGAAGGAGTGGGAAAAGAACAGGAGGGGATGTTAATTGGGTGCAAGTGCTCAAAAGCAGACACCCTCCAACCGTCCACACCCTCCAACATTTCACAGATTAAGGCTATTTCCACACTACACTGTTGTAGTGCTATTGTTCCACTTTCAACATCCTGTGGAATTCCGGGGTTTGTAGTTTACTGAGGCCGAAGAGCTCTCTGGCTGAGAATTCTAAATGCTCCTCCCTAAACTGCAAACCCCAGGATTCCATAGGATGTTCACTGTCAAATCAGGAGAGCATACAGTCCTGAATATTCTCTCAAAAGCTGCCAGAGAGATGAATCTAATTGCTATATAAATAAATAACATATAAGTTCCAGAGATAGATCAAAAAAAGGAGGAGGAAGAAAGAATGGGGTAGAAAGAAAAACAGAACTATAGATCATATTTACAAACCAGATAGGTACCTGAAATATTGAAAGACAGTGGAGGAGCACACACTGAGCTCTTAGTCGCTGTTTGTAGCAAGTTGCGAATATTCCAGAACTTGCTTGGCCATTCAAATACATATACTCTTAAGCAGTATGTATGTGTGTCTCACGATGTATATTTTAATACATTAATCCTTTCTAGGGCAGAAATAGGTAGAATGAAATAGGTATCTACCTATGAGCATATCTCTGTCTACATCCTGTGATACAGTAACACGTGGTAGTTTTTCTCAGTATAACTTAGATAATAAGTTGCCCATTACTCAAAGAATATATGTATAGTGTTCAAAAGTAACTTTATAAGTTGCTGTTGGCTCAAAGTAGTTATCAAACACAGAGAAAGAGAGAAAAAAAGTTTGCGCTAAAAGGAGGTCATTGAACTGGAATGGGGAAGTGTACTTAACCACTGTTTGTACTAAAAAGAGAGGAATGCAAAATAAAAATCATCAGATTGAAAACAATGATGTTTGTAGAATCAAAACTTTTGAACCAGAGAAGGTAAGCAGAAGGCACGTTTGAAGACATTGCACTAAGTGATTTCAGTCTAAAGGGAAACTATAAAATACAATCTGTGCTAACAGTGAAGCTAGGAAAAACTGGGTTGTGTGTGTTTTAGAAAGACTTCCTGTTTCCATGTTCTATGTTTTTTTTTACTTATCATCTCATTTCTATTGCTTGAATTTCCTGTTACTAGAATAGCCACTGAATCTCACTTAAAGCAAAACTGAAGTAAATTGGGGTGCAGCAAGGGAATGAGTTGAACATCTGACATTCTGAATTACATCTACCATTTTAATCTCCTTTCCAATGTGCGTAACATGTAACATTTTTGTAACAGATGGCTACAAAGCACAGTAGTTATAACTGCAGAACCATTAAAGTCAAAACTAGATGTCATCTGCTGCCACTTTCCACCCCAGGGGACAATCTGCAAGAAGCCATTTATAGAGCAGAAGCATTGCAAAGATGAGACAGGCTTCACTTTCTCTCCACCTACAACTTTTCCCCTAAAGCTGTCTCCACAGCCATTGTTCTACCTGACAAGGTATTCTAATCACGTCTGTGATAAATCGTTGTTCTGGAATAAGGATGACCCCCCACACACACACACGGACACACATATTCAGCACTATTGCTGGCTCCACAAACCTGCCTGACCCAGTTCTTTTTTTCTTTTTTTTTAGAAATGGAACAGAAAGATTCTGCCTACTAAGTGTTTTTTCCAAGTGAAATATCCCAATCACTTAAAATGTGCCTCATGACCAAGACATACATCTTCCACCCAAGCAAATTTTCACTGCAGCATGTGCCAGTCCTAGTATGGAACCTCTGTGGGAGAAAATAGGATGTGACTACAGAATAATTATAAATCCACTTCATTTTGACACCTCTTTGCAATTACTTGGCCATTTGTGTAAGTTAGTGGATAACCTTTAGTTCCAGCATCAGTTATCCAAGCACGGTTCAACCTGATTTCAGTAAGCCCTGTAAGTTATGTTTGTAAACATAAATTGTCAACTTGACTTTGGTAAGCATTTGAAATTATGTTTGTAAGCAGTTTAATTACTCCAGTTACTTTGTTCAAGACAGTAGTTCCATTAGGAAGGACTCTAGAAATGTTATATATCTTACAATGGATTTGCTTCTGCAGTAAATAGATGTATTGGCTAAAGTGAAAAGGAAATAAAACTGTTTTTTAATCTCTGCAGTGTTCTTCTTGACTTGCTATCATATTTCCACAGATTAGCCAATGAATATCTGAATATTATTTTCCAATCTTTTTCTCCACATAAGCAACTGTATGTTGATTATACTTGATCTGTTCAAAGCCAGTCATTTGGGGGACAATTGGCCACGTACCCTTTTTTCCCTTCACTAACGATATTTTTGGTTTTGAGCAACTTGTGGTGTCTGCTGTACAACCAGCTACATGGCAGCCACACTGCAGAGCTCTCTGGAGATTAAGAGTCTGGAGCAGCTTGCTACAACTTCATGCTGAAATCTGCCCAGCCTGCCTCTTGTACTGGCTTGTGGCTCTCTCTCTATGTTTGGCCTTAAGTGTACCCAAATTGTTTACCAGCAATTTGGGGGAAGGGATGGTATATAGATACAGTGATGGATAGACTTCATGTTTTGATGTTTTAAAAATTACCTTTTGTTTTTCCAAATTAATATATTTACATAAGTGGAGACTTATAGCCATTAGTGTCATGGGCTTCCAGGACATGGACTCAGACTCAGAATCTGAGACAGCAAAACCTGCTCTGAGCCCTGGCACAGAGACTGCTACAGCAGAAGCTGCACAGGAGACAGTACCACCACCCACCCAGGGACAGAGCAGGGGCTGTGCCAGCCCCAGCAGGGAGCCCTGCTCATTCTGACACAGAGAGTGACCTATCCATACCTACCTTTGCCCAGCGTAGACACCAAAAGGGTCTCCGTGAATTTATGCCAAGTACTATTTAATCAAGAACTACCAATGCTGTCTTGGAACCTATAAGAATGGAGCCTTTCCCCTCTAGCTTTTGTTGGTAATTAACTGACCGCTTCTCCTGCGCTCCTGTTTGCTGCCCTTGCCTGTGTTTCTGCCTTGACTTGTGTTTGTTTTGCCTGCCTCTGATTTATGGACATTATGGCTACTCATTTGCAAAGCTGTTTCCTTGCTTAAGTAAACTGACCACTTAAGTTACTGCTGAGTTTCTGACCTGTGTTTCTAATCAGCTTCTCCTGGTTGCCAGCCCAGACCAAGCTTGGGCAATTAGCTCTTATATTTCCATAGATTAGCCAATGAATATCTGAATATCATGGCCAGCTGGGTGCAAGAGGGGGGGTCACCAACAAGAACTTCATGGACTTCCTCCTTCTCTTTGTATTCCAACCTGCTTGTTCACCACTTCTTACTCTGTGCTAGACAATTGCTAGAGGTGTGAAGGACAATAGATGTCACAGCCTAGTTGCTTACTGGCTGTTTTCCCAGATGTTTATGATGTGGAGGAGGAAAAGCTGGTGCTTTATGTGGATGAGAAGGTAAACTCACTGAAAGAAAAGGGCCTGTGAGGGTGTCTTGTCGAAACCTGAGCTCAGCTTCAACATGCTCAGTAGTTATAGACCATGGAACAAGGCTGGTTGTAACTCATCTCATGGCCTATTAAACTGATTTTTTTTTTTGCATTGTAATAGAAACTATATCAAACAGAATCTACGATTTCTGAAAAGACCATTTGTAGTCACTTGTGCTTTGTATACCTTTGTGTAACTTTTCTCTTTCATTCTACCTCTTAAGAAGTTTTGTGTGTAACTGGAAAACTTTCAGACTCCACAAACTCTAGGAGCTTATATTGCCTAGGAGTTACATATATTGCCTTAGCAACCTTTACTTCTTAATCTTTAGAAATAAGACTACTACAGAGCTGTCACAACTTATCTATTTGTGGACTGGAGGAGTTGCAGAGTGTAGTGCTGTTATGTGTTAAAACACAGAGAAATTCTGGAGTCTATATGCCATACTTAAAAGAAACTTCTTTTTTAACAAGGGCAAAAGGCATAAAAGGAAACATGTCTCAGATGTGGCACAATTTTTTATACAGCAGACACTATTGACAGCTCAGGATGGCTTGTCATGACATGATGGAAATGTTGTGTGTACTGCCAAGTGTTTTCTGAATAGTATTTCTATTTTTTTAAGGACATGTTTCTCTTGAGGGCATCATTAAATTGAGGTTTCTAAAACTCTTTTGGACAAGATTTGTCTCCAGTGATCTTATGTACATGCAATGTAGTTTTAAGCAAGAAAACATATGAATGTCAAGCCCAAAGGAACAAAAAGAGTTTGAGCCATTATCATTACATGTTCTATACTCAAATATCGTTGACTTAGTTCTCATTAAAAGCTATTTTTCAAAGGTTCTGTCCAATAAGTGGTTTGTTCTCTGTTCTTTATATTTTACTGCAAGACAGTCAAATCAGAAAGAAGTATGCTGCATCAGCATAAAACATGTGAACTTTAGTACAACTCTACCAGCATAAAGTTAGGACACTGTTAAATTTTGTCAAAAAGTTTTATATTTCTCATCATCAGCCGTATCTTTTGGTGTGGTGGTAGAATGTTGGCTTTGATTAAAGTAAACCATATTTTAAGAAATCTGTTTATCCATCTAGAAATGAGGAATAGAACTTCAATTTTAGTATCAATTAATATTAAAAAAATTGCAATTCCTATTGTAATACCTCCAAAGTAAGTTCTGTAAGAAGAGGATCAGATATGTGAGAACTATGTGGTTCTTCCATGGTTGGTCTTATTAGATAAAAAAAAAAGGTCAGAAAAGCTTAATATGTCTAAACTCCAAGTTAAAAACAAAATATAGAGATGAATTAGAGCTTAATTTGTCTTGCCATTCCATAGAACAGGCATCTGCAAATCACCACCATCCAAATGTGCTGGACTACAGCCTCCAGTATCTCCATTCATGATGGCTGTAGGTTTTTGATTTATATCTAAAATATCTTGGAGGACATCAAGTTAGGGAAGGCTGTCATGGAATAATATGGAAGAAAACATGGGAATTCAACTGAATTATTATCCCAACAACACACATAGGTACTCATCAACCTGAGTAGTTGCTTGGTCCAGTTAACTAAAGAGAACAGCAGAATTTTGGATACCAGAAAGGTCCAAGTTGGATTTGTGTAAGATTAATATCTATTTTCCCTTCATCTCTCTTTATTTGTCCATGAAGGCTACCCAGAGGTAGGAACTAACTAAAATAAATGAAGTTATCATTTATGTTGGTCATTTCCTACTAAAAAAGAATAACCTAATAAAATTCATTTTAGCTACAGTGGTTGACTTAAGTTGGTATTTCAGCATTAACCCCAGAAGTAAGTTATTAATTAGTTATTTAATTAAATAAGTAAGGGACAATGATAAAGAGTGAACAATTTTTATGGTGTCTTATTACAACTTAGAAAGAGGTGGTGGTCTTCTTGATTCTGTACCTGACATTGCAAACAAGCTCTTCTTCAGTCTGAGGAGACCTTTTTGCATTTTACCCGTTTGGGCGATGGGGGAGGGTGGTTCGCACGAGAAGCTTCATTTGAAACGCTGCCGCTTCCCCGCTCCTTCATACCGCAGGTTGCTTCCTGGTAGCACGACCGTTGCTCTTGCGCCCCGCCCCTTCCTTCCGCAGCACAATCTGGGAGCTGTAGGCTGTGCTGGGGGAGGAAGCGTGACCCACTCACCTGGGACGACGCACCACACACAGGTAAGTGCGTGAGGCCGCCGCGAGCATTGTGCGAGCGCGCATTATTTTTGGCTTAGAGCTGAAAATAAAAAAATGCGTGCTTGCCCTGCTTGAGCCTCATGAGTGTCGCGCAAATGGGAGTGCGTTGTATGGAGTGACGCTCCCACTCATGCGAGGCTCAAGGGGCTCTTGAGCACACACACACAAAAAAAAGGCATGTGAAAAGGGCCTAAATCTGGAAGGTTGTAATTCAAGGCCATTTCCCACTACACTGTCATAGTGCTATTATTCCACTTTCAACATCCTGGGCTTTGTAGTTTAGGGAGGGGCATTTGGAATTCTCAGCCAGAGAGCTCTTTGGCCTCAGTAAACTACAAAGTCCAGAATTCCACAGGATGTTGAAAATGGAATTGCAGCACTATAACAGTGTGCTGTGGAAATGTCCCTAGAACTTTCTCTGGTATTCATGTGTTAATTAATAAATGAATAAATCAATAACAATCATGGTTGGTATTTTCCAGTTTCATTCTGGCATGGTTTTTAGTATGAGCACTTAAATTTAAACAGAAATGTAATATCAACTTATTATTATTAATTTTCCCCTCTTTCTAATGTAAATAAAATCAAGAATGAGTTTTTACCTTGTTACTATTATGTTAACTTCTCTCTCTCAGGTTACCTCCCATCAACAAGAAAGCACCAAGACAAATCACCAAGCATCTGATGTAACTCATTTCTTCCATTACTGCTGTATCAGTACAAAATTGTAATGTATGAAGATTAAGGGCACTGCTGTGGGCAGCTGTGGCCCTCCAGATATCCTTGTACTATAACTACCCTAATCCTTCACCACTAGTTGTAATGGATGGGGCCGATGGGAACTCTAGGCCAAAAAAAACCCCCAACAACCTCTGAAGCTTAACACTTAAGGACTTTCCAGCTATATCCAGTATGCCTGTATAATCTTATTGTGGATTCTGTTGTGATTCATAGTGAGTGCATGTGTGTGTAAGAGAGAGAGAGGAAAAGAGAGAGACAGATTTGTACAGGTTCATGCTCTTCCCTTCTAGCCTTCTGGCAGGTTCATGCTCTTCCCTTCTAGCCTTCTGTGGTTTTTTTTAAAAAGTCTTTCTAAACATTCCACTATAATTTGTGCACATAGCATAAGGGTTTTTTTCAAAACTGGATAATCTTGAGTCACTAGAGAGAACCTGGCAGAACTGATAGTTAACTGTTGCAATAAAGATGGTTTCTTAATCTGATTATTGATACACAAAGTTATCTTGAATGCACTATTTGTACAAAACATTTACTGATTAAATAAAATCAAACAAGTCTCTCCTGATTTTGCATGATTAAAATCATTCTAAAGAACAACAAAGCAATACACAAATATTATAATAAAACACTGACATTCTTCAGCAGTGTATTGTTTCCTACACAGAAGATAAATAATGTAGCAAATTCAAGAGTACAATAACAGGAAGGAAAGGTTCTGCAGACAAAAGAAAGCCTTCATTTGTATGTGTGAAATGTTTTAGAAATCTAAAGAGGGCTGAAACAATGGAATGCCTGCCCTTAAAGCAAATATTGTGTCACAGATGGTGGAATATACACACATGTGTGTGCATAGACACAACATTCTTATTTTGAGGGGGGTGGAACTTTAGGAAAAAACATACAACTACATACACATCTAACAATCTCAGTTAATTCAGTCTATCTATGCACAAAAGATGTAGGAGAGCTGCCATCATAAGCATCCTTTCTAGAGAGTAAGCCCCACTGAATACTTTGATGCTTACTATTGAGTAAATACATGTAGGATTATTCTGCCAGATGTCTAAATCCCTATTTGATGAGTTCCATTGAACAATTACAAGAAAGGGAACAGTTTAGATAGCAGGAACTTTACACAGACAATGACTAATCACTTTTCCAACCTCTAGAGTTGGAGCTCTTATTGAACATTATCCCTATGCCTAAAGGGCCATTAAACAGAATGACTCCTTTGTAACTTCCCATTGGGAGAAGCAAGGGAAATGAGCTCCCTGGGAGACAAGTTATTAGGCCATGGAACAAGAGATTGATACAGCTGGAGAAGGAAATTGAATAAATACAGTTGAATTCGTCCAAACAACAAAGGTCAAAAACAAGTATTATAGTATCTCCAAAAGAGATTGAAGAATCATCAGAAGAATGAACCTCAGCATTTCTTGGGGTCACAAACCCCCTTCCTCTGATGTGGCTGGAAGGAGATGGGAGTTTCCACATCTTTGCTATATTAATTAGAATTCAACATGTCCCAGCCCTCTGGTTAACAAAATTAAGTTGAAACAAGCCAGCAACATAACCCATAGTTTGAAATTGAATTATTTCAACTGGATGTAATTAAGATTAATCACCTTTTGTTTAGATTGGACTGACATTGCAAGCTGTGGTTATGGATGAAATTTTGTTCTTGGACTGTCCTTTCATTACAGAAATAAACATTTTGCATCTTTTGAAGCTTACAGCAGAAAGGTTGCCATCAAACTCTGCACATATCTGAGCTGTGTGTTTTTAACTCTCCACTCCAACCTTTTTGTTCATACAGGAAGGAAGATGTACATAAAACATACGTGCGACTAAACATGCATATATTTGAAAAATGCATGCAAACTGCATGCAGATGTAACTTTAGTCAATGGAGAGTTATATGTTGGGATGGGCCAACCGAATCCTTGAATCTTCGAATCCTGGGCAAGGATTCGAGATTCCCGAATCCGAATCCCTGTGCCAAAATAGGCAAACCGAATCTTTCGAATCTGCCAACTAAATAGATTGTTGGAGACTGGGATGCCTGAAAACCAGGGGGATCGGGACGCCTGAAAATCTGGGAGACTGGGATGCCTGAAAACCTGGGCGACCATACATACAAGGGAAGATAGTAAGTAGGTGAAGTTTTCCCTTGGGGTAATAATGGCCTTTGCTAACAATTTCACAAATTACATCTGGGCTTGTGTTCTAAGATATTTAAATTGAACATTTCATATTGAAGTTCAGTACTTGACTGGAAGCAACAGGCTTGAGATTTCAAGGACAGCTGAAACATTCCTTTGCATAGCTCCCTTGCAAACCTCTTTCAGACACAATTCTGGGGTTTGCAGTTTTACAAGGTGTCACAGCCTTCTCTGACAAAGTGTACTGGTGCATCATCAAACAACAAACCCCAGGATGCCAGAAGGAGCTATGCAAAGAAAAGCCAGTTTTGACCTGGATTATCTCTCTACTGTAGTACGTGGCCCTGTTTACACAGGCAGGAAAATGTGGGATTAAGCCACATTTTTCTGCCTGTGTAGAAAAGGCCTTCATGTCATTTTCAATCTGGGGAAATCCTGAGGCAAAACTATGACCATTGTCCTGGCCAGATTTCTTCAGAGGGAAGTTTGCCTTTGCCTAGGCTTTTGCTAAGGCTGAGAGAGTGTGTCTTGCCCAAGATTATCCTTCTTCCCCTTGCTTTTTAAACTCTTTTTTAAAAAAAGGATTCAAAAGATTCTAGATTCGTGAGATTTGTGGATTCTCAGAACCTTCCAGGGATTCAGATTTGATTTGAAAAATTCTGGATTTGTCTCATCCCTAGTTATATGCAAAAATGCATTTTCAGACAATACATACAAAATTATATGCAAATGTTCTGGTTGGGTAGGGATTTGAACCTTGGTCTCTCAGAGACTTAAGTCAAACACTCAGTCTACTACATCATGCTAGCTCAAAGCACTAGTTGATACATTGGATTAAAGTTTATGGATTTCAAACTGAATTCATATTAATTTATTCCCCCCCCCACATGATGATACTGTCTCCTGCTTCTGATACAGCCTTTTGTATGATGTGATTATTATCATTATTATCACCCAAATGTGAAAAGATGTTGATTCTGAAAGATGCTCTCAAGAATTTTTTGATCCTGTCTAAAAGTCAAGGTTACCCTCCCCCAATTTAAGCTGTTCAAAGCTAATGCATTCTGTGCAATTAAGGTTTTTGAAAGCACTGAATCTTCCCACCTTATGAATTCATCGATTATAAACAACAATTGAATTACCACTTTCATTCAATACACCCCAAATTCACTGTCTATATATACAGACAACCCTCTAGATTTGTGGGTTTGGCTTTCAGATTTGGTTATTTGCATGTTTCTCCAACCCTCACTCTCCTCCACCGTAGGAATTTCTTTTCTGGGGGAATTTTCTTTCTCATTGCCATTAAGCCCTTTAAAAACCAACCTCTATTACCCCTTCTTCTTCATCAGAAGCTCCCTGACCAGATAATGATGGCTCACAATCCAATTTCTCAGCACCACAAGTCTGCTCCTGATACATCCACACACCCAAGGAAGGAAACGGGAGAGAGAAAGGAAGTACAGGGTCACCATGCCATTGACCCCTTTTCCTTCTCTTTTCCCTGACCTGGTTTGGACCCTGGATCCCCATTCTATGCCTCAGCCCGCTTTTCACAGACACATTTTGATATTTGCGATTTTTTCATTTTGTGGGGGTCCTGTGCCCTAACGAATGTGGAGGGAGGACTGTACATATGTGTGTGTGTGTGTGTGTGTGTGTGTGTGTGTGTGTGTTACTTTGCAGTGAAATGTAGTCTGCGTTAAACCTTAATTCAATGACGCTTATTTCCAGATGTGTGATGGATTTTAGTGACAGATGAGTTACAGATGACTACAGCCATAAAAAAGATTCATAATCATTCCTAGTGAAGTCAGAAAAAAGTGTGCTCTGAATTCAGAACCAGGCTGACATAAAAGTGCCTCCAGTATTTGAATGGTCCATTTTTGTAATAGCTATGACTTGCAAAAGCATTTTCATGATAAGGAAAATGAAAGAACATGGGTGCGGGGGGAAGGATGGAATTTTCAAAAAGGACACAGGTGCTAAAATGTAAAGCCATTATTGTCTAAGACAAATAGAGTGCCTTGAAAATCCTCATTGGATTTTAGATGGCATTGTTATAGGGTAAAATAAATCCAAGGCAAGCTGATCCAATGCTACCTAGACTATCCAAGTCAATATGTTTGACATAGTGAATGCCAAAGTGACAGAACTCAGCCTCAGTGAAGATCACGGTGCAAGTAATTTCTGTCAAATAACAAAATCTTTTAAGTTTTGACAACACATGGTCACTGACGTGGGGCAATGGGCTAGTCCAAGTATTTGAAATGTGGATCACACAGCTTTCATCCAGCAAGGACGGTGTGAGGCCAAAATGCAGTGTGTTTTCATTCTGATTGAGTTAAAAAAGATTTAAGCTGCCTAACTGTGCACTTGATTGTAGCCCACAACTGATGCTGTTATAGGAGAAATGAAGCTACTTGGGATGTTTTTGTTTCATCAAAATCATGATATTCTTGAGGAAACATCAGGTAATGAGAATGCAGCTAACATGCCTTTCATCAGCTGAAAATCTTTAATTGTAATTGCAGCATGTAATAGTGTAATTAGTTGTCTAAGTGACAGGATGGGACTAAATCTCCCTTACTGGTTGCTGTTCCTTTTTTTAAAGGACCATTAATTCTTCTAGAATCTTTTATTTAGATGAACTAAGTGGCACCAGAAGACTCATAATTTTTTAACTCCATGAGGATCTGCAGCAAGCAATAAAAACAAAAGCTACTTGATGCTAGACAAAAATGTATTCTTTAAAATAAAAGACATTGTATTAATCAGATTTTTTGAAAGGTAAGACTTTATCTGAGATCTGGTTTCAACTCAACATTGATGAAACCAGGCAGTGGAGGATCACTGTATTTAAAGAGCATTTATCAAGGTCCTATAGTAACTTGGATCTAGGCTGCAAGCCTACAATCTCCAAAAGGGGTGGGGGGACTCAGGGAGAAAAGGGAGAAAAGCAGAGGCTCTTCTGTGGTCTGAATGGGAAGGAGGATTACATTACCCAAAGGTCTGGGATGAGTTGTCCCCTGCTTAGAACACAAGGAGAAAAGGTAAGTTAATTAGTTGAGGCAGATTGTGAAGGTGAATTTTGATTGGTGGTGGATCTGAGGGTCTTAGGCCTATTTTGCTCCCCATCTTTGTCCCAGTGGCATCTGGTGATGATAGCAGCAGTGGGTCTCCCAGGTGGGGAGCATGATGGAGTGTTGCCCCCTGCACCAGCTGCCTCTGGTATCCAGGAAGCGCCATGGCCTCACCTCTTTCTGCCGCAGCACAGCCGGGTGCTGTCCCAGGCTGCGCTGGAGAAGGAAACAAGATAAGTGCAGGCACTTGGGGGAAAGTGGCACAATTGCTGGTCATTGATGGGGAAAATCCATCAATGGTTTGTGACGTAGTTGCGCTGCCTGGGGATGGGAGAAGGACAGGACTGGGATGACGTTGTGAGTAAGCCTTGTACCAGTCCCATTCTTTGCCCGTCCCCGTGATGAGCTGGGGGTGTTGAGTGGAAAGGGCTTTAATCTGCACTTACAGCTATCCAAGGTGCTAAAATCTTTCTCTAGGTACAGCATTTTGGATAACTCCTTTAAAGTTTGGATTAAAACCTGGAGTAGATTCAAGACCTTACATGTATTGGAGTCATCAACCACCACTGGACACAGATTATGGACTGCAGCAGGGAAGAGTCGTCACACTTTACCCTTTGTCAGGACAATTTCAAGGTTATTATGAGATGGTCTCTCCCCTGGACTCAGGTTTCACAGGTACATTGTAGCTATTCCTTGATAAGGTCAAGCTATGTGTCTGGAGCTTCTTCCTTGAGGGTGTCAGAACTGCTAAGCAAAGAAAACACTGCTTCATTCCATGCTATCTTGGAAATGGTGTGTGTGTGTGGGAGGGAGACAGTTTAAAGAAATGCTGGGAACTTGTCTCTGGAATGTTTGGATGCAGGGAAAGAGTTCAGCTCTGACTAGTCTACATTTACTAATACAACTGAGGGGTAAGAATCACACAGATCTTCAGATGTTACTGATTTGCAGTCACCAGTCCTCAACACTGGGTATGCTGGCTAGAAATGATGGAATGTGAGGTATCACATCATCTGGAGGGCCATGTGATTTCACTTCAAGGTTAAGCTTTTAGTCCAATTGTCATGACGTCTGTGAATAGCTCAGGTACTTGAACCACCACACTACATGAAATGAACTTGTCCTCTATTTGTATCTACCTAATTCTACTGGTACTGATCTTTCTGACAAGAATGAGATTGTGTTGTTCTTATCTATCATATATATGATAAAGATGAGAAGCCTCCCAGAATAAGGCAGTGGTAACTCTAGCTCAGCACTTACTTAGCTGAGCAGATAG
This sequence comes from Iguana delicatissima, assembly GCA_948472985.1. Classification (NCBI taxonomy): domain Eukaryota; kingdom Metazoa; phylum Chordata; class Lepidosauria; order Squamata; family Iguanidae; genus Iguana; species Iguana delicatissima. The sequence goes on along the minus strand of CAOKZL010001004.1, from coordinate 276,196 downwards.
GAATTGATGGCTTTTAAGAATTAAGCAATCAAAACCCAGTCTCTAGATTAAACTCTTCCAGTTTTGGTTCCTCCCAGATTCATATTTTCTTTTTTTGTCTTTTTTTTAAAAGTCTCATATTATTTCCATCCTGAATATGACAAAAATGAAATTCTGATTAAAAATGAATTGAAATATAATTCTCACCCATTTCAACACCCAGTCCACCAAAACGGTGTTGAAGACAGTTAAATACAGTTAAATATGAAATAAAATGGAAGATATCAATAAAAATATTAAAACAAGTGCATTTAAAACACACCAAACAAATTATAAGGCACAACTATGCAAACAGCACAACTGAAAATAATTTCTGCCAATGTATAACAGCCATTAAACTGATATGGTCAGCTGATGCCAGCTAAAAATTTGCTTGCTGATACAGTCTCATCAGAGATGAATTTATGATTGCGTTGTTTGGCAAGGAGCCTGTGAACTGCTTGTGGAGAAGAAGGTCATGTGTTTCTTGGTTTAAGTTGCACTGCCTTCCTGTAAGTGGAACCCATCAATCATCTTCCACTGAATCCAGTGTTCTTGCCAGTGGGCCAAGGACCTGCCCAAAGTTTGAAAAAGAGTCAGCCAAATAGGTATTTCATGGCCTGAACCCAACCTAATTCATGTAAATTTACCTAGTTAATTTTCTACTTATGCATAATGGCATTTCTTAACACCCCCCATCTCCGTCTCTCTCAGTCCGACCCACTTCTACAATCTAGAGTTACAACAGAATAGACATTTAGGTATGCTTAATTATGTGAATCTAAGTAACTGTTTCTATAAAAATGGACATTAATGAATCTATAATATTATATACTACAACTTTTTCTTAAAAAAGGACTTGAGATGTATCTGCTAGGTTATTTCTCCCTAGTACAAATATGGAGTGTAACGCGTATATAATCAAGGACATACGGTAACAGACTATGCATGTTTTCTGCCCTCATGATATTAACTGGAAGAGAGAAGAGTTCTAATACAAGTCCTAGTAGTTAGGTGAAAGGAAAATGAATGGCCAACAAGGATATAAATATCCCCCCCATTTTCTCATCCTGGGTGAGAAAAGCTATCTCATCAACACAGTAAGAGGCACCATTTAAAATGATCATCTGATGAGTATTGTTGCATTGTGTGGATGTCAGGAACAGATTCACTCACAAACGTATTCAATAAACTAGAAGTAGTTTTATTGAAAGCAAAGCGGTGATGCTGTCTTCAAACTTTAAAGATCACGAATGGGATTTGTTTACTGCACTTTACATTTAAACGTTTAACTTCACAGACCCAACCATCAAAGCCTTGGCGGCCATAAATCACCATGAGTCTTATCTGATCGACTTATTCCTGGGAAGCCCTAGCTGGAAGGAATGTTCTTCATGTGTAAATTCTAGTAGATAGCTAACACCCTTCTGATGCTATGCTAATCTAAACAATAAACACATATGTCTCCTGACAGTGGAAGTTCTGTAAAAATTCTTTAATGTGTTCTAATTTCACTTGTTTACATTCTTCTGTACAAAATATTTTTGTCACAATGAAAGTTTCACCAAAAAAGCAAAAAATAAACGATAAGAAACCTACAGTGACCTTGCCAAATGAGAAGGAAAATTTTGAAATTCATAAGTGAATAAAAGTGAATATTCATAAGTGAATATTTACATTCCTTGTGGGTACTGCTGCCAGCACCTCTTCTGCCTTGCAGGGAATGCAGGAGAAGAATAAGATCATAGCATGATAGGGTTCTACGGAGCCTTGCTCAGTGCAGGATCTGCAGCTAAAACATCTCCAGCAGGTCCCGGCTCATTCTCATATCCAAAGAAGGAGATCTCACTACCTAGGCAATTGGTTTCATTGCCAAACTGCTTTCACTGTCAAAAACTTCCTTCCATTTAACAGTCAACCAAATCAAAATCTACTCTCCTGTATCTTAAACACTTAGTTCTGCTTCTAAGGCAGCAGTGAACAATTCTGCACTCTCCTCTTTCTGGCAGCCCTTGAGGTATTTAAAGAGTGTGATCATACCAGCCCTCAGTTTTCTCTTCGCTAAGCTTAACATACCCAGTTCCTTCAACTTCTCTTCATACATTTTGTTCCTCATACCTCTTATCATTCTTGTTGCCCTTCTCTGAGCCTGTTCCAATTTGTCTGTATCTGTCTTAAAACAAAGTGCCCAGAACTGAATGGAGTACTCCAGATGAGGCCTGATCAGCATAAGATCAACTTGGAAACTATGCTTCTGTTAATGCATGATAAAATAGCATTTGCCTTCTTTGCTATAGCATCATACTACTGGCTCATGCTCAACATACGATCAACAATAATCCCAAGGTTTTTCTACATGTAGTACTGTTAAGCCATATATTCCCTATCCTATAGCTGTGCATTTGGTTTTTGTGGTCTAAATGTAGAATTTTCCATTTCTCTGAGCTGAATTTCATTTTCTTTACTGCAGTTTTCTAGTTTATCAAGGTCCGTTTTAATTCTCTTTCTGTCTTCCAATGAACCCTTTCCCATTTTGTATAAAATTTGATAAAGATTCCCTCCACTCCATCATCAAAATTATTGGCAAAAATATTGAAGAACATCAGCTCCTGGACAGAACCCTGTGGCACTACACTTGAGACCTCCTTTTAGTCTGAAGCACAGCCACTGATGATAGCTCTTTGATTTTCCAACCAATTATGGATCCATTTGATTGTGTTTCTATCAACCATTAGTCATTAGTTTGCTAATCAAAATAACACAAGGGACCTTATCAAATTATTTGCTGAAATCCAGATAAATGATATCCACAGGATTCCCATCATTTACTAATCTAATGACCCAATCAAGAAAAGATGTAAGGTTAGTTTGGCAGGATTTGTTCTTGACAAACTCATGCTGGCTAATAGTAATCACTGTGTTGCCATCAAGATATCTGCATAGAGACCTAGTATAATCTGTTCTAGTATTTTTCTTGGTAGTAAGGTCAGGCTGACTGGCCTATAGTTCACTTCTTTTTTGCCTTTTTTGAAGAGAGGGACAACGTTTGCTTATCTCCAGTCTCCTGGTACTTCACTTGTTCTCCAAGATTTCTCAAAAATGATGGCAAGTTGTTCTGTGAGTATGTCAGTAAGTTTCTTCAATACTCTGGGATACAGTTCATCTTGCTCTCCAAATTAGAACTCATTTAGGTTAAATAGGTCATTGCTAACACCTTATCAATCTTGATTTGCAACCCGTATTCTTTGTCAAGGTTTCTGTTAATGTACGGAAGCACACAGTCCTATTTTGAAGGGGAAAAATGAAGCAAAATGGATATTGAGCAGTTCTGCATTTTCATTTTGATCTGTTAGCATTTTACCATCCTAACTGAACAATGGCCCCACAGCTTTCTTGATCATTCTCTTGCCTCAAATATATCTGAAAAAAGCCCCCAACCTTCTCGTTGTCCCTTGCTTGGCCAGCCAGTCTCAGCTCAATTTGAGCTTTAGCCTTCCTTCTATTCTTGCAAGCTTGGGATACACATCTGTTTGCTTCCCTGATTATTTTTTCCCCTTCTTCCATTCTTTATATATGCTCTCTTTTTCTTTTCACTTCCTCCTTGAGTTTACTGCACAGCCACATTGGCTTTTTCAAATGTTTCTCATTTTAATTCTTTGAAGGCATTTTTGGTATTTGTGCTTTTTTGCCACTCCTTATTTAAGAACTCCTATTCATGCTGGCTATCTTTTTTTTCAGCATATCTAGCCATGGGATAGAGATGCTGCTAATTCTACTAAGTATTTCACTGAGCTCGATACAATCAGCTTTCCTGAAATCCAAGGTTTGTGTTTGACTATACTCTTGTTTGACCTGTCTCACAATCATGAATTTTAGCACTATATGGTCACTGCCCCCTAAAGCACCAACTGCCTTGATTCCAGTGATGCTGTTGGCTAGGATCAAGTCTAAAATTGCTGATCCCCTTGTTCCTTCCTCCACCTTCATGTCTTTATGATGTATAGCCCATCTGTAGTCCTTTGTCTAAGAAGTGAAGACAGTGGTGCCAGAAGCCAAACCTTTCTCATCAACACCATCTACATAGCCAGTCATTCACCTGCAGTGTCCTCTTGTTCTTGTACGGCCTTTTATGTTTCAGTGGTACAATTTGTGAGAATATCACCTCTGCCTCTAAACTCTTCACTTTCCTGTCCAGAGCTCTGCCATGTCACTGATGCCCACATGAATTAGAAGAAAGGGGTACCACTTCTTTTCTTGATGAACTTCAGCAACTTGTCAATGACATCCTGGATATGTGTACCATCAAGGCAGAACACTTCACATTTCATCTTCTCCAGCTGGCACACGGTTCCCTCTATACCTCTGAGAAAATAATCCCCTTACACCAGCACCTTTCTTTTCTTCTTGCTGCAGTTGGTGATAAGTTTGGCTCTTTCTTTTGCATGCAGTATCTCTTGCTAGACTCCTGTTTGCGCCTCTTCATCATTGTTATTCTCATGAAGATGGAGGAAGTGATTGCTTACCTAGCAACTCTTACTGATATGACTGTGTATGCTGCTAGCCTTCAGAGACTGACCTCCAAAGACTGAAGCAACAGTCATATGAATTATGTGGCTGCTAGTGTCTGACACAATGTAAGGAGGAAATAGGAAGTGCCACATATGCCAGTTTTGTGATGTAAATAAGAAAAGGGGTTAATCTTGAACTCATAGTGAAACAAGCCTGGGACTGCCCTTCACAATATGATGATTATGTTTGCAGTGAGTGAATTAATTAATTACATCTGTAAAATGCAAAAGCAGAACAGAACAGGCTAGCAAATAAGTCGGGATTGGTATGGTTAGGTCAAGAGACACTACTTATCTATGTAATTAAGTTAGTTACATAGCTAAATAGCTGATCTAGAATACTGACCCCAACCTTTAAGTAAAATGTGTTTACTGTTTACATGGTACAACTTAAGACAGATGTCTTAACTTACTATTTCCTTCTTTTTTCAATGCATTGATGCACAAACAGTTTTGCTCTTTTTTAAATAAACCTTTTGCATATTAGAATTATACTGGCTGCCTATGATATACACTCTGTACTTAGTTCTTTGTATTTGAGGTATCAGGATTCAAGCACAAATGTACAGTTTCCTATAACATGTGTTGCATCTTGGAAAATTATTTTACACTTCTGTATATAAAATGAAATGATAGTACCACTCAACAATCCAAAATTATTATAATCTTTCTTAAATATATTATTTTGATACTTAAATAATAATTTTTAAAGACAGACTGGAACCTAGCAGGGGAGCAATTTCAAAGCATCTTTTTATAAACTCTTTATTTAAAACAACTACCTGACATACTAATTCAAGCAGTTCTCTTTGCAATTCCTCATTTAAGTGATGAACAGCATGTAAGATAATTATACTTTATTTTTTACATAGGACTGAAAAGAAGTATAAAACCCTTAACCTCACCTTCAGTGAGCAAATTGTTCCATTGCTTTATCATCAAACATGGGAAAACTCTTTTGCAAAAGTGTACATTATTGCATTTCAAAGCATTTAATTCACAAAATTGCAAAAGCAATAATATTTTTACTTATGTTATAGAAACTCTACATGAGGCTGTCAATATAATTTGAAGTATGTACATTATTTATTTTATTTATCATAGTAACTGTGTTACTTCCGTGAAGGGAGATTTAGATAGAAACAAATTTGGGCCACAGCCATAAAAGTCAAAGAAGATAACCTATGGACAGCTTGTATTATTTACCTCTTTGAATCTTCTTCCCGATAACAATGTGAACAGGTATATTCATTCAATGGAATTCTTAATTCTGCTTTGTTTTATTTAGTTGCTGCCTCTTGCTTCACTGTGCTGATGTCAAAATGGGAAGTTAAAATATGTAAGTTAGAGCAGAACAGAGGAAAAATTGAGAAGCAAAGGCATCCCTTTGAAAATTCTTTGTCTTCCAGACTGAAGTCCAATTTCTAACTACCTGCCCAGAAATAAGTCCTATTTAACTTAATGGTACAGGTTGAGTATCCCTTATCCAGAAATCCAAGGACCTCCAAAACTCAAAACTATTTGCTTCTAGTTGCCAGCTTCTATCTTCAAAGCCAGTCATCAAACTCTCTCCAGCCTTGCATCTTATACACAACACAGGCAGTGAACAAATGAGACTTGAGCCTGGAGAGAGATGCAAGGATTGTGAAATAGCAGGATCCAAGCACAGTGCTCAGTTGGAATCCACACTTCCTGTCCTTTCACAGACCCTCACGTGTCCCTCCAGCCTCGTGTCTTATTTTTTTGCTACTTGTGTTGTGTATGAGATGCAAGGCTGGGGAGAATCTGAGGATCTGAACCACTGAGGATATAAGGGACGTGGTACTTGTATTTGAAAAAAGCAACTGTACAGGAGATCTCTGGGGAGCCAGATAAGTTAATCAGTGTTTCAAAATGAATGTCACTTTAAATGGCTTGTGATCTCAGAACTTGAGGGAACATCTCCCCATATATGTGCCTGCCTGAGCACTAATATGGGAGCCCTCCTCTTTGTCCTATCAGGGAGGTCACTGTGTTGAGACATGGGAGAGGACTTTCTCAGCCACGGCATCCAAACCCTCGGAGACCTGGTTAGCATTAGCTTTCATTTCATTTAGTGTCCTAGTGAAAACCTGGCTGTTTACCAAGGCCTTTGGGCCTCATTAATTCATCTCAAATACTTTTTAAAAATGTTAATCTTTTTTAAATATTTTAAATCTTTTTAATGTTTAAAAGCTCACTGTTATATTTAATATGTTTTAGCTTGTTAATGTTCTAAACTATGTTGTTTTAATATTCTTTGTAAGCTGTCCTGAGTTTTTATACACACACACACACACACATGCATGTAGGGCAGAGTATAAATCTTTTAACAAGATAATAATAAAACAAATGCCAAAGATGGTAAATATTCTCCACATGTTCAGAGAAGCTCTAAGTTTCTGCTAATAGGGAAATTTCAGGCTGACTGCTACTCGCAAAATATCAGGGTATCCATGAAAATCTCAAATGCTTATGAGAACAGGTCAGCCTAACATGACTTAATATGGAGCTATTAAGATTTTAATAAAAGGAGGTGAAATGGAAAAATTTCCCTCAGTAGCAAAAATCTCCTACAGCAAGAACGGAGAACAGGTAAAGCTCAAGTACAAAACTAGTGGCAATGCCTTATTACAAGATGGATGAGCTTATAAAAGCTATCAAGGAGTAACTGTCATCTGTCCAGACCTCTCAGATTTCATCTGGTAGAATGTCAAGCCCTTCTAATGCTACATGGCACCACAGCAGCATACGAACAAGCCATCGGGCTAGTTTATCTTTTTATTGACTGAAGTAACTCATGGTTCAGCAGTCCTGTGGTTATGCAGGATCAATAGACTTTGCTATGACAGGAGACATGAAGTTATGCAACAGTAATTACACTAGCGATTTTCTTTCCTTAAGGTAAATTATATATAGCAAATATAAAAACTGAATTATGTTCAGCAATGTGTGCTATGAATACCTCTCATTGGTTTACAGGATGCAACAATAAAATTTTAAAAATTAAGTTTCATATAGGACCACTTTTGCCTGTTTACAGATGAACCTCTGGTTTGAAAAACACACACAGTCAGATAATGTTCTTAAAAGAATAGTTGTTCCCAGAGACTTGACCATTAAAACATGTATCCCTTGAACTAGGCTGTGATAATGACACTTTGACCTATCCTTACCTGGATCACTAAGGGCAACACCTCTGTCCTGCACCAGGGTAGGAGAAAAGAGCAAAATCTGAACACAGGTCACATACAGTAAGATCACAGAGAAGAGAATATTTTTTAAAAAACAAATATTTTTCAAATAATGGCTTTCTACAACTTAGCTCAGAAAGAACTTTGATACTGCACAATTGTTTTGTTAAGGAAAATTGGTTATGACATTTAATCATTCTTTTTGCTAAGCTACCTCATTATTTTAATAGCTTTGAGAGCTATTAGATGGACCGAATGAATGTGAAAGAAGCACATTCTAACTTAGATGCTACTAAAAATATACAATTTATAGACTGGAATATCTCTCAAGTAATATGGAAAGACACACATTTTTGTTAGTTGTTGGTAGCTCACTTGGTTCCTTCATTAGAGCAAAACTTTCATCTTTTGCTTTTGAAAAAAATCAGTGGCATTTCATATGGGAAAAAAATAGGCCAACTCAAAGATCTAGATTCTGTTCTTCAAAAATGGCTTTACTGGATGAAACATGGGTAAACTCCTACAAATGCTTACACGACTCCAGTGCATCAGCACAAGATAGCTATATGAGATACATTATCTATTTCATGATCCTGTCAAGTGGGAAGAACACCTACATCAAGTGAGGGGTAACATGTGGAAAGATGGTGATATGTTTACATTTCATATTTTCTTGTTAATGTCCATCTTGAAAAGGCTGACAATAACCACAGACTTCAACGTTTTATTATAAGGATGCAAAATATTACACAACCTTCTAAGATAAAAAAAATAGAATATATATGTACTTGTAAATATACATTTATACGCATGTATCCATACACTGAACCACAGCACAAGCTAACTCTGCTTTGAATGTATTTTATTCTGTAAAGTAATGCCTGAAGGATATATCCCTTTTAAGGCTGGGAAGAATTATATAAGACTAGGAAGGACAATACAATACATAACAATTACCATGTGTGCACACTGATCACATAACTGATTAACTCATTATGCCAGAAACTATGGCTTCATTAATAGTTAAAGAAGCTGTAACTTTCCATTGCAAAAATGGCACTCATTCTATGGGACTGAATTAGGGTGAATCTTTGGTTCTGCAGATACTTTGTTCTCTAGCTCCTACAGTCCCTTTCTATTGGCTCACTTGTCCCTGCACCACAGGACAGATGAATCCTGTCAATTAATTCATATGCATGTTAAAAGACAATGGGACAGAGCAATGATTTTTAACCTCTGTCACTCCATCTCACTTCCCCCCTTCAGTCTCACTGCAAAGCACTGATGGCAATTAATCTCTCCTTGTCCTTTTGGGAGGACAGATAAGCCCCCACACCATTCTCCATTCAGACAGTGCAGGCCAAGGGGCTGGATTTCTCTCACATATATGTCAGTTCATTCTTTTAATTAGGTTTTTTCATTGCATCATTTTTTCCAAGAAAGCTGTAAAAATCAGCTTTAGATATGGCATACATTTGCCTTTTGACTTATTCCATTTAGAGCAGTGGTTCTCAACCTGTGGGTCCCCAGATGTTTTTGGACTTCAGCTCTCAAAAGCCCTGAGCATTGACCATAGTGGCTGGGGCTTCTGGGAGCTGAAGTCCACAAACATCTGGGGACCCACAGGTTGAGAACCACTGATTTAGAGTCTGATTTCTCACTGATTACCTCTACAACATTTTGTTGTTGCTGTTGAAAAAATTTCTCAGAATGCATATATCTCACACAGAAATGGCTTATTGGAATATGATGAAACATTCTTCTAACAGAAATAAAGTGGCCAATGCTTGTTTTTTATTGATATATTTTCTGCATCTTAATTTGTTTTTATTTTTTTAAAAAAATAAGGCAGTCACTTTTTTGTAACCTTAGTTTCTTCTACTGAATGTATACATACTAAATCAGGAGTTCTTAACCTGATCCACTAACACCCTCCCCACAAGACAGGGGCAAACAACTCTGAGAGTTAGGAAGATCCACTGCCCCCTGGGACCTTCGAGGAATGAAGCTCTCTCCCACCGAGCCTGAAAAAAAAAATGGAATATTTTTGGCTTCCAAATGTTCCTAACTTAGGCAGTTTCACCAAATTTTAGACACTGCTTGAGGAAATAAGGTTTGAGCCTACTTCTGGGCCTAAAATGGCCAGGAGGACATTATTTTTATAAATAAAATTTTTACATACATAAAACAAAACAAAAAACAAACAACCAAACCAATATATAATAAAGACAAACAACAAATCAACTTACATATACAATTACACTAAACATACAAAAAAATTGTATACGTATATACCATACCTAAACTAAACTAATAATCAAATTATACTAAACAACAACAAGAACAAGAAAAACTACATCTAATTAAAAATGGCTCCTACCCTTGTTGCAAACAGCTACAAGATATGAAAATGTCCATTTCAAAAATCAACATTATTAACTATATTGAAATACTATTATTTAATTCAACTATATTATTACTCCCTTTAATCAAATGAACTCTATCTTAAATATATTATAGCAACAACTTAGAATCATATTTAATTTTTTCTCCACATCTTTCTCAGGGCAGTAATATACTACAACAGGGTTGTTGTTTTTTTTAAAGACACAGTATTGAGCAAGTTCAAAACCCTAAAATCACCAAATCACCCTAATTTATCCTTAAAAATTCTATTAAACATCTCCAATTTGAAATAAATTCTTCATCAGAAGTTCCCTTCAATTTAGCAGACAATTGCCTTAGGGGCATTTGGAGCACTTGGAGGAAGAACTGAATTTTTTTTCTTTTCCCTACAAAAATTTTAGGGCTTAGGAGAGCCATATAAATGCTTGTGATCTTTGCTCTGATGTTGTTCCTGTTATTTTAAATTTTGCTTAGCTTTAAACTTTGACTATCATAGCGGATTTTAAGTGTTCATTTTGTTTTTTTGTTCTGGATCAGGCTTATATTGAAGAAAGTCCACGTCCCCTGTAATAAAATAGATCACATGCAATGTTTTACATGTACCATATTTGCTGGTGTATAAAACACACTCCTCCCCACCGAAAAATAACATTTAAAAATGAGGCAAGTCTTATATGCCAGTGAGTCTTATATGCCAGCAAATACCATCCCTTCCTATGCATTTTGCCACTGCATGACCTCTCAGGTCTGAGACAAAATGCACAGAAAAGGGAGGGGGAACTCTAGGAGGCTAAAGGAGCGCTTCCCTCCTTCCCTTCTGTTTTGAATGGGAAGAGAAGAGAGGTAGCTCTTGGGGGGGAGGGAAGAAAGTTCATGTAGCTTTCTTTTTGCCCCTCTGGAGGTCCTTCCTTCCACTTCCCCTGCAAAACAGAAGGGAAAGAGAAGTGGGAGAAAGCTCCTAGGAGCTTTCTTTCCTTCCCTCTGGAGCTCCCTCCCTCCTCTTCCCCTGCAAAACGGAAGGGAAGGAGCAGGGGAAGCCATGCTATTTTTTAAAACTAATTCCTCCTCCCCCCAAAAAAACATTTAAAAATGGGGTGTGTCTTATATGTCTGTGCATCTTATATATTGGCAAATATGGTATATGTTCATATGTATTTTTATGCAGAGATGAGATTAAGAACCAGTGTGCTTAATGCATCTGTCAATGGTTGATAATGAAGCTGATTGAAACTTTAACAAATTGTTACAATATAGTGTACTTGTTCCAGGGTGAAACCTTTCAGCAACCCAGTCATGATCAGAAGAGACTTCAGAGTGAAACTGGGACTATGCAGGAGAAATAGCCTCTCCTCAACATCCTATGCATTTTATTAGCATAGCTAGTGTGAAGAAAGCTTCAAAGATGGCAAGCTTCGGAGACTTCTTCTTCTTCTTCTTCTTCTTCTTCTTCTTCTTCTTCTTCTTCTTCTTCTTCGTAGCATTTTCCAAAAAAATGAGAAAATGAAGATGAGGAAAATCATGTGTCATGATACACTGATCTCTGTTGCCACTTGAAGGAACATCTCTTCTAAATATATACTAAGAATATTGCCTAGTTTATGAATAGCAACTGTGGCATCAATGATGACAAGAGGAACCATCTCTATCTCTTGCCCACACCTGTTGTTTTTATTTTTCTAAGTAGTACCCAATCTGAATAAAATTACCATATAAGCTCACACAGCATACATTTATTCAAAAGAAAAAAAATAAACAAACCTGAACAAAGCCATCCTGTTTCTGAAAGCAAAGCTCTCATGATAAATACATATATATTCCTTGAAGGACGTTAACTACTTTAGTCTCTATCACCAGCATAGACTGTCATGTATGTCTAATGTTTGTTTAAATGAATGAACAGGGACTGCCCTTCATGCCACAAAGCTACATCTTCTCCATTGGGTGAAGTCATCATATGGTTGCTGCAACATCACCACTACTTTCAGAGGAGTGCTAGTAAGAGAAAGCCGCTGCTTTCATTCCTGAAAAATGAATGAATTAACAAGATGCACCAGATGTCTTTGCCAAATGGGAAGAACTCAAGATATACTTGTTCCTCTAACTAGATAAAAGAAAACTTTTATGACTGTGAGCTTCTGAAAACAGAGAGGTATTGAGTCTTTAGAATATAACCTCATTAAACTGACAGCTATTTACTAATCCAGTAATCTAAGGCCTCTGAAGCCCCTCCCTAAACTGCAAACCTCAGGAATCCATAGGATGTTGAAAGCGGAATAATAGCATGGAATAATAGCACTATAACAATCTAGTGCAGAAATGGCCATAGACTTGAGCGAGTAGTAAACATGACATTTAAAAAACTTATACAAGATAAACGCAGCTCAGAATTATTTACATAGATAATGTGTCCTAATTAATACTTGAAAGTTGTCTTCTCTTTTCTCTTTCACATTTTGAAAAATATTGCTGACACCAGTTCCTCTGACATTTTAAATGAGCCTCTACCAGAAAATACAGCACCACTTTGTCTGGGCTTTCATTAACGTGCTTACTCTGTAAAAAAGGAAAGTAAGGGGTAAAAGGAGAAGCAAAGACCTGTAGTAAGCTCTTTGAGTGGCTGCAGCACCTTGATCCAAGCAAATATTTTTTCTCTTTGATGTAAATATGGTTTTTAATGGTTCTTTCCAAGCTTGGCCCCTATCAGTTTTGATGGGCAATTAAAGTGAATCTCTGTCCTGACTGTAGTGCTAATAAGGCAAATTATCCTTCTCTTCCTACCCTGCCTATGAAAGCCATGAAAACTATTAGCATGAGGCATTGGAGGGTTATTTGAATAGTGTTTAGAGTAATTGGTATTATATATGAACTTTTTATTTTTTAGCTTTGATGTAGCCAGAATACTGCAGACCTCACTTAGAACATGATGAAAGTAGGTTACAGTTACAAAACTGAACTCTCCAAAGGCCACTGTCGTGGATCAAAGACTTCATCTCAAAGTAATGTACCAAGGTTCTGAAAATTTGCCATCAGGAAAAGACATGTTTTGATTCAACCATAGGCTATGTTTTAGCTCATTACTTTGTAATGTTGCCATGTAAACAGGCACATTATAATTATGAAATTTTTAATTACCTTATTTTCTCTCATTCCAACCTGTATTACATTTTATAGCTATCCACAGCATTACATAAGCATGTAAAATTGTGGGTCATTTTAAGTAGGTCATTGTTAGTATTCCGCTTAAAAAAGAATGGCTACCTGGTTTTGTGAACTTTCTTTGCTTTAAATGTTTTCCATACCTTAGCACAGTCATAATGCATACATAAAGACCAAAGATTACAGCTGCCCTGTGCCAAATAGAAATAGGAATGCTTTCCCTTTGAATCAGTGAAAGAAAGATATATTGCACATATACACATTAAGAAAAAAAAAGTTGTTAAAAAAAAGTGGAGTTAAGCAAAGGTTCAATATTGTAACCCTGTCAACAAGCTGATTTTCAGATGTTTTAGAGAAACAAGCTGCTATATATTCCTCATCATGCCCTTAATTATACTGCCCCTGAAGACAAGGCATATTTTACCTTTGTCCAGACCTAGTGATTAGCTAAAGTCTCAAAACAAAAAGGTTGATGACCTCTATAATTATATTGTCATGATTTCAGCAGCAGATGATAGCCTTATAAATTACTAATCTTATTTTTTATTTATAATTTAAAAGCATTTATGTGATAGAAAATTCCATATGATATCTATTATGATACAAAACAGTGTATGTTGAATTTAACAATTGAAATGAATGAGTTCTAGAGTGTTTTATGGCTTTACCTCTGCATTTTGACTTCCCCTCTTCAATGTCCACTACTCTTCCCTTCCTATTTCCTCTATACCTATCTTTTCCTAATAAAAGCAATCCATTTTCAGGGACGGCTGAATAAGGACAACAAAGGTGGAAGATCTTTCCACATAGTGTAATAAGCATACCTTGTGGGGGGAGCTAAAGATATGATGCTGTTCCTCCTTCTCTTAATTCCTTTTCACATCTCAAAACCTATAATATGTTGTATTCATACACTATCTTTCACATGACCAATTTATGCCTTTGGATAGTCTTTTTTCAAGCAGAATGTTAAATATCTGGGCATATTTGACTAGAACTGGCCTACTGTAGTTTTATCTATTTTTTTTTTCCATTTGGGGAACAACTGATATACAATCTCCCACACATACCATCAAGACTTTAATTGAATTAAGCTGTCTTCTCCATGCTGCATTTTAATCATCCAGATCTTACTTGTTGCATGTTACAATTAGAATGGATTAACCTACTATTATGATTGTTTAACATGTAGGATGGTTGGTGTAGAAGGGATAGTTTGTAAATGAAAGACTGAGATCTTATCTCATGATATTAAATTCAATTATGCCTTTATGATTTTTTTTATGAATAGGTACAAATACACAAGCATCTTCAGAATTTTTTTTTAAATTCCACAGATGTGTGCAAGCCATACCTGCACAAAAAAAGGACAGCCTCACAAGTGGAAAGAGCAAGGATCGCTATCAGATTCTTTGAGGGCATAAAGTCATTGCAGTGATACCTCATGAGGTTACAGTTTCAAGCTATCAACATGGTATTATCATTATAATACTGTGATAGCAATGTAAAAATACATTCTGAAATATCTAAAGATAAACACTGTAATAACATTTTCATGAGAAATGTTATCATCACAGTCATTTCACTTGGAATATGTTAATGAAAGAACACATCCTTCCCCAATAACAGAAAGATCCTTCACCTAAAGATGACTAATACTAAATGTAGCACACCACCAGCAATGATGTTAAAACTGATCTGCTCCATGGCATTATTTACTGGGTTATGCTCATGAAGCAAAATAATTTCCTGGCTCTGTTTAGTCATATGGATAGTGTCAGCGTGAAAAGAATGAATAAGAATTTCCAATCACTATTTCAATATGAGATATTTATGCAGGAGGGAAAAAATATTTTTTTACGAAGCACAACTGATATGAGCCCTCAATAGGGGGAATTTTTCTGCCTCTTAGAAAACGGAGGAGCATTCTAAAGCACATACATTGCAAATGTGTCATTAATTGTGAAGAGTGGGTAAATGGGAGCTTTTTGGCTCTAGAAAAAATGAATTTTCAATGATTACTTTTTTTTTCATTTCTAGCATGAATGTATAAATGGTTTTATTCTGCACAAACAGAAGAAGGGGCCAGATACATTAGGAACTTTACATACATTGGTATAACTGATAATGTTTATACTTTCTTGCAAATATTCAAGTTAAAGGGAGCCTTATTTGCTCTGAAAATAACAATTATTATTCCAAGCTGATCTTTCTATCACAATTGCTTCCTCCATTCTACTGCTTGCTGCCTGTAGGGTGTAGAAAGACTGCTTAAAGATGTTTGGTTTATTACACATTTTCTTAACCTATGTCTGCCTTGGCTGATAAAAACATGAGGGTTATGTTTCTCTGTGTAATGGAACTGTTTTTGTATTACTTTAAAGAGAGAGTAAGAGAGGGAGGAAAGGTGTTACTGCATAAGCCATCTAGTTCAGCTATCTGATTTAGAGAATTTGAAATTCTCCAACCTTCCATTTTGAACTGATGGCTCAGTCATTAGGCATTTTTACAGGAACTTGATTTTAAACCAGGTGGCAGAGTATTCTGATGGATATTTGCAGCTGGTAAAGTACTAAGTGAGATTCTATTAAATGTTCCAAGTTTTAATGGCTTGAGATCTCATAAAAATTTTTGAGATAATTTATGTTAGGTTTATAAGGACTCCCTTCCCAACACAATCTTGCTGAGAAAACCCCATGATAGGTGTGCCTTAGAGTCACCATGAGTTTAAAATGACTTGAAGACACACAACAAATGGGATTGAACTATACGTTATGTTAATCACAGAGGCAGGAGGCCTGCATCCCAGCAAGGGGACAGGAGAGGAGCAGGACCACGATGACACTTCCACAAGACATTGCCACAGTCCCATCCCTTCTAGCATCGCCAGCCAGCAGGTTGACAGGTTTCCCATGTCAGTGATTCCAGATCGTGTGACTTTCACCTTATCTGTTTGTGTGTGGTTCCCCAATCATGCCAGCTCCCATAGTCAATCTAGAAGCCTAATGCATGGACACATGCATATGCCCAGTGCTGGCCAATTAGAAAAAAGGCCCCAGAAAAAGGTGACTAATCAGGCACTGTGGGGGAGGGAAAGGGTGGGGAGAAGGTGTTGCCATTGATGCCTTAATCCAGAAGGAGCAGCAGCATTAATGCTGCTATTCCTCCACCACCAAGGGATGTGTATGGGAGGGAGTGGTTGAAAATCACTCCCATCCTGCAACTAGTGATGTTGAGATCCGAACAGAGCACCACACTAACAGCATAAGGTGCGGAAAGGGCCAAAATGTGTAGCAGCCTTTGTGTGTTTTACTTGAAAGAAAGCAGGCAGGATCACATAGTGAAATATGACCACTATGCAAGGAACAGATAATTTTAATAGGTAGTGCAACTTTCCAGCTCTATTTTGGTGTTCAGGAATTTACTTTTATTTGCCCACATGCAGGGGAAGCATGCTAGCTCTGTTGCACTTCTTTTGTAATTCCCATCACCTTCCTCATGTTGAGAACTAATTTCCAAAATGGAAAGTCTCTTCTATCTATGGAAGCAGTCTGCCTGATTGTGACTTCTGGAAAATCAGGTGGTTGCCACATATCAAAATAGACAAGTCTTTGCCTCAAAGACTTTCACTTTTGAGCACAAGAAAGGTGGGAAAAAAACACAGAAAGAAGATGGAAGCTAATGTGCTCAATCTTATCCTCCCACACAAACATTAAAATAAAAACAATTTCATCCAAATCAACTGGATACAACTTTTTGCTCAGGAAATTATAAACCTTCATTTAAAAATAAAAGAAAATCATCCTAAAGGGCCAAGGCCATTTCAGCACGACATCATTGTCCTGCGATGGGAACACATTGCTGGCAGTCCGTGAGCCATGCTTTTGCGCAATGTCATCATGGTCCCACTGCCAACATGTCCCCACCTATTGCAATTGCGAGATATTCCATTACCAGAAAAAATCAGGTAATGGCCCCCAATTCCACAATACTTCCACTGCTGGTGGCCATGTGGAAAGGGAGGAAGAGCGATTTAGGTGCTTTCTTCCCCAGTGCAGCATGGAAAGAGGCTGGCTGCACTGCAGAAGGAAGGCGCTTGTCACTTGCACTACCCTTCCACAGGCAGCTGTCAGATGCGGAGGAGAGCATTCATGTTGCACTCCCATTCCAGCGATGCCACTGTTGGGATCATGATGGGATGATGGAGACAGGTAAAGTGTGGAAATGGCCATCACCAACCTAATAAAGGTGCATTTAAACATTAAAGGAAAACAGGTTGTCATGAAGTCATGCCAGGTCATCAAAGAATGGTCAAACAACCATCCATAGTCTGTAAGTTCCAGCATCTAATATGGGGTAGTAGGTATGGTGATCCTGAGCCCCACCTTGAAGCCTCTGAAGTCCCCAAAAACTCCTGGACCCTCATTTTTTTTTAAAGTTTCAGGATTCTTTCACTCCAAAATGGCATAAAATGTGCAAATCCAACCAACAAGTATGTCAAATTAATTTACCTATCCCTGAAAAACAGCCCCTGAAAACACAGAAAATCAGTTGTGTATTGCGAGGTTGAAATCAGTGAAAAATGTCAACTGGATATGAAATGACATCTACTTCCATGCAATTGGCCCCCATAAGCCAGTGCAGTTGACCATACCTGGTCTAAGGACAGTTCCTCTCCTTTTTGTTCTGGAAGTGTAAGAGAGTGCAGTTGACCTTCCATATCCATGGATTCTGTACCCACAGATTCAACCAAACATGAGTCAAAAATATTTTTTAAATATTTTTTAAAAAACCCAAACCTTTGAGTTGTTCAACATTTTATATATGGGCCACCATTTTATTACACCATTGTATGTAATGGGACTTGAGCATCCACAGATTTTGCTGTCCATGGGAAATCCTGGAACCAAACTTGTGGGGATACTAAAGGTCAATGTATAGTCTGCAATTCACACATCTTTCCTTTCCTCACTGCCACTTCAGACATGTTAAGAAAGCACAAAATGAGAAGTGTGGGCACACAATTCACAATTCCTTCTTTCTTTACATTGTTTAAAGTTACCGTGATTTTAGAATATTTATTTTCTTGCTAATCTCAGCTGAAATTACTTTTAAAAATGGGGAATCAATGACAAAAGACCTCTGAGTATTTCTTGGGTAAGAAAACCCCCTGAAATTCATGGGGATGCCATAAGTTGACAAGTGGCTTGAAAGCACATACTTTACCATTGTGAGCCCATGCCAGCCTTCAACATGCACTTTTAAGAGGGTGGGACAAATTACATATTTTCAGCAGTATTCAATTTAAACTAGCTCCTTTCGATTCTGATTCAAATATGAACTGTTCTAATGTTCACGTTCAGAATATACCATGCCTAATAATGTCTGTCAACTTCAGCCACAAAAGCTGCTTCTTGGACACTTTGATGAAAAGCTGGGTAATTCATTCTACTGGGGGAAAAATAGAACTGATCAGTAAAAGAATAAATTGTATCCTTAATGCATGGTCAGATCACTGGATTACTGCTAATGTATTATTAGTCAAGCAGAATCTCCTTTTCAAAGAGTTTTGCAGTCCATGTCATAAACTGATTAAAAATCAGTGAAGAAGTACTTTCTACCTTTGTTGTATATTAATGAGAAGAATTTCATCCCAGAAATCTTCTATAAACTAGTAGTCTCTAGCTTCCCCAAGCTGATACATGATAGGACAGTGGTCAGACATCACCTGTTTCCCTCTCTAGCCCACAAACGTTATACACGATCATCCATGTATTGCACAGAAAGTTTTGAACTTTTATTTACAGTGACCATTTTGCTGAGTTTCTTCAGCTAAAAGGCACTGTGCAGAGAGTGTGCTTAGAGAGTACAAAGTGCAGCAAGAGTGCTTTGAGACAGAAGAAGGGGTGCTAAAACACAGGAACATGCTGTCATAAAATTTCCAATTTGTGGAAGTGCAATTCATCTGGAAGTATCTTTGTATCCATAGTTAGTTGTCCCTAACTAAGAGTGATGCATTCCTGTACATGAGTCACACATTGATCGATCCTTGCCTCTTGCAAGGTTTTTAAGAAGAAGCTGGATGGCCATCCCTCAGGAGTGCTTTGATTATCTATTCCTGCATGGCAGAGTGTTGGACTCGATGGCCCCGTGGTCTTTTCCAGCTCTATGATTCTCTGATTCTAATCTTCCTTTGTTGCTTCCCTTGAGTCTTTTCCTCCCACCTCTTGTCTGGCTTGACTGCAGTATTTTCTCCTCCCTACTGAAGATTCCCTTTAGATTTGTTTTTCTTTCTCATTTTCTTTTCTGCTGCCCCAATCTGTTCCTCATCACAAATTCTTCTCTTTTCATTCTTTCCACTTGCTTCTCCTATGACTTACACTGTCCTCCTTCCCTTTCTCCTTATGCCACCTTGAGCAACCTGGGTCTCAATGCGTCTTGGCTATGAAGTGGCCATGCACTTTCCTACTATACCGTTGCAGCTACCACTGGCTTCCAGCTCAGTTTGCTAGCTGTTGGCATACATTGCTTTGTTTGGCTACATATGACAATATCTGCAACAGCCTCATGCTGATCCTTCTATCAATGGGCAACATTTACAGGGAGGGAAGGCTGACAACTCCTCTAAGGTAGGTTAAAATCTCTTCTTCAGTCATCAATAAACTGTTAGCCTAAATAGAGTTGCCATTTTTATTATCCCTCAGCACTTAGAGTCATAGAAATGTAGAGCTGGAAGAGACCACACGGGCCATCCAGTCCAACCTCTGCCATGCAGGAACACCCTCCATGGAGGGAACACCCTCCAATGTACTATTGTTTAACTGAGACTCCAAGTATCCTGGTCTTTCTCAGAGGGTAGCTGCAGTTGCCCCCAACACCATCACCAGGCAAATATGCTATGGGAGGACATTAGGGCACACTGAAGTCTTCTAATCTTTCTACCTGTCCTTTGGAACCTACTCCTTCCCAATTCTTAACTACTATTTTCCCTGCCATTCTTTCTTTTCTGTGTCATGTTGTTAATTTGTCTCTTTCTTCTGGTTCATTTCCCTCTGCCTTCAAACATGTCACTGTTTCCCCAATTCTTAAGAAGTCTACGCTTGATTCTTCTTCTCTTACCAACTATTGCCCTATTTCTCTCCTGCCTTTCCTCTCTAAAATGTTAAAACGTGTAGTCCATGCACATTGTCTTTCCTTTTTGTCTGAGGCTGCTATACTTGATCCTTTTCAATCTGCATATCGTCCTTAACATTCCACGGAGACAGCTCTTACCAAAATAACCAATGATCTTCTCATAGCTAAGTCCCAGGGACTATATTTTATTCTTATTCTTCTCCATCTTTCAGCTGCCTTTAATATGGTTGATCATGCTCTCTTGTTAGATTCACTTCATGCCTTAGGGTTCACTGGGTCTGTCCTTAGTTGGTTTTCATCCTATCTTTCTGGCTGCTCATTTAATGTGAAAGTTGGCAATCATAAATCCGCTTCCTTTTGTCTTTCTGTGCCTCAAGGCTCTGTTTCGTCCCTCAAGGCTCTGTTTTGGACCCTCTTTTATTTTCTCTTTATATTCTCTGCCTAGGTAATCTTATTAGTTCCTTTGGAGTTTCAATATCACCTTTATGCTGATGATATTCAACTATACTTTTGTTTTCCTGAATTTTTTACGGATATTGAAGATCGCATTACAGATTGTCTTTAAGGTATTTCTTCATGGATGCTTCATCACCATCTCAAATTTAACATGGCAAAAACAGAATTACTCGTTTCCCCCCAAACCTTCTTTACCTTCCACTTTTTCCATCACTGTTAACAACACACTTATCCATTCGGTGAAGGAAACACTCAGTCTTGGATTCATTTTTGACTCCTCTTTGTCTTTTGCTTCCTATATTAAGACTGTTGCTATGTCATGTCACTTCTTTCTTTACAATATCTCTAAAATCCAACCCTTCCTGTCTCCCTCTTCTGCCAAAACTTTAATCCATGCTCTCGTTATTTCTCGTCTTGATTATTGTAATCTTTTACTCACTGGTCTTCCTCGATCTCATCTTTCTCCTCTGGTCTCTGTTTTTCATTCTGCTGATAAAATCATTTTCTTAGCCCACCATTTTGATCACATTTCCCTTCTCCTGATTCCACTTCATCAGTTACCTTTCCCTTGTAGAATCCTTTAAAACAGTGGTTCTCAACCTGTGGGTCCCCAGATGTTTGTGGACTTCAGCTCCCAGAAGCCCCAGCCACTATGGTCAATGCTCAGGGCTTCTGGGAGCTGAAGTCCATGAACATCTGGGGACCTACAGGTTGAGAACCACTGCTTTATAAGCTTCTTGTTTTGACTTTTAAGGTCTTACATAATTTAGCTCCTCCTTATCTTGCTGCTCTTATGTCTCCTTATCAGCCAGCTGGAAACCTACGCTTCATGAATACTTGCCTTCTTGCCCAGCCTAGAGCCTCCTCTTCTTTAGCTCGGTTATGCCCTTTTTATCTGATTGCTCCTTATGCGTGGAATTGCCTTCTGGTGACCTTGCAAACTGCCCCTTCTCTTACTGTTTTTAAATCTAAACTGAAAACTTTCTTGTTTGCCGAAATCTTTGGAACATTGGACTAGTTTTATTGTTATTTAGATATTGCATTTTATTGGCATTATAGTAATGTTTATTGGTGTTATAGTAATGTTATTTTGTACTGGTTGTAGTTCCACATACCCTGGATCTTTTTCGTCGTATATCTTCATTTTATTATACATTTCTTTAGGGTAACTGTTGTATTTCAAATTTGTAAAGCACCTTGTACATGGATGGTGCTATATAAATAAAAGATAACAATAATAATAATATTGATAATGATGATGATGATAATGATACTTGCAAGTTTTGCACATTTGTTCATTCCTTTTTAATGTGAAAAACTATCTTGGAAAGAGTAGATAATGAGAGCAGAATATATGTGTATGTGCTCAATAGAGATGCTAATTTAATTTAACTTAATTTAATTTTATATTTATATCATGCATCTTACCTTAGGTTGGCACAGAACGTAAACCATTTTTAAAAAATTCCCAGATAAAATTTAATTTAGTTTAAGCAAGATGAAAAGAGACTTACATACAAGACAACATCCTTGCACACAGAAACACAAAAGTGTAAGGTTTTTTGTTCTTTATGTATGAGACTGCAAGCTGTTTAGAACAATTATGCAAAAACAAACAAAACAACAACAACCGAACACTTTATTATGTGCAAAGCCATATGTTGCCCCCAAATAAGTAAACCTTCCAACATATTTCTGGCAAAATATAACATCTTAAAGCAAAAAGGTCTTTTTTTTCATACAAGCAAAATTTTCAGAAGAAAATTCCCCAATCTGAAATATCATTAGGAAATATTTAAAAACTTTCAAACTTGTTAAAAACGTTGAGCTATCTTGCCAAATATAAAAATTATGACTTTTCTTTACAGTCCCAGTGTACAGCACAGATAGGTAAAGTTCAGAGTCCAGATTGGTTTTGGAGGTTAGCATTTCCCAGATGACATTATCTGTCAAAAAAAGAACTCCCTTCTCTTAAAAAATACTGTCTGTCTGCCTGTTGTCTGTACAAGGGTATGTAGTATAAGTACATGTCAGGGACATGTCTTCCCCAATATCAAGTGCCAGGACATTTCCTTTTAGATTTATTTTTTAATGGATTATAACAAGACCTATAAAACAATACTATAGGACCTAGTGACATACTATCTTAACAATGCTCTGAAAGGAGCATTTTCCCCCATGTATTTTGGTTTGCATTTGCACACCAATTGAAATTTAAGTGACCTTTCATGCCTAAGGTCTCATTGGGATACTTGAGACCTGTCAAACTCTAACAACATGTAAACAAGTTGTCTCATACCAAATTGATTCTAATATGCTGCTGCAACTTAGTTCAGGAGTCAGGCAAAATATCATCCTTTTCTCAGCAAAACTGACACTTTTGCAAGCACAATGCCTGCTGCCAAAGCAGAAAAGCATGTCCAGCCAGAGAATTGACAAAGTAAGAGTGATGAGACAATTTGTACAAATAGGGAAATCAGTACAATGCAGTATATAAAAGTGACAGGATTTCACTGCACAAGATATACCCCAGAATCCATTAGGCACCAGAGACACAGTTACATTTCCTTTTCAGTCCTTGTATAATTAGTGGAACCCGTGCAACCAATACTGGGCAGTAATCAAAAGAATATTTATTAAAGTATTTGATTACTTGTTTATTTTCCTTATATTTCTGTACTGCTCAAATCACTGAAGCTCTTTCAGCACTTCACAACACAATCACTCTCCTACTGATATTGTTACTATTGTCTGGCTCAGTAGTCCCTGTTATATCACTGATGATGATGATGATGATAACAATGACCATTGAAGATATTTATGTGTTAGAATCATTCTTAAGACATCAAATAGTAGAAAATATAATAAATTCTGAACACTTATGTCCCTTTTTTTGACATGTACTTTGACACCTTGTTTCTTAAGGAGTGGAAAAAAACAATAATGGCTTCAACATTCAAGAATGTCTTTTTTCCATTTTACTTCAGCCTGAAATTGATTTGACTAGAAAAGCAGTCTTGCCAGTTTCTCTTGTCTGGCACTAGGCAAGAAAGTGGCTGCAATTAGGAAAGCACAGCAAGCAAGCTGTACAATCTTCAAAACTTGCACTGTGATTCTCCATCGCAAGAGGAAAGTTAAATGTGTGCCATTCTAACTAAGGCCATTTCCACACTAGACTGTTATAGTGCTATTATTCCCACTTTCAACATCCTATGGAATCCTAGGGATTGCAGTTTAGGGAGGGGCCTCAAAGGTCCTCAAAGGCCCCTCCCTAAACTGCAAACCCCAGGATTCCATAGGATGTTGAAAGTGGAATAACAGCACTATAACAGTCTAGTGAGGAAATGGCCTAAGATAGGTACTTTCTACATCACAACTTGTATTCAAATGAATTGTTTTAACCACCCACAACTGTGTGTGTTTCCCAGTTTTCGGAAAGCTGCCCAGTCTGCTGTCAACTTATCTGCAAGGTGTAAGTGTAGAATAAATACAAAAGGAATGCCTTTATAAGATGTAGCATTTACTTAGATCAGGGTGGGTAAAGTGTGGTCTGTAGGCTGCATGAAGCCCTTCAGAACCCTATGTGCAGCCTTTGGAACCCTTCAGAAGACCCTTCCAGCCCTCAACCCCCCCATTCTTTAAAAAACAAAAAATTGGGGAGCTGATTTTTGGGCAAATTTTGTTTGCCCAGATGCAGTATTTTTCATCCCCCAACCTTAAAAAGCCCCCTAAACCTGCCCAAAGCACAAAAAGCCCCCAGCAACAAACAACGACATAAACAACAGAAGGAAAAATGGTCCCAAATCAGCCAAAATGGCAACTAGAAGTGACATCACATCACTGTGAGGGACATACTGGGAAGGAAAATGGCCACCAACTGCTGTGTAGTTGCTTACCTCTGACTTAGGCCAAGATCATATTGAAAGCCAGTGTAACATAAAACTCTGCTGGTGTTATTATTGGAATTGAGGGCAGAACGATATGGCCAGATAGAGATAATGTGGAGTTGTGTTCGTGTATTAATGTCAATACACCACAGCCTGTTGCTTCATGCAGTGGAATACTTGCATAAGGAAGGCTTCCTTATGCAAAACAATAAAACGTACAATTGGCTGGTTATACTCATAGAGCACCAACTGGATCCCAGTTTATTTTATTTATTTATACATCCTTATAAAATGTATTTTTTATCTATCAGAAATTTTGGTATGCTTGGCTAACATAAGCAAATGGAGTATCTAAGAAAGGAAGGTTGTTAAAAAAGCAGGGTAATACCAGCTGAGAGTTTTGTCCTCCGTTTGCTACTATATTTGTAAGTGCTGGGTTTTCCCAGTCACTGCATTTATCATAAAAATTGTAAGATAACTAAATCACTTCAACAAGATTCTGGAACAGCTGCCAATTTCATTCAGTATATCATTCTTCTATATTTATTGTCATCCCTACATCTGTTTGGGTGGCATAAATCACATTCATTAATATCCTATTTGAAGCTTGTGCACAGAAAATTAATATTTCATTTAGAAGACAAGACTTCTTTTAAGAACTGAATTCCGGTCCAGATCATGCTCTCATATTGTCACACTGGATTTTTAAGTTTCTGAACATACAAGATTCTGTACATATCAATGCACTTTGCAAGGCAGGAATAGTACAACTCACCACAAAATTTAAAGTAAACGCTTTAGATCTCAGCAAGGCCTCTTTTCAGTTTTCCCCTGAGTTTTATCAGCTATGACGGTCAACTTATTTTAACTGAGTGGTTCTGGTGGAATAAGGTTTTTAGTAATAAGAAATACACTGAATGTCTGGGAGTTTGTAGGAGATGCCAGTACAAAATATATCTCAAGATTAAATGCTAAACATAGCAGGCACATTGTTTGTAGGAAGCCGCCGATGTGCATCACTCTACGATTAAACTGTTGCCCTTTTTACCTTTTAATTTTCCTGAAATTGGTATTACTAATGATACAACTAGATGAAAAATCAGGAAATCCATGACTAGATGTCCAGAGGGTCTGTGTGTGTGTGGCAGAGGAAGTTAAAAAACTGGCACAGCCGCAAATGACCCTCAGTTCCGATCAGCACTAAGACATTGAATGTTAACTCTTCTCTTGCTTTATATTTCCGTATGAAATCATCCTCTTCATGAACAACATACAACTTGCTCTTTGAGGCAAACATTTTGGAGGGGTACTTCAGTCAGCAAAAATTTGCTGCTAAAACTACAGTCCTGATTTGAAGAGGGTCCTCCCATAGAATCTCCTCCTAAGTCTTCCATTTGTGGTGGGAGAGAAATTCATTCAGTCCACATTTTAACATGAAATTATACAATTGTGCATTTCCAAAACAATATGCAAAGCAAAACTCAATTATCCTGAATTTTGTAATGCATTTCTCCATTTTTTTTAAAAAATGCACATACTAATGTATACTTTAGGGAATACTATGTACACTGGTGAAAAAGATTTTCACAAATGCATTGTATTAGGAACACTATTTGCAACATCTGTATATACGAGGCAAAACTGCATAGAAATACAGGAGAATTGTATACAAAATAGTTGACAAGAAATAGAAAATAGCACTTTTTCTATTAGGTAACTTCAGCTAGATCATGTTCTATCCTTTTTAAAAATAGATTATAACTCCCAATGGCTTTGTGTACAGCAGGGATGTACAACATGCAGCCTATGAGCAGCACACAGTACCCAAAGCCCTTTTGTATCTCATGGGCCCCTGTAATCCTCCTTTTTCCCCAATGCCAAAAAAAAAGAAAGAAAGAAAGAAAGAAAGAAAGAAAGAAAGAGAAGAAAAGAAAAGAAAAGAAAAGAAAAGAAAAGAAAAGAAAAGAAAAGAAAAGAAAAGAAAAGAAAAACCCTGCAAAATTTGTGTTTTCCCACTCTTCAAGTTTTCTGGAGTGTTGGTTCTGTAGAGGTTTTATGTTTAAACAGCCCAGTCGACTCTGACTGCCAAAACCAATAACGGAAACCAGAAATAGATGTCTGGTCACTTTTGCTTTCAATTTCTTCTGTCTGAAGGCCATTTTTGTTACTTTTGAACCAAATGGGCACCTATGTGACTTTTCTTATCCTTGTGTTTCTCAGCAGATTAAAAAAAACACAGTGGCCCCTGCATTTTCATCAGGGTCCAAGGTGGAGAACCCTTGCAGAAGTGGAAAAACCATATATAACTCACACCCCCTCACGATCCTGCTCTCATGGACTTGTAGGGCTCCCCCATTCAGTCCCCTGCCTTTTGCTCTAGAGAGGAGAAAGGTCACATGAGGGAGAGCTCCAGAGAGGAAAAGGAAGGGTCGCACAAGCCTTCTCCTCATAATTCCCTTGCTTTTTTCCTCTGTTCAAGTTCTCAGCACTGTGACCAGAGGCAAGGAAATGGGAGGGGAAGCTCTGGAGGGGAGAAGGAAGGCTCATACAAGCTTTTCCTCCCAATCTATCATGTCCTGCTTTCAGAGCATGGACATAGACTGAAAAAGGGGGATGCCAGGGCCTGCTGTGCAGAAAAAGGTTACAGTACCAGAAACAGAACACAGAATGGTACCAGCTCCAACAGAGAGTCCTGCCTCTTCAGATATAGAGGAACACTTGCCTAGATTCAGCTTCACAGTGCACAGGCAGCAAAGAGAGAGCCCATCGCTCTCTCAGGATTTATAACCGACAACAATCAATCAAGTCTCAGCTGCGCTAGGCTTGGGACCTATTTAGCTGGCATCTTTCTCCTCCAGAGCTGTCAGAGCTTATCCGTCCTGCTACCTTGCTGGATGCCTTGATGAATGCTTGGATTGACCTTGGACACTCACTTGCCATGAAACCCTGCTGGACTGTGTTTATCTTGGACTTTATTTATGATTCCGTGCTTATTGCCTGGAAGTAAGTAACAAGCTGTGAGATATTCAGTTTGTTTTGTTTGATTTATCAACTGTGCTGGGACTGAGATAGGACACAATCCATTGTCTTTTCACTCAGCGTGAGTTCTCAGTGCCAGGGCCAGAGGCAAGTAATGGGAGGGGGAGCTCTGGAGAGGAGGAGTGTGTGCGTCTCCTCCAATTCCCATGCCTTTTATTCAGGCATTTGTCTTCCTTCTCCATGCCTGCAAAACACAAGGGAATGGGAGGAGGAGAATAAGGAGGAGGAAGGTCTCTCTCTCTCTCTCTCTCTACACACACACACAAACCTCATGAATAATCAAATTAGTGAAAGTTGAAGCCACAAATGTGGAAGGAGGACCATAATGAGAAATTCCAAGAGTAATCCAAGTTGGTTTAATTTTCCTTAACAAAAGCACCTTAGATATTAAGACCTAAATTAAATTGTACAATATTAGTGGAAGCAGAGAAGCAATCTTATAAGGCAGAGGATCCCCCGAAGATCTAGATAGGGTAACAAAAGTCAGCTAACTTTAGATAGAAAAACCTTAACATCATTTCTGACTTTTTTCCATTCCCAATGCAAAAAGAAGATCCCCAGAAGATCCCCTCCCTTCAACCCTATCCAGCAGGTAATGTATGTCATAAATGAAAAATTGGCCAGCAGCTTTCAAAGAGGGCTGATTATTTAACAAGTATGAAACTGTGAATTTCATCAAGGCTATGTAAGAAGCATAAAATCTTTTTTTCCTTTTTTTCCTTTGCTTTAGGGAGGAAAAGAAGAATCTGTAACAGCAATGTATTTTATTACACTTTTGGTGCTGCTGAACACTTTTCATATCCAAGTTGGCCTGGGGAATTTTTCCTACTGAATGTCATGTCTTGTAGTCTCTTATAGGCCTAATAACAATAGCTATCACAGGTCTGGCATCCCTTCTGTGTATATAAATGGCCAATTCCTACCTACCCTTTGCTAAATTAATAGTATTGATCTCTTCCTATACCATAGAGCCATACCATTTAATAAAATATAAATAAAAATAAAACACTTTTATCAGTTCTGAAGTTGCCACAGGTCAGTTTAATTAAATGTACTCCTTTTGCTACCGGATGAAGAAACAACAGGTCTTAGTTTGCCTTTTCTGTAGTATTCATTTTAACATAGCTCTATGTATTATGCTCCCTTGTGCTTATCTCTTTTCCAGTGTAACCTAAGTCTTTTTAATGTCACCACATCACAAGAACTTCCCCACATTTAGTATCTTCTCTATCATTTTGTCTGAATGGCTTCAATTCTTAAAGTATCATCTCTTCAACACAGTGGTCACATGTGCTAAGATTTTGTGTAAGATTTTCCTCCTTCTTTTTCAGAATCCTCTCATAAGGTACAATCAAGATGTTCATGGCAGACTATCAAACCTTATTGGAAAAGAGGCATTTATTGATGACTAATGGGTTAATATTAAGGAAAGTACTGAAGGCTAGTCCCAAAAAAGGGGAAAAACAGGACTGAGTTGGTTGGAGAAAGATGTACTGGTAGCAGAGCAGGCTGTGTTTTGATCTTCCTCATTTTGGGGAAAGGAAGATGGAGAACATATGAAGACAGATATGTAGATAGATAGATAGAGAGAGAGATGAAATATGATATGTTTATACCTTTTCTTTCAGCCAAAAAGACTCTCAAAGAAATTTACAAATAGTTAATTTAACAGTTCCGTAATCTGACAGATTTATAATCTAAACAGGACAGGACACACAAGGAAAAAGAGATGGCAGTTGGACAGTGGATTAAGTCCAGCAGATGCTGATTGCTCTTCTTTTCACTCAGACAGTAATGTTTCATTGGAAAACATGCCAAAAGGAAAGGAAATGAAGTTCCTCAATAGCAACACAAAGCCACACAAAGCAGCAACAGTATATTTACCTGGTCACAGCACAGCTATACCAGGTGAAGATAACAGAAAGGCAGGATGATGAGATGAGCACCAAGGTAAACAATCAAGAGCTGAAAGAGTGAATCATATTACATGTTTGTCAGCAAGAGTGCTGTATGTGAAATAATACTGGGTTCACAGGTCAAAGATCAGATATAGCTTTGAAAATCAAGTATCAGTGTAGCAATTGAAAGGGAGATTTCTAGGTGAACAAAGGAGGATGATCTACTTTGCTGAATAGAAGGATGATTGACTGTAAGTGTATAGGTTTAGGTACTAATTGGTTGAGTTTTGGACTGTTACAAAAGATCTCAGGCTTCTCAGTAGCCAGTTAATCAGTAGTACAATGTTGTCTTGATTGAATTAGAAAGTGCAGATTTTTTCTGACTCAACAACTGTTCCTATGCCAGTATACAGAATTCTTTTCTGTATCACTGGAATATTGACGGGATATGAAAATGCATCTGGTACATTTGAGTCCACATGACAAAATGCAACAAACAGGTTATCTGGTAATACAACTGTCACAGAAATTATTCGAGTTGTTGATTTCACATTCCAGAGAAGGTGGTTTAAGTTAAAACATATCCTGAGAGCATGTAACCTGCCAGAAATAGGAATGTTGCTTTTCTTGTATGATATTGCATGATATTTATTTATTCTACCATGTATCAGTAGGTACCAGATTGTGGTGCGGGCAGTACAGGAATTCAAAATAACGAGCAGTAAAGGAATTCAAAAGAAATTCAAAATTAGTGTTAAAGCAGTGTATACCATATCAGAACCTAGATGGGGCATAATCACTGCAGCAAAAATGAGGTCAGCATCAGCATCTACTGGAGGAGAAGGCACCAACCTGTGCTGCAGGGATACTCAGCTACTCAAGACCTAGTGGTTGCAGCCCCTCACCACACTTCACAGGCATACATCACCCAGGCCCTTTTCACACGTTACCTGTTCACGCTGCTGGGTTGGGGTCCTCGTGCGAGAAGGCTTGGAAGGAACGCTGCCGCTTCCCTGCTGCTTCGGCTCTAAAGCTCCTTCCTCCTCACGCGAGCACCCCACCTCTTCCATTCGCAGTGCAGCCTGGGACCTTGCAGGCTGCACTGAGGAGAGGACGTGCGACTGGCCTGACTCCTGAGACACTGCACGCCAGATAAGTGTGCATGGTGCCCGGGAGCACTGTGCGATGGTGCCCCATTTTCAGCTTTAAACCAAAAATGAAAACATGAGTGGCCACTCTGCATCCGGCCCTTGAGCATCACGTAAATGTGAGTGCATCATGCAGACCACTCCTCACATTTACGTGACATTCAAGGGGCCCTCTCGCTTCCAAAACGCTGTGCGAAAATGGTGCCATTCTCCCTAATTTTTTTGTTTTGTTTCGTTTTAACTCAAAACTCTCTCTGTGCCCCATAAAGGGCATATTTACCATGGCTTTTTATTTGCTCCCTTGAGCTATTTTAGGATCAGGAAGGTCTTTTTTCAAAACAGGAAATGACTTGGGAATGCTGGGGCTGGGTGGAAATGGGGCTCCATGAAACTCAGAGGTAGTACTTTTCCTACTGTACTCAATACACCTGCAACCTTCCTTTTATCTGTTCTGGGTCATTTGTTATTCTGTCCACCTAACTCTGTTCAAGCCTGTGGACTTAAAAGCAGTTTACAATGACAAGGGAGCAGAGAAAGAAGTACATTCTCCACTGCTTACTCTTATCTTTTTCCTCTTTGTTCTTAATTTGCTTGGTTTTCATGAATTTGTTATATTGTATCTTCAAAAATACTCTTCTTCTTCAAGAAGGGTAGTCTGTGGAATTCAAAGCATAGTTGAAAACAAGATGATCATATTGGAGTAGAATGTGTTTGGGGAGGGGATTTTTTAAACCACTTAGACAAAATGAAGAAAAAATCAACCCCACACACCTGAATACCAGTTTCCACAGTTTTACATAATGTTAGCACAGACATTTCAAATAATTTTATTTTATTTTATTTTTATATTTCATACATTACATTCTTTTAATCTTACTCAGAGTTGTAATTATTATGTGGGAAGATTTAATTGCAAATGTTGCTTGGCAACTGGACCAGACATATACAAAGATCCAAATAACTATTGTCTGAGTTAGGTCACAAGTTTCCATAAAAGGTAACTGCAAGAAAAAAATGGTTGTTGTTGTTGTTATGCATGTTATTGAATACTACGCTTAAAGCATTTTTTTAAAATATATGAAGTTCAAAGGAAAACAACAAAAGAACACTTAATCCAATTTAAATTATACACAATTTGAAAACAATAAAGATTTTTATTGAATTTTGAAATAATGAAAACTCTATTTTCCCTCTTTCTTTCCACTGGACGGGACTGGAAAACTTCTTCTGTCTGACCAGATGAGACTAGCTGCCTGCTTAGGGATGGGATACATGGAGCATTGGTCTGATTCAATATAATGTTGTTTCCCCTCTGTTTAGGCCTACGGTGTGCAAGAGCAATATTTCCTACCACAACTTATGGATGCACATTATCTTTCTAGATCCCAGAGCTAGGCTGTTTCCACTACTTCTCTGGTCAGTTTGGTCAATTAATTAAACAACTTGCACTAATCTTCTACCTTGATTTTAAAACTCACAGCATCATGTTAATAATTAATGTACTGGACTCAGTATAGAAGATTTTACTTATTCGTCTATGCTTTCAAGGACTGGAATTTTTTGGTTAGGAAAAAGAACCCCTTCCTGTTCACTAATAAACCCAAATTTAAACTTTCTATCTCATTACCACTTATGCAAGGACATATTTCAAACACTAGACTTGCAAGATACTGGTGGAATATTTTCATTTTAAAAGTCATTTTCTCAATCTCTAATGACATGTGTTGGGTGAGGGCAGAAGTGATCAACTTTATCGCTGCTTAGGCCAGAGCAGAGACACTTACAATGACAGTAAGTGCTTTTGGCTTTGTAGGTTAATGGGGACATAGTAGACCTCAATAGACCTGTTTTTATCTTGAAGTCAACAATAAAGGCTAGGCTCGGTAAAAAGCAGTGCAGTGGAGCTCACACCCAACCAGTAGTGAGTGGCATGACTTAATCAAGGTCAGAGAGGTTACATCAGCATTTCTGTGGTGCCAAGAGGCTGGCAGTTAAAAGATTCAAAATGTTATGAGGGATTTTATCTTAATGGATACCTCTTTGCAGCAAACAACCTCTGCAGGTTATACAGGCTATAAAATGTGTGTGTGTTTTTTAAAAGGAAGCTCTCATGTAGTATGAAGTAGAAATGACATTATGATCTCTATGTTATTCTAGATATCGGGATTTATAAATGTGTTGTGCTCAAACTCAGTGAAGTTCCTTTTATTTCACATATTGACATGGATCCCTATCAGATTTGGAGCTCTCCCCTCCTCCTATCCACACAAACACTTATATCTATTACCAGTCACCATTTTCAAAATGGAAATGTATTTGTGCAGACTCCCCCCCCCATTTTCCTACTTATTTTTTCATTTTTCTATTGTGTTTAGGATATTGTGCACCTGGGTGCATTTCTCCATATATATTTTTCGAAATTTTCCCTTTTTTTGTTGCGGTATGTGTGTGTGTGTGCATGTGTAAATCACATCACAGACTTGTTATTATACACTTATTAATATTACATTGAGTACTTCTGTAAATGACACAAATTATAAATGTAAAACTAGTAACACTATTTACATCTGGAATTTCAATTAAAGGTATTTTTGGACAAATTGGTAGCATACTTGCTAAATCATGTTATTCATTCGTTCATTCATTAATTCAGCATGGGACCCAAAGCAGCTTACAACAATTAAAAACAAAGTTCAATCATAATCTTACTTTATGAAAGTAAAATAAATAAACGAGTCTAGTTAGAACAATATAAAGTAACATAATTTAACAGATAATAGATAAATGCATAGCAGACCACACTGAAAGCACCCTCTTGCAATAAAATCAAAGAATGAAAGTCCTACTGAAATAAAAAGGTTTTTCTCTGCTTGTGAAAAGAGGGGAGGGGGAAGCAATCCAACCTCTTGTGGAGGATGTTCCATAGCCTTGAGCAAGCTTTGAGAAAGCCCTCTCCTCCCAACAGGGAAAGGAATATAAACACTATATAAAAAACTCGTAGTGATCAGTTTCAAATCAAAATTATAAATGAAGTCTACTAAATGGGGTCTACTTGTAGCTACTGTTGAGTTCCTGAGGTATGAAAAATGGTGGGAAAGAAGGGGCAGTATAAGGCACTGCTCTAAGGATTCCTGAGGCTTTAAAAATGGCCAAAAAATGGGAAACAGCTCTCTGATTCATTTTTGGTAAGATCCATGAGTTTTAAAAAGGGAGAGATCAGGGGAAAAAACAGACCCAGAATTTTTTTCTCCAGGCCCCTCCGTAAACTGCAAACACCAGGATTCCATAGGATGTTGAAAGTGGAATAACAGCACTATAAGAGTGTAATGTGGAAATGGCCTCAGTTGGAGAGGAGGAGAAATGAAGTGCAGCCTTGGTGTTTCTGGTATAAGTGTGTGCATTTATGTGTGTGTGTGGTTTTGGTGTAGAAGGCGTTTCATTTGCTAGTTTAGGTGTGTGATGTGAGCAACTGGCATTTTATCATCTGGGAAGAAGGACCTCTCCCCTATCTCCTTAGGTGGGGGAGTCATGATTGAGAGAGAGTTCACTTGACCTGGAGATCAGCAGTTGTTGCCTCCTCTGAACCTTTTGTTGAGTTTCTGCACATTTCTCTAGCCTAAAAAAGGTAAGTGCTGACATTTTATGCTCTAAACCTCTTTAAAATTGGTTTCAGATTTAGTAAAATTGCTGTCTTATCTCCATCAGAC
The DNA here is from genome assembly GCA_948472985.1 of Iguana delicatissima. Lineage (NCBI taxonomy): Eukaryota > Metazoa > Chordata > Lepidosauria > Squamata > Iguanidae > Iguana > Iguana delicatissima. Next base: position 241,567 of record CAOKZL010001004.1, on the reverse strand, counting down.
CACATTTCCTGGTCATCAGGATTGCCCCCACCATCACTCTTGCTTTATCTCAATTTACATAATGAGTCCTGGAACACAACCCAATATAAACTGAAGCCCTTCTATATTTTCTGCAGATTGAAAACTTCCTTGTTTCTTTTGCTTGTTATTTACTTCTTTCCTGCAGTACTAGACTGTAATTCATTAAACCTTATGAAAAAAAGTGACGGAATATCTTTCAATGGGCAAAATACACTGGGATATTATCCAGAAACCCCTTGTGACATGTGTATACTTTATTACCTGTAAATAATGTACGTCTACAGTCTACATACAATAGAAATAAGTAATGTATATACACCAATACACTGAATGTTAACACATGAGCACCCTTAATCACAAAAGCCTAATATGGTTTTTCTACTGTGGTTTGTTTATTAAATACTAAATTTCTCAAGGAGATGTTCAGCTATAGTTTTGTTTACATAAAATGTTTTCTTTTCATATAGGCTGTAACTAGATTACTTAAATTATCTCATTGTAATGTTTTTGGAATAATTATTTGGAAAATCTTCTCCAGCATCATTGCGATCCATACAATCCCAAGCAAAGGTCACACAACTTGAACTTCCTTTTGCTAACAGCCATGGGTTTTTCCCCTTACTTTCTGAAATTCAGAAGACAATTAAAGTTTCAGCAGTTGAAAATTATCCATTAATTAGAGCTGGAAGCAGGCACCCATGAAATACAGGTGATAACCATAAATCAGAACAATTAGTCTGTCTAGAAAAGCAACATGATCAAATCAAGATCCTTACTACCAGCTGCTCACAGAATCAGAGGTTGCCACATTGTCTGTTAAGGGGAGATAACTTTGAAATTGGATGATTCCAGGATTTCATATTGCAAAGTTATTCATATAATGAATAACATCAACTAAAGCCCTAATCCAGGCATACTGTCAAGGAAGGATGTGGTTACACAGATTTATATAACACTAGTTGTGAGATAATTTGCCTTGTTTTATTCTGAAAGTAGTGCAGTGGACCCTTAAATGCAGTGATGAGGCCGACATGAAATACTAGCTTTTATTCTTTGTGAGGACAACCTGGGACAGTTTGATTAAATCTTGTCTTTCTCATGATCTATGATATGGGTAGAGAAGTACATGCCCCTCATCACCATCTCATCTTAATCACCCTTTTAAACAGTTCCAGAGCAACATGTATGCTTGATTGTACAATCTTGCAATGCCTGAGAAACACCTGTGAAGACAAATCTGTTAGAAATCTAACAGAAATCTGTTAGAATGTTTTCTATGAATGCCAGAAGAACAATTTCTTATTTGTGGAACAAGGCCGCAGTGAATCAGCTCCTCCACAACAATCCCTATTTGACTTATTACAGTCCAGAAATGTGATATAAGAACATTGTCTGGTCACATCATACAGTGTTATGGAAAAGATTTTGGTGAAATATGTACCAAATTCCTACAAAATCTTGACTTCAGAATGATGGCAGCCATGAAACTGTTCCTTTGATGGGAGAAAAATAAACTACAATTAAATCACACTTTCTTTACTGTGGCTTTAGTAAACACCTCTGCTTTTCTTTTCTTTTTCCTGCAAACTTTCTTTCATGTATAGAAGTGTAATTTTTAATCATGAGTAGGTCCTACTTTCCTACAGGGAAGGAAAGAAATGTGTTTGGACTCAACAACCTCAATCAAAGTATCATTTTTGCACATCCTGAGACTTAAAGAAAGACTATGTTTAGTCTATATTGATCATTTTCACATTCATAAGGAATACAGGGCATTCACAAGAAATAAGGTGTGGCCAAAACGATGTTCCTATTTTATAATTTGAATGGCTAAAAGGCATACAATTAAATATCTTTCTATCTATCTGTTTACCTATCCATTTATACACAGAAACATGGTTGAATCAATGGAGGAAAGTTGCATAAATTAGGTAAACTGCACAATCAAGGAAAAATAAATTTTAAAACGTACAAAAAATGTACAAATGTCAGTGCAGGAAGAAAACACAACACCTTGCAATTCCGTTAGAAACAAGGATGAACACTGGCATCCCAGCACCCAATAAACAACTTCAGACTGCAGCTGAAGAGCCTGTGCATTTAGTAGGCACAACACAGCCATCTCTCCTGGTACTGAAATGAGATAACAGTAAAAACAGTGTAGGTCAAATATCTGCCTTTTGTACAGCTAAAAGAAAGCAAGCAATCAAGTGAACTTTGGAGAAGAAAAAAATCTTCTTTAGAAATAGTGGAGTGGAAAGCTTACCTTGTTAATGCAGTTTGAGTAGGGACAGAATAATATTCAAAACTATTTAAAAATGTCAGAAAACAGGCTCAAGAAATCATGATGAAGAAGGCTGGATTGACAAGAATCTTTGTAATTATTCGGTACAAAATTTGCTTGTGGCTGCTTTGTGGAGAAAATAGCATTTTCTGTGCAAGAAAGAGGTGTTCTACCCCTCCGGAAGATTTCTGTATTATTTCTTGTGCAGAAAAATCTGCTTCTTGAATACAGAAAGAAAAAAATGGGTACATTCTGCACAAGATCCACATGTAGTTGTTTTGCATAGGAAAAAGTGATTTCTGTGCAGGAAGTAGAATTTTCTCTGCATAAAATAGTATTTCTTTGTGAAAATACTATTTTATGTGCAGAAATTGCTGTTACATGTTTTTTTTTAAATGCTATCTTCAGTTCAAAGCAACCAACTTTGAATTTGGAGCAAAGTTCCGAAATGCAAACTTTCTTCAAAAACTATGGTCTTCAAAGACTTTCTCAAAACAGAAATAAAAATGCTGAAATTATTCATTGTCTTATTTGAAAAGAAACTTAGTGAATTAATTAGACCCCTAATAGCAACGAATGACTCACCGTTCAGTGCCTTTGCGGGCTGGGGCACGGCATCCTCCATTTCGGTGTTCCTTCCGGGGTGTCCGGAGATGGCGGCAGCCATGTTCATGCATGTGCAATTGCATATGCGTGAACATTCAGTCCAACGTCCAATGAGTTCAAAGTGGCCTGCTTCGAGCTCATTGGCCTATGTGAGGCATCCTGGCTTCACTCAGGTATGTTCATGGGGTACTTACCTGCTGGGTCTCCAGGGTTTCATGAGTCAGTGTTTGGCGGCAGAAGTGGCGGCAGTGGTGGCAGCGTGAACAACGCAGAACTGGTGGCGACAACGTCGACCGAGGGGGGAGTAGGTGGCAGTAATGTCGGTAGTGGAGGGGCAGCAGTGGGGGCTGCAACAGGGAGTCAGAGGGCGAGGCACACCACGTGGTCAGCCATGCCAGATCTGTTTTTGCTGAAATCATGCAGCAGCCATTCCTGGGCTACCTTTCTGGATTTGGGCTGCAGGGCCTTGGCCCTGGCTGGTCTGGCCAGGTGCCTTGCCCTTGGACTCTCACTTCTGGTCTCCTCTTGTATTGTCCTCAGTCTGTCCTCTGTCTTCTCAGCCATGGCCCTCATTCTTTTGCGGTCTGGGCTGCCTTTTTCCTGCTGGCACCATGCCCCCCAAAAGAGCTGCTACATCAAACACCACTTTCCTCCCCAGAACCTGGGGCTAGGCAGACCGTACCCAGAAATCCTGGGTCGAACTGGGGTCCTCGGGCAACCACAAGGCAACTCCCACTGTTGGGGGGGTTCCTTCGCTCCAGCCAACCTCTTCTCCTGGCAATGCAGTCCTAGAGGGCATCGCTCAGTCTCTGGAGAAACTGGCCAAAAAAATGGAGTGACTGGAGTCTAGACCAGTGGTAGCTCTTGTGGAGCTGGCATCTGGACCTCCCCAGCAGCAGCAGGGGGGTGTCCCCAGGGTTAGGAAGAGCCGGTCTTCTTCTTCCAGCAGCAGCACAGACAGCTCTACCAGTTCAGAGGTCAGCCTGGTGAGCCACAGAAGGTGCAGAAGCCATAAGGGTAAGAGCAAAAGACACAGGAGGCACAGTAGTAGCGATGCTGACAGTGTGACATCCGGAGGTGAATCAGGAAGGGGAGCAGCACATCCCAAGGATTACTGGATGGCTGCGGCCTTGGTGCCTGGGCTTCCTGGATGGGCCATTCACAGGCATCAAAGGGATGGGGCGGGTCCCCTCAGCCCTAGTTCTGCATGGATGAGATTAGGGCAGCAGGAGAGGTTGCCGGCTCAGGCCACTTTTGGGGATCACGAGGATCCCCTGGGGATCCTTTTGAGCAAAAAGACCATGGAGCGCATCCTTGATGGTTATTTCATGGATGTTTTCTCGCTCCCTAAGCTGGGGTGCGAGGAGGGACGCACTCCCAAGTCTCACAGACATTGCAGTAGGGAGGACAATTCGGCCTTGGTTGAGTGGTCTTTTGATAACTGGCTGGGGGGCTATACAGTTTTCATGGGGTTGGTCCAGGCAGCATATCCTTTCCGGGGTTGGCACCTCACCAATCACCTGGGAAATGTCCTAAAAGCGCATGCTCTCATGGGCGACTTAGCACCTATAGAATACGATGCTGCCTTCAGAAAGAGGGCCTCCCAGAATGAACATGCTCAATAGGACCTCATAAATGACAAACTCTGGTTAGTCACTGTAGGTCCTCACATCAAAGACAGAGCTGAGGGCCCCAAGCTTTTTTGTTGGTTCGGGAAAAAAGATGACAGAAAGCTGGTGTGTTGGAAATTCAATCAAGGGAAGTGCATCAGGGTTCGCTACAGGTACAACCACCTCTGTGAATCTTGCCTTGGACCACACCACAGGTCCTCTTGCCCCCAGCCTGGCCGTGCTCCTTTGCCTTCCAGGGGTAAGCGGGATGGGGGCAATGCCGGTGGCTTTGGACCCCCTAAGCAGTATGGGTTCTATGGGTCAGACCCCCATGCGTATCGCCGTAATCCTTCCCCTTTTGGACATGTACCCCAACCGGCAGGCTGCCAAGTTCCTACGAGAGGGCTTCTCCCATGGCTTCAGGATCCTGGCATCTGGTCTGCGCTTCGCTTTTGATGCTGGCAACCTTAAGTCGGCTTGAGAGTTTCTCCATGTGGTCACAGCCAAAATTGAGAAGGAGTGCTGGGTTGGGAGGGTAGCTGGGCCCCTTCCCATACCCCCTTTTCCCAACCACAAGGTCTCCCCCAGGAGTGGACCCCAAGAAGGCGTCCGGCGAGTTTCGACTCATCCACCACTTGTCCTACCCAAAAGGGGGCGTCAGTCAACAACGCCATTCCACCAGAGTTCTCGTTGGTGTGGTATGCTTCCTTTGATCAAGCAGTTAGGCTAATCAGGGCATGCAGTCCCGGGGCTCTTCTGGCAAAGTGTGACATCCAATTGGCCTTCCGGCTCCTCCCGGTTCATCTGGAGGATCAGTGCTTACTGGGATTCAAGTTTGCGGGTGCACAATATTAAGACAAAGCCATGCCAATGGGATGCTCTGTCAGCTGTGTGGCCTTCGAGGCTTTTAACACATTCATTGAGTGGGCAGTCCGTTCTAGTTCCAGGTCCCCCTTCATCACTCACTACCTTGACGATTTTCTCATGATATGTAGGGGTTGCAGGAATGATTGCACCAGGCTGTTGGGTACATTTCAGGCAGTAGCGGTGGAACTGGGCATCCCGTTGGCACAGGAGAAGATCGAGAGGCCTACCACTTCACTGGTTTACCTCGGTATTCTGCTCAACACTGTTAAGGGAGTATCCTGTTTGCCTCAGGACAAGCTCCAAGCCCTGTGGCAGCAGTTAGGGGGAAGGTGGGTTGCAAGAAGGCCACTCTCAAGGAGGTGCAATCCTTGTCAGGGCACCTCAATTTCGCATGCAAGGTGGTGGCTCCGGGTAGGGCCTTTTGCTCACGCCTAGCCAGGATTACTGCTGGAGTCCGGGCTCCTCATCACTGCATTTGCATTACACAGGGCATCAAGGAAGACCTAAGGGTTTGGCTCAGTTTTTTAGACAACCTTAATGGCGTATCTGCGTGGCAGGAGGCTGTGGAGCTGGGTGCTGGGCTTCAGGTCCAGTCTGATGTGGCACGGAGCTTGGGTTTTGGGGTCTATTTTCAGGGCCACTGGTGCTCGGCAAAGGTGGCCATCCCACTGGGGGCAGGAAGGGATAATCAGTGATCTCACCTTCTTGGAATTTTTCCCAATCCTGGTTGCTGTTTGCATTTGGACAGACTATTTTCACAACAAGAGAGTTTGTTTCTGGTGCGACAACAAGGCAGTGGTGGCAGTCATCAACAGCCAGTCTTCTAAGTCCAGCCGGGTCATGGGGTGGTCAGGCGCTTTGTACTAGAGCAGTGGTTCTCAACCTGTGGGTCCCCAGATGTTTGTGGACTTCAGCTCCCAGAAGCCCCAGCCACTATGGTCAATGCTCAGGGCTTCTGGGAGCTGAAGTCCAAAAACATCTGGGGACCCACAGGTTGAGAACCACTGTACTAGAGTGTTTAGCTGCTGACATATCCTTCTCAGCTTGTTATGTTCCAGGCTTAGATAATGGAATCGCTGACTCTCTGTCTTGCTTCCAGGAGGACAGGTTTTGATTGACGGCGCCAGCAGCAGATCCCATGCCAGAGCTGTTCCCGGAGGACCTATCGCAGCTTGGGAACACTCCTTAATCCAGGGAGTCATGTATTCCAGAGCTCCAGCAACGCACAGGGCCTACCTTGGGGCATTCTACAGGTTTTGGAACTTCTGGGCCTTGGCAGGCTATGCTGACGAATGGCTGGTTCCAGAGACACAGGTGCTGCACTTCCCGGCTCATCTGAAGGATAGCGGCATGGCCCCACGCTCCATGACTGACCAGTTGGCAGGATTTCCTTCTTCAGCAAGGCCAACAGACTTCCTGACCCATGCACTGGCTTCATCATTAGGAAGACAGTCAAGGGTTGGAGGCGGATGCAGCCATGGGTGAAGGATGGCAGGAGGCCTTTGTCCTTCCATCTGCTAAAGAGGATAACCCAGCAACTTACAGCCATCTGTCATTCACAATTCAAGGCCAGACTATTCAAGACGGCCTTCATGGTGGCCTTCTTTGGGGCCTTGCGTGTTGGGGAGCTGGTGGCTGGATCCAAAAGGGTGTCCAACAGGATGTTGCAGGTGGAAGACATCTCCTTCTCAGGAGACGAGGTGATATTACAGGTCAGGTGGTCCAAGTCTGATCAGCAAGCCAAGGGCACCCTCATCCACCTGTATCCTCTACACGGGGGGGGGCTTTGCCCTCTCCGGGTGATACGGAAGTTCCTCAAGAAGTGGCCTGCTGGCACCAGCCCCCTGTTCATTCACCAGGATCGTTCCTTGCTGTCCAGATTTCAGTTCGTCGCAGTTCTGCAGGCAGCTTTAAGTTGTGCTGGGCTCCTGTCCTCAAAGTTTGGGAGCCACTCCTTCTGCACTGGAGCAGCCATGGAGGTGGCCGCCTGCGGCCTCCCTGCCATGGTCATAAAGAGGATCAGGAGGTGGAAATCTGGATTGTTTGCAGGGTACGTCCGACCTGAGCTGGGGCTTGTCGGGCCTACACACTGTAGACAGGAGACAGCTAGGCAGTGAATGTGGACAAGCACTCCCATCCTCATTGTGGCAGGGGAGGACATAAGTATCCTGGCTTTATTGGCGGCCGGGATAGGGTTGGCGGAAGGCAGGCAGGGTGGCCTACCTGCCTCTTTGGCAGTTGCATGGTCAGTGGATCCGGGATAGCGGGTACCTTTGCCACATGCTAGGGGACAGTCGGGTCCCCGTTCAGGTCAGGGAGTGCAGTGAGCTGCCCAGCTCAGGTGGGCACGCAGTGGGCACCCCCTGGTGGCAGTAGGACTGTGGTCGGCTATGTGCCATCCAGTTATGGGCTGGACAGTGGGGTTCATTGGTTAACAGGCAGCTTGATCGATGCCCGGATCCATGCCCATGCTTACGCCAACCTTGTCCATGCTTGTAGCCAATAAATTCATGGTCTTTCTTTCTCCAGTTGAAGGTTGTTGTGTTTTCTTTGCTAGGAGGCTGTCACCCCTGGCCATGCAATTAGAATAACATACTGTACATTTTGACTTGAGCAAATTTTCTTTTATATGTAGTTTCTTCTAAAAACATTCTGGGCATAATTTTGTTGTTCTGTAATATATATTCAAGAGCTGCTATTTAAGGATCTTGGAACTAGAAGTCTGTTAAGAGAAATAATCAAAGTGTCAGACATTACTGGAAGTACCAAATTAGCTTGTGCCAAATGTTGATATTTATTCTCTTATTTTACCACAGAAGGTTCTTAGTGGGTTGAAGCTCAGTCTGCCATCAATAATGTCTTCAATGATATTTCCCTCATGGCTAACCCCAAGAAACCATTGCTCCTACAGGAATCCTATTCCTGTTTGAAGAAAAAGTAAACTGTCAAGACTGCTTTAATTCTGAAATGTGTCTACTAATCATCAAAGTTTGTAGCCTACTTGCTTTCATTGTTTTTGGTTATGTCATTTGAAAGAACGTATTTTTTTTTACATAGTTCCATTTATTTTAGTCCTACAATAGAAGATGTTGTTGTACCTTTGCACCATTATTGTCATTATTGTGTGCCTTCAAGTCATTTCTAATTTATGGCAACCTTAAGGTGAACTTATCATGGGATTTTCTGGGGCTGAAACTGTGCGATGCACCCAAAATCACCCAGCGGGTTTCCATGGCTGAGCAGAGAACTGAACCCTGGTCTCCAGAGTTGTAGTCCAACACTCAAAGCACAACACCATGCTGCCTAACTGCAGATTATGTAATCACCCAGCTAATTACTGTAGAGAATTTTTGTTAGTCAGTTCAGTAGCACTCATTAATGATTGTTTTTCAAATTATCTACTATATAAAATTCAAAGTTTGTGAGTTTGTCTGTGTCAGGCAGGCAATGACTCATATCATTGGCTGTGTCAGGTAAAAAGACCTCATATGGTTGGCTGCCTATGAAGATTCTATGGAATCCTAGGGTTGGGTTTAGGGAGGGCCTTTACAATTTAGCTCTTGGGCCTCAGGCTGATTGCTCTGCAGACAAGGCCTAGCAGCATGAAGGAGGAGAGCAGTGTATTTTCCTCGGAAACCCAACCTCTGTATGTTAATAACTCTGAATAGAGATTGGATTGGGGAATATGGGGCAAGGTTACAGATACTGGACAAGACAGTTTGGGGAATTAGAGACACAGGATCTCAAATCTGTGTATTTCAACTACGTCTAACTCCTAAGGTAAGGTAAAGAAATTCCTATGGTATTTCTAACAAGTATTACCTATGAGAAAATAAAGTCCCAGGCAACACGTGGTAAATATTCTAGTAAAATTATAAAACTGAGCAGCAAAGTGAGGACAAGTTCTGTTTCCTATTATCTCCCAGGATGCAAATGCTCTTCATCCCCCCTCTTTTTTTGCATGCTTTATATGCTGTTGTGACTTCTTATTGTAGGTCTCTGTCTTTTTTTCCCCTCGGGAATCAGTTTGAACATTTATTTTTTATGCTACATGGAGCACTTTGTAGGAAGCTGGAAATCCATCTTTCATACTTAGCTGCACCTTAGGTCAAGTGCTGCTCAGTAAACATTCATAGAATTGCACATGACAGGTAATATTTCATAACGGCTTCTGAATTGGTATGCTTCTCATGCTTACTCCTGATTCACAATACTGGAAATAAAAAGGACATAATTATCCATTTTATATTAAAATTAATTAAATTGTGTGTGTAGTTAATTGGAGAAGTAGCGTCAAGTTCAGACTCTGTTGATATTTAAAATGAAAGAAACATTATTTACTCTAATGCTTTTGAAAAATGTGATATACTATGCTGTGTTATCCTACACATGTTTACAATAAAATTAGGCCCCACTGAGTTCAATGGGACGTTATTCCCAAGTAAGAAAGCACAGAATTTCTGCCTGAGGGCTCCTCTGAGAATAGCTAAGATAATGTTAGCAATGAGCATATGCATTTTGCTTATAGGCTGTTCTATGCATCTGCCAAGGTAAGAGTAAATCTGCTGGAAGGGCTTTTAACGCAAGTACACAAGGCAAGGCAATTTTGGCAAAGCAAGCTACACAGTGTATGTTTTTATGTTGCATTAAGAGAAGATGCAACGAGATCTAAGAGCTCACTGCTCATGTACAAAGCACTAGTTGTTGATCCTGCATTCTTAGTGAGTTTCCCTGCCTACACACTGATATGGAAACAGCACCATTAACTCTTTACTGAGAACCAGAGCTGAAAGCCTCACTTCCACCATTGAGCCAGAGTTATTTTTCCTTCTTTGATTTGTAATACTGGATACATTTATCTAAAATCAAATCCTACTGAAAGCAATGGGATGAACATAACAATCACTGTTTGGGAATCTTCTGACTCAAACCCAGAAATCTTCTTTAGAGGAAGGCTCTTCCACAATCAAATGACTAGTGCCATCGAAAATGGGAGATGGTTTGCAGAGTCCTGTCAAAAGGATGTCTCTCCTGGAATCCCACAGGAACTCCTCATGTTCATCCCAAGCCTTGCTTCATTCGTCTCACAGCTCTCCAGAGTACAAGTACCGAGGGACCAGTTAAGAAGCCTGAGAGCTGTTGTCACACCATATAGCTGCCTGCCAGGAGACCCTTTCATTTAAGGCCTATTAAGGTCAGAGTGTGAAAAGTTGCTTCTCTGAACTATCTTCTCATAATCCCCTAGCCATCAGATAATGCTGGCTTGAGAATTATGGGAGTTGCTGCCCAAAAAATAACTTCTGCAACCTGTGTTTAGCAGAAAGTATGAGGTAAAGGATATTATTGAAATATTGTTGGAGCAAACACTATTGCACTGCTGAACCAGGAAGAAAGGCAGGTAACCATCTGTTTATACATACTCTGTCTTCTTCCAGAACTTTGTTTGGTCAATAATTCCTGCTGGTTCCAACAATTTGATCTGGTCCTTTCCCCCTTCCTAGCCTGCTCCTGCTACAACTATTACTATGACTCCAGATCTAGCTACTACATCAATTGTTTGTACCCTCGTCTAGGAGAAGGATTGTTTGCAGATGAGGAAGCTATGATACAAAATGTTATATACTGCACTGTAATTGTCCATGACTTTTACAAATGAGTATCAATACTTCTTCAATAAGAGCACATACAATTAATAGTGCAGCAAGTGTGAAATGAAACGAGAACATCATTTGAAAGAAAGAAGGAGTTATGTGGCCCGTTCAAGACCAACCAGTGTGTATTTCAGAGACTGTATCTGAGAAAAGGGCTGTAGTCCACAAAAAATGGTGCTGAAATAAATAGGTTAGCTTTAGCACCAGAAAACTCCTATTTCTTTTTGCACTGAAACAGATTAACGTGGTTAATTTCCTCAAAGTTGCTTAAATAAGTGTGACTAGAAAATCCAATCGTTAACATGTTATTTTATAGAAAGTTACATTCTTATACAACACTTATCTGTTCAGAACATTTGAAAGCAAGGTCTGGATAAGAAGGCATTCATCACTGTCCATATTACATTATGCACAGATTCATAGCATGTCACTGGAATAAAATTCTCCTTTTGTGCTTTCAGAATGAATTGTACATCATGGCTTTTGCACTTACTTGTATAAATTTCAGGATATATCAAACGGTATAGAGACCTATCAGAAAGCCCTGAGACAGAATCACAATCTAATACTAAATAAATAGCAATATGCATCATTCCTCCAAAATCCTGGAATGTTACTAACCATCTGTGTAACTTTTCCATGGTAGAAATCATTATTCCCTTAAAGAATAACAATAAAAAAAATTAAAGATCTAGGCTTTATATATGCAATTGAGTATAGAGTATTCTTCTCTGTGTGGTCTTACATACCCATCCCATTATCAAAAAACGGAAACTAAAAGGTGAACTTTAAATATCCTGACTGAAATCATTCATTGCCTACAGAGATATGCAGTTGGGGTTATTTCACATACAGAAACACAAATAAATTATGGTAACCAAAATGAAAATTATTTTAGAACTTGCCAATGAGTTTCAAAGATATTCTAGTGGATTAGCCATGCTGCATGTAATGAACCTTCCAGGAAAGATCATATAAAGTGTGATAAAAATTGTGAATAGTTTAACAGAGACAACCAGTGACCCATCCATGCAGGCACAGGAAATGAAAGATAGATGTTGTTTTACTGTACATTTACCGTTACTTACTGTCACTAACTGTTTAAGCAGACTCTTATACTTCTGAATATTATAAATAAATAAAAAGGAAAATCAAGGTGGAACTTGGAGATATGTTCTTGTACCTTATGAGAAAAAATATCAGCATGGGTGTTTTCTTAGCATGGATAAAAGTTTTCCTGCTTATGCTATGAAAGCAGACATTATACATCTCCTTCTAGACGATAGGGTTGCTTGCAGAGAAAATGGCGAATTACTAACAGGGGGAAGAGAAAAGGCAGAACTACTTAACACCTTCTTTGCCTCAGTTTTTCCCCAGAAGGATACAAGCACTCAACCTGATGGTTGGGGAGCAGGTGAGGAAGCAGGGGAAATGCCGCACATAATAGGTAGAGAGGTGGTACAGGAATACCTGGCCACACTGGATGAATTCAAGTCTCCAGGGCCAGATGAATTGCATCCTAGGATATTAAAAAAACTGGCAGAGGTCATTTCGGAACCACTTGCTATAATCTTTGAGAAATCTTGGAGGACAGGAGAAGTTCCAGCAGACTGGAAGAGCACAAATGTTGTCCTCATCTTCAAGAAGGGGAAAAAAGAGGACCCAAATAATTATCGCCCAGTCAGCCTGACATCAGTACCCAGAAAGATCCTGGAGCAGATCATTAAGAGGACAGCTTCTAATCACTTAGGCCCTTTCCACACGGGGGACGGGGGAACGGGGCAGCGCACGCAGGGACGGATCTTACCTGAAAACGGGTTGCTCGCCGCTCCACACGCTGGCGAGTTTCGGCGGCGTTCGGCGGCGCCCAAAATGGTGGCCGGCGACTTCCGGCGGCGCTCTGCCAATCAGGGTAGTGCGCCAGCCGGAAGCCCGGCCCGGGGCAGCTCTGCAGGGATGTGCTAGCACGTCCCTGCAGTTTCACACGGGGCGCTGCAACGGGTTAGCGTGCTCGCGTTTCGTAAAAACCACATAAAATGTGGTTTTTAAAAAATGCACCGCGCCACCCCTTGCGGCCGCGCTAGCGCGGTTTGAGGTGTGGAACCTCCACTATTCAAACCGCTCTAGCGCGCTCCACGGTGTGGATGACCTCCGGATGAGGTTGCCCTAAGCCGTTTTTTTTACCCCGTGTGGAAAGGGCCTAGAAAGCAATGCGGTAATCACGAGAAGTCAACATGGATTTCTCAAAAATAAGTCATGCCAGACTAATCTTATCTCTTTTTATGATAGAGTTACTAGCTTGATAGATGAAGGGAATGCTGTGGATGTAGCATATCTTGATTTCAATAAGGCTTTTGACAAAGTTCCCCATGACATTCTTGCAAAGAAGCTAGTAAAATGTGGGCTGGACAGGGCTACTGTCAAGTAGATCTGTAACTGGTTGACTGACCATTCCCAAAGGGTGCTCACCAATGGCTGCTTTTCATCCTGGAGAGAAGTGACTAGTGGGGTGCCACAGGGTTCTATCCTGGGCCCAGTGCTGTTCAATATCTTCATCAACGACTTGGATGAAGGAATAGAGGGAATGCCTATCAAATCTGCAGATGGCACCAAATTGGGAGGGGTTGCTAATACCCCAGAGAACAGGATCAAAATTCAAAATGACCTGGACAGATTGGAGAGTTGGGCCAAGGCTAACAAAATGAAATTCAACAGAGAGAAGTGTAAGGTCCTATACTTAGGTAGAAAAAATGGAATACAGAAATATAAGATGGGGGACACGTGGCTGGATAGCAGTACATGTGAAAGGGATCTAGGAGTCTTAATAGACCACAGGGTGAACATGAGTCAGCAGTGTGATGCGGCAGCCAAGAAAGCCAATGCAATTCTCGGTTGCATCAATAGGAGTATGGTGTCTAGATCGAGGGAGGTACTGGTACCACTTTACTCTGCTTTGGTTAGACCTCATTTTGAATACTGTGTCCAGTTCTGGGCACCCCAATTCAAGAAGGACATGGTCAGGTTGGAGCAAGTCCAGAGGAGGGGGACCAAAATGGTGAGGGGCCTGGAAGCCATGCCCTATAAGGATAGACTTAGAGAGCTGGGTATGTTTAGTCTGCAGAAGAGAAGATTAAGAGGGGACATGATAGCCATGTTTAAATATTTGAAGGGATGCCATGTAGAGGAGGGAGTGGGCTTGCTCCAGAGACCAGGACAAGGAGCAATGGATTCAAGCTGCAGGAAAGGAGATTCCACCTGAACCTCAGGAAAAACTTCCTGATGGTCAGGGCTGTCCGGCAGTGTAATATGCTGCCTCGGAGTGTGGTGGAGTTTCCTTCTTTGGAGGTTTTTAAGCAGAGGCTGGATGGCCATCTGTCGGGAGTGCTTTGAGGGTGTTCCTGCATGGCAGGGGGTTGGAGTGGATGGCCCGTGTGGTCTCTTCCAGCTCTATATTTCTATGATTCTATGATTCAGTAGTACTAGCAAAATACATATATTAATGTTCAGGCCAGTGGCTCATTGCATGCTTGGTGACCGTTATGAAATATACATGCAACTCACAGACATTCAATAATTACCTATTCATATCCTCCCATGCCCACAGTTTCACCTACAACTAAACAAAGTTGTTTCAGGACAGAGAAATATTAATTCAAATGAATTATCTCACAAGGTCAGGAAGCTTTGCTGTTAAAGCAATTTGAAATTTAGGGGTTGCTAAGAAGAGAGGGAAAGAAAGGAGTTCAAAATGTATTGTCAATGTCAGGTGGCGGCTTAGGCAGCAACCAGAGGCAGGAGCCAGGTTTTATGGCTTTTAGTAATAAAGTGGTAAAATAATCAAGAGGTTACATCACCCAAAACAAACAGAAGCGGCAGACTCAACGACACGGATTTCCTGGATGGAAGATGGTTGTTGCCCCGTGCCCGACTCCCCCCGGCGTCTGTCTTAAATACAGAGTCTTTAGCCCAGCTGGGGCTGATCAAACGTCCTTTGGCCCAGCTCACAGCTGGAGGCCCTCAGACTTCAAAAGCTTTTCACGCAACCGCCTGGATCGGTGAACAACCTCCTTTTCCTGCCGCCTCTGTAGGAATGTGGGGAGCGTCTGCAGCAAACTCCGGGCTGGAGTCAGGAACAGCAGCTTCTGTCGAGCCAGAAGCACTGGCCCCCTCTGCTGCAGGTACCGGCTCAGGGACAGCTGTGGAGTCCTCCCTTGCCTCTGCAGGAGCCCCCTCTCCCTCCAAGGGACCCTCCCCCGGCGGGGAGTCCCAGTCCAACTCAGAGTCCCCGTCTGAGTCGGCAGCTGGCTCAGCCTGGCGCATGACAGGTATGAGCAATATAATGCATTCTCTACACACACACACACACACACACATTCCAGAGGAGTGGCAAATGGGAAAACCACAATGTGCAGGGGAAATGCTACCCAAAAGATAGATTTTAAATGTGTCAAAGGTTACTTCTCCTTGGTCCCATTGGATCTTCTGGGTAAGCCGGGAAGCATTCTACTCCTGGTTGGAGCAGTTCAAAGAAAAGGAGGACACACTCACCAAGGTTCTCTAAGCTAGACCAGGATTTTAAGATAGAAATTAAGAAAAGAAGATTATCTGGTTAAGATCTTGGATTTGGGCTTGGGGGTGAGCCAAAATAGAGAGATTTCTGTTTGAAAGTCCTCAGATCTAGGCCTGGCCGTGGTTTAGCAAGGAGTCAGGGCTCCTGGTCAAAAATAGATTCTGACCCCTTCTTCAGCATGAACTACTTTTAGAAACTGGCATCTTTAGGATGGGAAAAGATCATCAAGGTGAGTACCTTCCTCTAGAAGAGTGGTTCTCAACTTTTGGTCCTCCGGATATTTTGGGTTTAAGCTCTTAGAATCTGTCATCACTGGCCATGCTGGTGGGAACATCTGGGAGCTTAAGCACAAAACAGGTGAAGAATCAAAGGCTGGGAACTCCTGCTCTAGAACAAAGGGTGTTTTGAGATACATTACCAGGTAGTTTGCTTAACAAAAGGCAGTAATGTCTCCTGAAAGCACCCAGTTAAGAGACATATCCCAGAATACTGCCATTTAATGTTCATAATGCATTGTATTGCCAGCTGCAAAAAGTAATACTGGGAAAAACAGAACCTTGCCTATGAGTATTCAACTGTGTCCAATAAGTTAAGCCATCCATATTCTTGAAACACTTGGTAGTTTTAGATAACGGAACCAGATTCTTTCAAAATGTGTGCTGATTATAGGATTTGACTGGAGAAGCCTTCCCAGATATTCCTTTTGTCATTTGTGTAGACAATCAAGCAGTTCCACATAAACATGCGCATATGAGAGAGACAGAGACACAGACAGAGATGTGCATGCACACATGTGTTAGGGATGCAAAGAATATTTGAAAATATGTGGGAAAAATGATTAATGACTGATGAGAATCTTAGCTGCTTAGGAATTATTCTGCATAGAATTCACATAGGGTTTTCTGCATGCACCCTGCCCCCAGCTTTTCTGCACAAAAAATATTACTTTCCAGTAAGCTGTCTCAAAACCTAACACTTAGGCCATTTCTGCACTACACTGTGCTATTATTCCATTTTCAACATCTTGTGGAATCCTGGGTTTGCAGTTTAGGGAGGGGCATTTAGAATTCTCAGTCAGAGAACTCTTTGGCCTTAGTAAATTGCAAGCCCCAGAAGTCCACAGGAGGTTGAAAGTGGAATAATAGCACTATAACAGTACAGTGTGGAAATGGCCTTAAAGTGAAACACAATGGAATTGTTTAGACTGTTTTGGGAAAGAGAAGTTTCTGATCCTCCAGATGTCGCTGAATGCACCTCGTATAATTCTGCACTGTTTGATAAGGTGGCTAGAGCTGATCGGAGCTGCAACCTAACATCAGCTGGAGGGCCAGAAACTGTAGATATACGTGGATGTAGATATTGATATATGTAGATATTGTTCTGTGCCTTTAAGGCATTTCTGACATAGATATAAATCCCTAATTCTGTTCTGCTCATTTTCTTTGAAGAGGTGTTTTCTACTGAATGTGCCTAGTGATGGCAGCACCCTTAGAATGTTTTAGTACAACTTAAAAACTATTACAGTCAGCCCTCCACATCTGTGGGTTTAACATTTATGGATTTGATTATTTGTGGATTATTTGCTGCTTCCTTTGTTGCTGTCCTACACTGTTTTTTAATAGTCATTTATAAGTCTCCTCTTACATTTGCAGTCTCTCTGCAAGGCTCATGAGACTGAGAAATAGTGCAAGAGACTGAGAATGTGAAGCAAGGCTTGTAAGACCCTATTTAAATTGCTGCAGAGCAGCAGCAAAGGCGGTAGCAAGCCCCTGCAGTTGCCTGCTTCTGCCTTGCAAAGGAACCTCATCACCTCAAAAGCAAAACCAGGTGGATGGTCTGCTCCCCACTGCAGCCTATAGATATTAGTGGTTTTCCCACTTTCACGGAGGTCCTGTTCCTCCAACCCCTGTGAATGGGAACAATTGTACTGTAATTCAAAATTTAAGAGAAAACAAAGGCACAGTTCTATTTAAAACATACAAGTTAAAACACAAATGAAAAACAGTTTTAAAAAACATGTTTAAAACATACTAAAATAGAAACACAACACTTCATTAAAAACTGAATCTGCTGCAACAAACCAAATGTCTGTCTAAATAAATAAATAAATAAAATCTTTGCCAGGATACTTGGGTGTGTGTGAGGCATTCGGAGAGAGTTTGTGATGCTGAGAAATTGGGCTGCAAACCATCATTAGCTTGCAAGGCAGCAATTGGTGGAGAAGGAGGACTGGAGGTGGGTTTTTAAAGGTCTACATGGGCTGAGGGGGAAGGTTCCCCTGAAAAAGAGGCACCTCAGGTGGGGTGGCAGGGTTTGAAGAAACTTGCAAATACTCAAATCTGTGAAAGTCAAACTGCACACATGCACACGCACACGCGCACACGCACGCACACACACACACACATATAGAGAGAGAGAAATCATGCATTTGTTTAAATATGCAAAGTAAATGCAGGTCTCTGGCAGTTGCAGCACCATGATGCACCAGTCAGCAGGAGATGCCTACATGCCTCCCATAGACTAATGCAGCTGTTCCCCTCCAGGGCCCAAGTGAGGAACAATCTCATCCTGAGAGCACTTGGGCAGAGAGAAACAGATGAATGAGTAGATGGGAATTTCACAAAGTCTTTCTATTCTTTACAATCGCTGGCGCAATTGAGTACCAGCTGTGGAAAGTGGAAAAAGTCTCCGTTGAAACCTACAACCTCCCTCCCTCTTCGAGTTCTCTGAGAGCTGCACTCTTCTTATCTTTCAGTAACAGTAGAGATGTTACAGGAATAACTTGCAATGTAGGTTCCTCTCCCATTAAAAAAATGGAGTAAAATAAAATATAAAGTATGAATGCATGAGATCATAACACATTCAGGTGTGTGCATGTGTCTGTGTGTATTGCATAGTAGGAAGAATTGCAAAATATCCTTAAAATAAGAAGGTCTATAAGTTTTTTAAAGCAATGTTTAGCTCATTTTTCTCACTATAGGTATTTACTTTAGCTGATGCACTCTTTCACCCCCACCCCACTTTATCCCCAGTGCCGGTGATGAAGGCAGGCTGTGCAGTCATTTGGCGATAATTCATTTGCTCATGGATAGGTAACCAATATCTAACAGCCAGATTTAGTGATGAAGTAAAGGGGTAAGTGGCATCGGCTAGATACCAAACAATAAAAAATAGAAGTACAACTGATAAATTACAGTAAAACAAGGAACTTGTAATGAGCTGTTTTGATTTATGATCTTAATTTTCATTTCACATAAGTAATCTATCTTAATACAAAATACAAAGCCTTCCCTCTGCTTTATTAAGTAATACATTTCACATTCCATAGTTTTAAAAAGAGGGGTAAAAATCAAGTATTTGAGTAATGTAGCGGATCATTTGTTTTAGATTACTACAAGGTGAAATTTAAGCAACTTCCAGAGAAATGATATGTGACTATTGTTTTGTTAATATTGTTGTGCTGGGTTAGAAGTCATTTTCATATTAACATAATAATGGATAGATATGACTTAGATTGTTATAATGTTTTTTTTATAAGATCTGACCTTCTTGTGAACAAAGAGATAATTTGGATTAATTTTGAAACAGATTCACGTGCTATCACATTCGATACTCCATTGTTGGAGAGATAACTGGCAGGGGCATGAAGGAACTTCTAATTCTGTACTATCATTACATGTAGAGAATAGAAAAATTCACATGTGCATCAGATAGACATACTTTGGTCAAGACATGAACCACAAGATGCAGTAAACCAAGAGTGTTGGATTATGTAAGAGCTCTCAGGTATTCTTTACATGGCTTGGGACCAGACTATTTGAAGGACCATATCTACATTTATGAGTCCATTAAAGCACTAAGATCTTCTGGAGAGGCCCTTCTCTCTGCCCCACCATCTTCTCAGTCTCATTTGGTGGGAATGAGGAAGACAGCCTTCTCATAGACTTTGGACCTCCCTCCCTAAGGACACAGAATGGCTTGGTCCTTGCTCTCTTTATGCCAGCAAATTAAAACATTCTTATGCTGTCGGCCTTTTAATGTTATGTAGTACTGTTTTTTCAGGTTTGTATATAGACTTTTAACAAATTTTGAATATTTTTTATCAATTGTTTAATGGTTTTAAATAACTTTTATATTCACATGTTTATATTCATACTTGTATTGACGTTTTTATATAGTTTCCTAATCTGTGTTGTTTTTAAATACGTTAGTTGCTTTGAATCTCATTATTGGGAGAAAGGTGAGATATTAATAACAAGAACAACAACAACATTGATGCTTAAACATCCATTTTATTTTAGAAAAATGATTCAGCAAGAATATTATTTGTATTTGCTAATGTATAAATTAACCAGATCACTAGAAACAACCCACTTGGACACAATGGGCATTCTGAACCTGCAAATTTCCCTTTGAGCGCTGAGACTCTTTTAATTAAGTTACCTAAAGTAAATTCTGCACTGGCCAGCCCACAACCCTGATGTGGGGGAAATCATGAAACGTCACCACTAACAATAAACAAAAACTTCTGCAACACAGCTGATTTGGTATACATGACTCTCAGTGATCCTGACATGGGATCTCATCTCAGGGGCAGCCACAACAGGGAAAACGTATTGTGTGAAATTGGTGAGGAATCAGGATGGACAATTTAGTGGCAGCAGCAGGAAGGTCAGGACAACTTAAAGCCTTGGAGAGCCTCAGGTGGTTTACCTCTGATTTAATGTAATTCACTATTTTTAGCCATCATCTTGAGGCTAAACACAGTGTGGGAAAGAACCAGAAGAAACAGTCATGTGAACACTCAAACTGCCATGTCTCTCTTTTTGGGACAGACATGTCTTACTGACTCAGCCTGTTCCACTGCACAGATAATGGGTTATTTTCTCTCAGTTCAAGAAGTGTTTGCGTTTCAAAGGGAGGAGCTAATGAGCAGCCAACAGGCAACTGCATTCTAGCTGCAAGGTTTCAGCAATTGTTACCTATCTCCTAATATCTATGCTTTTGATAGTTTTTCACATATCAAAAGCCGAGTATGCTGTCCCCCAAATTGTGGATGATAATTCATATAGAATAATCTATTAACAGAGTTACTTTGTAAGATCTTAGCTTTTTTCCATCTTTTTGACAAATGCTGTGATTACCAATCTTATCAAATTCTTGTAATTTCTTTAAAATTACTATGGCTGCTTTGTAAGAGCAGACACCAAATTTGATTCAAATTCTGTTTTGGCAACAAGTCTTAATACACTACAAAAAGGCTGCTATGTTTTTATGGATATTGCATGCTTCTCTTTTCCATACTTCTCTTTCCTTGCTCAGCCCATGTTCTTCATTGCGTCTACATTTTTCTCCCTTAACTGTGTTAAATTTTATGAAGAGCTTTTGTCATTTTTATTTTCCACTAGAGACTGTGCTGAAAAATGCAGACATATTTCTTTTGGAGCTCGCTTCTGATTTCAGAAGCAGCGCAAAGAAGGGAGGAAAATCCTTCAAAGGATTCTCCCCACATACGCACAGACACAGAGAGAGACACACACACAGTCAATGTCTAAGGGTCTGAAATACAACATGTCCAGCTGCTTTATTTATGCTATATTTATATTCTGAGATCTGAAAGGTAAATTAATGAAAACCATGAATTTTTGGATCAGGGCTGCTATTTTCAAAACCTTAGGTGCCAGAGCCAGAGTAGTAATTACTTACTATCAGAAATTCTGCTTTAATTTGTGTAGAAATACATATAAACAGTGCTTCGCTGATTCAAAATTCTAATAAAAGAGAAAACAAAAAAGATGCTTGATGGAAGTTTATTGGGACCACCACCTCAGGATGCAAAACCCTTCTACTTGCAATCAGAGGATGAAAAAGAGATGGATTTATTTCTCTCCCATTGGGAGCATTTCTTTATTTTTTAATTTTTTAAAATGGAAATGGTTTTAAAGGCCTGAATAAATAAGGAAGAAGACACATCCCTTCTTCCCAACTGGTTGGCATGAGCTTTAAGCACACAGGAAAACCAGTTTCACTCTTCCTGCTCCCCTGAATTGTTCTTAGGTTGTATTTCCAGGATTACATTCCTGGAGAGAAAGGTTTTAGACAAGCAAAAGGCATTTCTCATTAGTAGCTGACATCTGGATGGTAAGTGGTTGAATTTTACAATTACCTAGAACTCAGAAAAGGCAATGCTGGCTATAGTCCAAAATAGTTGCTTTTTCAAGTTGAGTAATTATTCCTGAGAAAACGTTCCATTAGCGGAAAATAAGGACTGCATTGCTGCAATTCAAAGTCATGTCTTGACCCCTTCAAAGAATCTTCAACACTAGGTCTTGAAAGCAAAATAGCCTTTGGCTAGTTCTTCTGAGTCCATGCTTTAAGTTAAAAGAGTATAGTGTGTGTTTGGCTGAATCACATCATTTGGCTGTGTTCTAATAGTATATGTAATGACAAGAAGCTACATACTGGAAACTGTGGAGTATCTCAGGTAGCTATGAAACCAGAGACAGTCAGCCCTCTCATACACTGTGTGGATCACGTTAGATCAAGGGAGATGCGAGTTAGAAATTTCTAGGTGAGGGCCACCTGCCTAGAAGACAACCTGCCATCTCTGTGTTTTCCCATTTCGCTTCAGGACAATGGATATATTTGTCCTCCTTGAAGGGAGAAGAAACATATTGCAACTGTTGAAGCCCATAAAGGCTGCAGAAATTCTATGTACCCTTCACCGGAGAACAAAAGGCCCGCAATAGTGGCAGTTTGGGTTGGAAGTTGTCCTAATCCTCGTTAGCTCAAAAAGACATTAAGCTCTTTTTCTTTGCAAGACAGGTAAAAAGGGTATATGTAATCAAATCTAGAACCTGGGATAATTCAATTTGTTAAACAGCCAGGAACCATGAAGAATGTTATGATGATGATGGATAGGTGAGAAATTTGGTCTATCGAATCTTTTTTTAATCGACGGCATGTTCTATGAAAGAAACCCATCAGTCACATGTAGTAATCTCAAAAAGATGCATGAAGAAAATTGTATACTTTATTGAATTGGTACATTAACACAAAATTACACATATTTAAAGAACTGACATAGAGGTGGGTGCAGTTGGAAAGGGCGCACAAAAATACAAACACATTTGGGGGTGTTAAAAGAACCAGATGGAACCTTGACTGCAGTAACTTGGCAAGTGAAAAAACAAGAATCTTGATCCAATGACAACTGGCAGATCTTACCACCCTAGCATTAAAGGTAAATTTGGAAAAGCATTCTGGAAACCAGTAGGATCTATCGGTTTTCAAGGGCAGAATATCTGAATTTGTCCCCATTCAATAATTCTCTCTGTTATTCCTTCTCCTAAGAAAAACCTGACAGTTATTTGTTTCGCTTCTGTAGCAGTTTAGAATTCACTTTTTTTAAATGGAAATCTCTGATTATTTGTAATGAAACCCACTTGATTAGAAAATCCTGCTTTACATTTTACACTCTTTCTATCCCATCAAAGTATGTTTCATGCCATACTAGTGTTCTTTTTTTCCTTGGCAATTACTTATTTGTTTCAACCTGGTGCAACATCTTCCAGTGAAAATAGAGAAGTTCCTCTGCTGCTTTCATAAATCTACATCAAAACCAGTAATAGCCAATGGCCTTCCAAATCTACTGTCAAACTAGGTACTGTCATAACTTTCAGCACAACAAACAGTAACGCTTGATTAAAAAAAACACTGCAATCACTGAATATCTATCTGAATACTTATGTGCCGGCTGTGATTAGCATAGTGGGTTGCATAGACAGAAGACTGGTGAGTTTAGCACTGGCTACAGTGCTGGCAAGGAATGTCTCTTTGAGAACAAGAATCTTCTTCTCGTAACCTCATGGGGAAAGATGAGGGAGAAAGTTATTATAACACCTTTGAGCATCCCTGCAACTTATGTCACAACACCTGTGAGAACTTCCTTTGTCCCAGTCTCAAAAAGGAGAACATCAGTGCCTTGCTTGAGAATCTGAAAGGTCCATTTGAAGCTGAGAGAAATACATCTGCGAAGTCACACCTGGGGACCCCCTGCATTTGAGGCTAAGTCACAGATTGAAGAGATGTGAGAACACTTTCTTTGTTTGTATTTTGTTACTGCATCCTTTTCCCCTCTATTTGCCATCAATAAAGTTATAATTTGTACTCTAACTAACTTGGTTTTACTTCAGTGAATCCCTTAAATCTAAGCTGGTTAAGATTATGCTCTACACTGAGAGAAAGGGAAATCTGTCTCTTTCAGTTTCTTTAATTGATTTTAAAAAAACTTCTATGACAGCTAAGAAATTTGCAAATTTGAAAAAGCATTCAAGAGGTGAAATGAAACTCTCCCTCAATTGTACCAGGCTAAAATAAATGGATATAGAAGTTTCTAAAGCGGAGCGTACTCTGTCATACCCGATTTTTGCATTACTGTTAAAGGTTAGGAGCCTGTCTGGGAAAAGGGGGTGGCAACTCCTATTCAGCAATCACTTGGCTATCTACAACAGGATCCAAATCCAGAATGTTAAGAGTTAAACACTCATAATCCTGGGGCTGGATGGATAAAGTAGATGAATGAGTTTGGGATTTTTCTATATTTGATTCTTTTTTTAAAAAAGAAACACTTAAGTTTGTCCATTCTGAATATGAAAAATACCATAACATTTGCTAAATTGTCACAAAGAATGAACTGAACTGAAAGTCTCATGCATACCTAACTGTGGTGTAGTTTTTGCTCCAACAGCACAAGCTATTTAATTATTTTCTTAAGGTTTGTATTGTTGGGATGTGGGATGACAGAATTCCTTTTCAAGCTGGTCTCACAGTCCCTAGCCTGATAACTGTCTCCTTGCCCTCTGGTCCCCTTTAAAAATTCCTCCTAACTGTGACTTAGTGTGTGTGTTGGATTTGCTTTCTTTAAGGTAAACAGTATTCATCCTTGTTTCAGGATAAATGATGCTGTCCAGAGTCAGTTTGACAAAATAACAAACAGTTTAACTTTGCTTAGTAACAGAGGGAATGACTACTCTCAGGTTCCAGTTCTTAAATCCAAATAATTAACCTTGTTTCAATTAAGTTATGTCAAACCCCTTCCTTAAATCCACTCCAGTACGCAGAACTCATAAACTCTCCTTGGACTCTCCCAACTGACTCCACTGACTGGTGATAGTCACCAGCTATCACCAACAAACAATCTATTCTTTTTTTAAAAAATCCTCTCCCTCTCCCTGGAGACTCTCCCTCTCCTCATAGAGTTATCTGTGCTGGGATTGGTTACCTTCAGTTATTCTGCCTTCTTCTCAGGGTATATAAAGCATGGAGTATGTAGCAGCAGGTTAGACTAAGTACATTTTACATTCTTTGAATCTATGGCCCTTTCCTCACGGGGGGGGCCAAACGGGGCCGCGTATGCAGGGGCAGAGCTTACCCGTGAGCGGGTTGCTCTGTCCCTGCAGAGAGCGCGGATCCGCCATTCTAAACGTCACCGAATTTTGGCGGCACTCGGCAGCGCCCAAAATGGCGGCTGGTGGCTTCTGGCGGCGCTCCGCCAATCAGGACAGCGTGCCAGCTGGAAGCCCGCCCCTGGGCAGATCTGCAGGGACGCACTACCGCGTCTCTGCAGTTCTTCACCGGGGGCTGCCACGGGGCAGCACAGGTGAGTTTTGTAAAAACCACTTGCGAAGGTGGTTTTTATAAAACTCGCCATGCCACCCCTGCGGCTGCGCTAGAGCAGTTTGAGGTCTAGAGCCTCACTTTTTTTAACTGCGCTAGCGCACCCCACGGTGAAGAAGACCTCCAAGAGAGGTCGCCCTAGCGTGGGCAATATGCCTGTGTGGAAATGGCCTATGTGAACACATCTATGATATGATAAAAATTACTCAGGTTTCTTGTCATTTTAATTCTAAAAGGAAATAGAAAAAGATATCAGTTTAAATGGTTGGGTATTACATATCCTTATTTGCATTTGTGTAAGAGAGAAAGGGGGAGGGAGTTGATGCTGGTTTGACACTACTCTGATATAAATTTCATAGGATTTGAAGTTCAATAGCAGCAGGCAGAAACATCTGAAACTAGAGACTGTAAAGAGTACGCCTACTAGTATGACTCTGATTAAGATCTTGAAGATAGCAAAAAAATAAAATTAGTACAGTATTTGAATTGCCTCTAGCTAGAATTGTATGCTTCACCTGCCTTTAATCCCCACATTGTTTGACATTTTCACTATCTTCCTGCTACATTATGCCTCCTCTGAGTCATATGATCTTTGCCAGCCTCCTGGACACAGTAAAATGGCTTATACAGAGGCAATTTTGCAGTTTCCACCAAAGTATTGAGCCGCTGTATCCCTATAGGTTTTTTGACATAATTCCTGATATATCTTGAAATGTAAACTTGGATGATCAGCAAAACTTTCTTAAAGTAGAGACAGAAACAGTTGGAATGTTCTGAAAGAGATACAATGAAAAGTGTGTGATGGTTTTAATGAGAATCACAAACTTTAAAATGGACAACAACAGCCACTGATGGATATCAGCTTGAGCAACAGTGGAATCCGGAGTAAGGAACCATCAATTCCACCTTCACTTCCAGGCCCTAAACACCCAAAAAAATCTGTGCTGGAGGATTTGTACTTCCTTCAGAACTGGTTTTCTGGCAGCTCCAAGAAGAGGTTGTGGAAAGGTAGCAACTTCTGCAAAGTACACCAGCATGATGTTTAATAAAGAATAAACTGAAATAATTATGCCACTACTTTTATCTTCTCTCTTTTTCAGATTAAATTTAGGTACACTTTGTGTAATAAAAAAAAATATGCACCATTTCTTCTTTGAGTGGGATGTTGATGTATCTTTCTCTTGACAGTTCAGAAAACTAGAAATTACAATTAAATATATGTAATTGTCCAAATTACACATATAACATACATAGGACATCATCAATGTTATACTTCTGAGATTATCTCAGTTGATCTACAAATCCTTGGGCAGATAGGTCTTAAGGTGTTTTGTTGACTTTATGAATGCAGCAGAAGATGGATATTCTAATCCCCATAACTGGGGAGGTGTTTACTGCATGGCGAGGTACAATCTGCACAAACTGGCGCTCTGATAATTAAGAATTCCACTGGTGCTAATAACACGTGGAAAAGGATCACAGAACAAGATTTAACTGTTGGTGATCAGAACTGTTATCATGATGACTTGTGTCGCACCTTCTGTATGTGTGTTTGTGTGTGTGTGTGTGTGTGTCCATGGTTACAAATTTAATTACTGAATTACTGAATAGTAATTAAACTTATCCCATTGTAGAACAGAATAGTGCATTCTGAGTCCATGTATGGAATATAAATTAAGGAGAAAGTGTGAGAAAGAAGTACCTTTAAGAATTACTGAGATGACAAATAACCTAGAATTATTGTTTAGTCTTCCAGTTCGTCTTTACTTTATATATACACGATGGAAGAAGTCACAGAAACTAAAAAGGTATCCTGCTATTTTTGTTTGTTTTTTAGAAGTAGCTGACCTCAGTAACTGCTGAAAAGATCCTTTACGTTTGCCAAAAGATGACAATGGTGCCTAACTTCCTCAGTTTAGATGTTCATTATTTAAACTAGGGAATTTTTTTTTAACAGAGAAACATTCAGTATGAAGGGAAACAACAGTGAAGTGCAGTTTAAAATCTAAAATTGGAGTAGATTAGCTTGGGTGACTCCCAGGGTTCAGTGCACTCAAAAGCAAGAGTGGAAGAGAGGAAACCACTGAAGTAAAGGCACACACTGAGGGAAACACATGTCCCCATAAGGAATGGTAGGAGATGTACATAAAGCCCAGAGGCTCTTGAATATGTCATAAACTGCAGACATCTAGAAACAAATCTAAGTCCTCACACATAGAGGAAAGAGGTCGGCTGTAATAGGGCTGTGGAAAGGTTGGATGGGAAGATCTCTGCCCCCAGTACAGTACCTGAAAATGAACAAAAGAGAGAGAAGAAACATCTTCTATGTGTTCACAAGCCTTAACAGCTCTGGGTAGATTTTAGGGGAACTCAGCAGCACCCCGATCAGTCTCCAGTGCCTTGAGGATCCTGGCAGATTGCAGAACCACTTCGTACGGTAAATTTGTATCAACTACTCATACAGTTTAGGTCTTTTTATTGCTCCAGGTAGAGATGTATCTCTTGTAATGAACTAGACATCTTCCTAGACATTATCTCTTTAACAGAAATTTTGCTATCAGATATAGAAACTTTCCTATATCAAAAACAAAGGAAATCAGTTCAAAATGTTTCACTGAAAACAAACACGTTAAATGAAATAACAAGGTCACATAAGCGTTGCCTAAGTAAGCAAAAACATTCTGAATCTTCTTCACACATGCAAAAGCTTCTTCCGAAATTTGTTCAGAAGTCTCTACTTTTCTTATGGTTTCTGTTTTGGTGGCCAGACTCATATATCTTTGCTTTTCTAAAATGCTGGGGATAGCTGGAATAGCATGGTAATGCATTTCCCCCCGTTCTTTCTGTTTTGCGGTTTACTCACACACACTAAAGGATGCCAGCGGCAGCTGCTGTTACTTTGCCTGTTGTAGGTAGCTAATGACAACTACAGTGGGATTGGTTAAAAAGTATCCCATCCTTTCCCAGCTCAAGTTTTATTGCACTGCTTACCTCAGACATGCTGCTGAAACCTGGCAACTGGATGCCTGTTTCTCCAGTTCTTTACTGCCCTTACAATGCTAATACTGTTAAAATAAACAAACAAACACCTTCCAGTTAGATAGAAGATAAGGTAGAAAAGAAGAGGGGATGGGTGGGTAGAAAAAGACTTTGTGAAAAAGAGCTTCTGTGTTAACTGAGGTATGCCTGTATTTCTGCCCCCGCCCCAGTAGTGAAACTACAGAACACTGGGATGAAACCAGCAGAATAGTCAGTCTTTTTTGACCCCTTTCAACCTTCAAATTCTGCCTTAGCATCCAGGCATCAGAGTGATAATAGCTTGCAAGAACCTACATACTCATGTTGTTGCAAAAGACAGAACAGAAAGGTAAGATAGTATTTCCAGCAATGCAACATAATAAAATATTCAGGTTGCTTCCACTGTCTATGAGATTGAATGTGTCATGTACAAAGGGATGCCCTTCAATTAATGCTCATTTGTCACACTACTTACTGAGACATTAGGCTGCGTATTTTTACATTCATGAGTTTGATTCGGTCTTTTCATTTATACTTTGTTGGCATTGGGAAACAAAGAAGAGACAGAGTGTGAGATGTGATTGATACACTCTCTGCAATAGGGTTCATGCTGTCATATATACTACACTGTATACTGCAGACATATTCTTGCAGGTCAGTTCCTGAAGATATATATCTTGAAGAATAGTGCTTAAGATATATGAATATGTGCAATTTATAATGATAAAAAATATAGTTTTAATTCTATGAGATTGTAAGATATTGATATGCGCCTCAACATAAGTACAGGTAATGTTCAGAAGGTGGTTGCGAAGCCTTCTTTTTCCAGTTTTTGACTTGTTAATGTAGCATACTACTCCAAATCTTAATGTTGTGCCACCTATGACAGTCTCTGACATTTGTCTTACTTCAGGCTTCTTAACTATTTCCTTTTATTTTTTTTGTTTGATTAAAAGTCTTCATTGTTATTGAAAACATTGAGTATGTGATATGTAATATTATTGACAGGTTCCCTTCAGCAGCACTGGGAATCTAAAATCTCTGCTCCTGGGCATTTTTAGTCATGAAGGAATTTTCATGTTTATTATTCTGCAAGAGGTTCAATACTGCATGGTTCAAAACAAATATACCCCCATCATAAAACCAAATGATCCATGCAAAGATATTTATTTTTCATTTTATTTCCCCCCTTCTCATTTTGCTGAGCTAAAAAATATCAGTCTCTGCTTTACTGAAATAAAATTAATCTTTTAACGTCTTCAGTGGGGAGAGGTCAAATGCAACACAAAGAATTAGCTCTTAAGTTAGATGTTTGTGTTTCTGTATGCATGTTTATCAATATCTTTATATCTATAGATATTTTACATGGTATACCTGTGTGGGTGTTGCTGTAATACTGTTGTTTGTTGGTAGATTCCTGCTAGTTTTGACTCTTGGTAGGTGACATGATACCAATGCTCGAACTTGAGGCTAATCTTACTTTTCCTGCATATCCCCACTAAGACATGCTCAGAAAAGTTCTATAATCCACCAGTAAAATCCAGCAAAGTTACCAACTTGGACACTTCCGCATAATTTTATTCAGGAAAAAAAATGCAGGAGCGTTTAAGAATATTCTAAATCACCGAGAGAACACCTGGAAGAGCACAGCTTGATTTAGGATTGCTGTTCCAGTAGAGGAGTGCATGCTTAATTAAACACATTTCTTGGAAAATAATTCTGCTGTGACAGACAAGACAAATTCAGTAGCTCTTGTAAACTTACTTTCTTAAACAAAAAGAGAGAGCATCTGACATGGCTACACACAAGACAAATGTCTATGCATAGTAAAAGGCAATGGCCCCTCCCTCTATATGCTGCTGTTTCTCAGCATTTATGTAGGACAACCCTTAGAAGCACTAGTTGGTGCAGAATTCTACAAGGAGGAAAGACAAATGTGCTGTGCATATTCACTGACTTGGAATGGATCTCACATATTTTTTTCAGTCTCTAAATTTCTCCCATCTAATTCCTGTTTCGGTCTGCACATATTTTAAAAAAAAGTTTGCAAAAATTTGCAAGTATTTGTGTGCGTTTCTTTTAACACACACATTACTGAATATAAAGCATTTGTGTAAATTACTTTCACTTACATTTTTATTCTATGCTTTTTATAAAAAAACAAACAAACCCTGAAAACTGAGTCATGAAATTCAGGACAGTGAAAATTAAAGCAACTGCCTCTTTGTTCAGAAAATGCAAATTAGATAGACCTGTTTTACACTGTGAAACAAATTTGTTCTTCATTACATTTCCATTTCCACACTACACTGTTGTAGTGCTATTATTCCACTTTCAACATCCTGTGGAATTCTGGGTTTGTAGTTTCCTGAGGCCAAAGAGCTCACTGGATGAGAATTCTAAAAGCCCCTCCCTAAACTGCAAATCCCAGGGTTTCATAGGGATGTTGAAAGTGGAATAATAGCACTATAACAGTGTGGTGAGGAAAGGTCCTATGTAAGTATGGCCCTGCTCAAGAAACTTATTTTCCATTTATTTATATTTGTTTATTTAGGAATATTTTAGACACTTTATTTTCTTTTAAAGAATGAATAACTGAATTTATCTATTTGTTTTTATAGTATCTCTACTATACTATTGTTGTTGTGTGCCTTTACGTGATTTCCAGCTTACTGCAACCCTAAGGTGAATCTATCACAGGGTCTCCTGGGACTATGAGTTTGTGACACACCCAAAGGCACCCAGTGGGTTTCCAAGCAGGAAACAAACCTTGGTCTCCAGGGACGTAGTTCAGTGCTCCAACCACTACACTATGTTGCATTATACTATACTATACAGCCAGTAGATAAGAATAATACTATAAATACAAGAGATAAAAATAATAGAATAAAAACAGAAAAATTAAACAGTTCATTTAATATTGAGGCAAAGAAGAACATTACCAGTCAAGTGTCTGGACAAACAGATAAATCTTTAGTTGATAGCTGAAAGTCATCTTAAACTCAGTGCGGAAGACACAATTGAGAGGAGCCCTCCTCCATACCACAACCAAATAATTCCCACCAAGTTTCAGTATGTGGTCTGGGGAAGGAGAAAGCAGGGGTGCAATGGTAAGTTTTCCCTCCCCCTGCTTTGGTTGGGCATTTATATTTCACTTACAACTTTTCAAGAATCAAAGGACATAATTCTGATAGAAGTATCATCTACATACCCTGACATTGCTTCTTAGGGCCCTTGACAGGACACTCCATCTTGTCTGCATTCAGCTTCAGTTTGTTTTTCCTCATCCAGCCCATTATCTCCTCTAGGGATTCATTCAGAAGAGATACACTACTCTTAGCTGAAGGTGTTTTTGAAGGTGTGGAAAAATATATTTGGATGTCATCAGTACATTGATAGCATCCCGCTCGATGCCTCTGGATGATCTCTCCAAGTGGTTTCATGTAGATGTTGAATAGCATTGGGAACAGAATGGCACCTTGTGGTTTACCATATAACAGCTCCTTTTTTGAGGTGGAGCCATCCCCAAGCACTACCATCTGGAATCTACTTGAGAGAAAAGACTGGAACTATTAAAGCATAGTGCCTCCAATTCCCAGACTCTTCAGGCATTCCAGAAGGTTACTATTGTTGATGATATCAAATGTCAATGAGCAGTCCAAAAGCACCAGCAGGAACAGACTCCTCCATCAGTGCTCAGGCAAAGATCAGCCATTAAGGCGACTATTGTGGCCTCAACTCCATATCCTGCTCTGAAGCCAGTTTGAAATGGCTCTAGATAACTTGGATCATCCAAGACTTCCTGGACTTGGGAGGCAACTATCTGCTCAGTAACTTTGCCCAAAAAAGGAAGGGTTGATACTGGTCTGTAACTGTCCAGAGGGTTCAGGGATGGCTCTTTAAGAAGTAGCTGTACCACCACTTGTTTTAAACAAGATGGAAAACATAACAGAAAGCTTTTGTAAACTTAACCTCTCATGGATATTTAGTGTTTGTACAATTACTTACTGTGATGTTTTAGAAAATGTGAGGTATAAATATTTCAACAAACAAATAAAACAGACACACTCTAGACTATAACTGCATGAAGAGAACCGATGGATCAGTCATTCTTGATACACAGGTTCTTCCCTTTACAAGAATGCCTACTAAATGGAAGTATCTTTTGTACACCACAGATACATAAGCACAAAAAAGTGGATTAAGACGTGCACATCTTCCATGAACTATGCCCACCTCAGTTGGAATAATTTTCACTCAGAAACTGAACAGAACCTGGGGACATATGCCTGCTGTTTCACCTTCTTCAGGTTTTGCTTGGTTGTCTAATTTTGCATACAGAGAACCCAATCCAGCAAAATTTAATCATGGCTAATTTCAACTGTAACCATTTCAACTGTAACTATGTAACAAGTGAGTCACAACTAATTTGAATCCCAGTGCTTTCAGTGGGGTGTAGTCATGACTCACTTCATACAGTTCAGTGTCAGAGCTGTTAAACCACCTTTTAAAATTCATCAGCAGAACTGCACTTTCCAGATTGACTGGGACAACTCACACTTTCATTATTTAGCTGAAAAGACTTTTTTTTTTTTAAAAAAAAATTTAGTCTTGCGACTATTTTTTCCCATTCACTATTCTTTTTTTTCTTGAAGAAACAGTCACAGAAAGTACCAATGTTTCTTAGTTTCCCTTGTGTATCCTTAATACATTTATTCAACCTCTTATTTTTTTTTACTTAAACAAAATTATAATTGCATTTAGCTTTGCAGCAATTTGTTTCCCAAAGGTAAATTCATAGAGAATATTAGAATGACACAAATACAAAGGTTTTAATTTCCAAAAGCTATTAAAACGCACTCCCTAGCAAAATTTGTGTTTGAAGTTCAAATGAAAGACAATATCTGAATACACTAATCCACCAGAGAATTCATGGCACCTGTCAGGCACTGTAAAGGTTTTATAAATGTTGTCTTCTGCAAAGTCAACTGCAAACATCATAAGGCCTTTTGTAAATATGTCTACCAGCCTCTTTGTTTGAGCAGAAATATTGAATTTCCCAGTATTATGATTATAAACCGGAGACGATTATTTTAGATTTTTTTTTAAAAAAAATATTTAATAGCCTTTCACTTCAGCCATAGGATCAAGTTTCAAATCATAGATTTAAGTGCCTGGAAATATTTGATCTGTAAATATTGCAATGGCAACAAAGAAGTGCAAATGTAAATGTTATTTACAGCTAAACATGTTCAAAGTGAAATCTTAACAATAAAGGATAATGTAAATTTCCCTGAAATGCAGAAATTGAATTGAGTCTTTAAAGCAAATGTACATCAGTTATTTGTTTTGCATCACAGTTGCTGAGATCATGTTCTTTTCAACGTAGGAGAATTACAACAGATTAGTATAATAACCTATAAAGTTTCTTTGATTAATAGGCATTTTTATCTTGACTTTAAAACAAACAAGCCACAATACCAGTAATTCAAATGCATGAGAGCATTATCATAATGCTGAACATTTAAACTGCTGTGATGCACATGCATTATTAACTGTATTTGGCATTCCATAATGCCACTTCATTTCTTTTCTTCTTCTTCTTCTTCTTTTTTTTTGTGGCTTTGAATAAACTAGAACGCAACAGGATCTGCTGGATTAACTAAAATGAGGGTCTCCTCTGAGCTGAACCCGTATATGTTTATGTGCACATCTGTGTGAGTAGTTCATGGTATATGAATGACACCGTTCCCAAGCCATGGAATTGCCTTCTACGGGATGCTATATTGGCCTCTTCTCTGCTTTCCGATCACCAGGACACAAAGATCTCTCTATTCAGACAATCATTGTGTGATTATTTGGTTACAGAGAGTCATTTTTATAGGGTATGTGTGTTTTGTTTTTTAACTTTATTGATATGTTTTTAAATAATTTTACATTCTTCCAAATTTAACAGCAATTTAATATGATAGTTTAATTGTGTTTAAACATTCTTATTACCAGGATTGTAGCTTCTGCTTATTTTAGCATTTTTGTAAGCTGTCTTGAATCTCATGTAGGACAAATGGTAGAATATAGATAAATAAGTAAATAAATAAATAGACATGAATTGTTTATATGAAGGACTTTTTTTTTGAAAAGTGAGAATTAATTCTATGATTTATGGACAGCCAAATATCAAAACAATTATCATTTTCTCAAATAAACACACATAAGGTCTGTGGTTATCTGCCACCCCAAACTCCAGATGGGCAGGAACTAGTTTTAGTAACTCACTGATGACACTCAGTATTCTCCACATACTCAGATTCATTTTATATTCCTTTTTTAAAAAAACTTAAAATCCCTGTGTGTGTATCTGCCTTGCTATGTTTTTCTTTCCCAAAATGATAGGCACAGATTATGATAAAAATTATATATGCATGCACACCCATAAATAAATAAAGCTAGGTTACATACTCTTCTCCAAGGCACATCCTGCTGTTGTGTCTCAGGATAGAGAGCTGAAAGAAAGAAGAAAAGAAAAATATTTGATGCAGGAGTACTCAAACTGTGTAGTTTTTCTTTTATTTATTCAGTTGTTTAATGCAGCACTATCCCTTTTGAAATATCCAATTTAATTCAGAAACATCCAAAAACCATATTCAATAAGACAAAAACCAGGTGAAAGAATAAATTCTGAATTCATAGAAACTGTTGTGGGTGTGCTGACTGCATTATCTTTACTGTTTTATCCTTTGGGGAGAAAATGTCTGATTCTCCAGCCTATGGGAAGAGATCCTGGAAAAGATGAGCATAAGTCAGAGGAGGAACATTTCTGTTCTATTATCAGGCCTATAAGCTGGGATTTCCTGATCATGGGGTGAATTAAAAAAGAAAGAAAGAAAGAAATAGATGCAGTTGAAGATATTTTTCATAAAGAAATAAATAGAGAGTACCTAGCAGCATGGTTCTTATTTCAACATTGTGCTCCTAGGAGATCTGGGTGAAATCCACTGGGTTAAATCCATACTCAGAATAGTTGAACTTAGATGCTATTAAAATTAATAGAAATGTTTATTGATTTCAGAGGGAGCCAAATGTAAACAAATTGTCATACAATCCTAAATCCCAGATTAAATGATAAGAGTAAATTTGGATGGACTAGAGATGTTTTGTCACTGTGGAGAGGAGCTCTTTTGAAAGTGAGAACACAACTGTTTCACAGTTCCTACAGAATACTTCATGGACATAAACAGTTTCTGTCAATGCTAAGAATTGTTCTAGTGGAAGGACAAAACGGTACCAGCAATGAAGATAATCAAAATGAAAAATATCAGCATCAGAAGAAAGGTAAATGTGCACTATGGTTGGAAATAAAGTTCATAATAGAACAGAATAGCAAGAATAACCCCTCAAATAAAACTGTAGGGGAAGGTAGGACTTTGATAACCTCCGCAGTAAAGACCATGGTGCCAGAATGCTGCATGTGATGGAAGTGAAATCAGAGCTTATTTAAGGCCTGGCTGCCCCCTCACATGCCTCTGGATCTTTCCCACCCTCAGTGCAGTATGAGACTTGTCTGGTCATTTTGAAGCCAGGTAGGAATATTTCCCCTTTTATGTGTATGTTCCCCCATGTCCTAATCTGTATCTGCAGGACTAGGACAATTGGCTTTAGGTGGTGTCATTAAATAGGGTTTCATTTGGCAGGTCTCCCTTTTGGTGTGCGCAGGGCCCTGAAACCTCTTCTTGTAGGGTTCTGAGGCCTGAAGTTGGAGGTTGACCTGGGATCCATGTTCCCACTTACAGAGTTCTGGGGCCTGGGTGGGAGTCCCCTGGGTTACCTTCCGATTAGGGCAAATACAACTCATGTATTTGGATTGCCCTTGGGACTGAGGTGTTTTGCCCAAGAGAAGGCTGAGGAGGTTGTCAAGGCGTTGACACCTGCTTTCAGCTGGACCCGCATGAAGTTGCTCCCCTCCTTGTTTTATTTCCAAGCCAACACAACTTAAATAGGTTATGTCAAATAAAGTGGTCCTTATTTAACCCAGTTTTCTGTGTTCTCATTATTCTGTGGCTGGCTATCAATTTGCACAATTTTCTCCTAGTATTCAAATGACCCAAAGAATGGTAGAGGAATTATTCTGCAGAGACTTTCTTGCTTGCTTGCTTGCTTGCTTGATTTCCCAGCAATTACTCTCCAAATAGAAGTACTGTAATTATTCATCCCCATAAGTAAGGATGAAACATTTGAAGGTGGCTTATTATAAAATGTTAGAAGCAGAAAGCTCATGATGACTTCTCATATGGTCAAAAATGGCATAAGGAGAGTGATAGTATATCATTTTGAATCCTCTCTTTTGCAGAGAACTTTGATGGCATATATGAGAAAAATTATACATTCCAGAGATATACCTTTCCCCTATGGTATTTCCTAGATATTCCACTTAAGTTATATTTGTTCATAAGTTCTACTTTATTTAAGAAATGTAGCCAAAAATATTGAAAACTTCATCTCACGAGGTTGCTACAAATCTAATGATTGGAAGATAAAAACATTACAAAACATCATAAGATCTTAAAATTCCATTTTCTGAGAAAATTGCTGGAATAGCTGTATCTTACAATATTTCTTTTGGAAGCCTACTTGTTTGTAAATATTGAAAAGACAATACAGTTCTGAATTCTCCTTTCTCCCTCTCTTTCCTGTTTTCTTTTTCTAACATAAAAGTTCAGGCTTGTCTTCATGTCCAGAAATAGAAAAGGCACATTTTTCTTGCAATAATAATTCACAAATGCATTTTATTAAATGGGTTGCAGAGAAACAGCATTGTTTGTATACCAAAGAAAGAGCAAATGTGAGAAACAGGACATCTGTTTATTTCTAGTAGCACATCAGTGTGGTTCAGCATCTTACTGGAAAAAACATCGATGCACACATTTTTGGCCACAGTGGAGAGCCCACTGTGAGGGTAAATCTAAACTTGCCATAACTCGCTGCTCCTATACTGCACTGTCTTTCCCATAATGACTGAAGTGATGACCATTAATCTAATGATTTATTTCATACCTTTGTTTCATCATTCCTGCAGCAAACTACAATTACAATAAAGTGGAATGGGATTTTGCCAAAACATATATGTCTGGCACTGAAAACATGAGATCCATGATTAACCCACCCCATCCTCTCTGTAACTTGTGAAAATAAAATGTTGGATTTTACATTGTCATGCAGGGTATTATTTCCACACTGAATTCCACATTACTGTCTCATAATTGTGTTTTCATATAATAGGCAGTTTGACCCTATATGTTTCCCAAGTCTATGATGAAGCAATGAAAACAAGAGCAGCATTATTTCGGCTTCTCCAAAACAGTGGAACTGCCTTTTCTCTAACGAATGATGATACTTTGTAATTTTTTACATGGTCTTTTCAAAAATTTCTAAAAGAAGTGCAAAGCAGGAACGACACAGTCCTCCAGATGGTAGACCACAACTTCCATCATCCCTCATGTTCTGTTGTGTTGGCCAAGACAGATGGGGGCTGGAGTCCAACAACATCTGGAGAGCCACAAGTTTCCTATCCCTATTATATAAACAAGGCATGCAGAATATGTCTATGGACACAGGAAAGAAATAATTAGTAGTGGACTTACACAAGATCTGGTCTTTAATTAATCCAAAAAATACTGGCTCAGTTATATCAGTGTCTTGTTGGATGTTTATGAATTAATTCGGACATTTTTCCAGATTAATTAACAGGCACACAAAAGGACTTACAGGCCTGACTACATTCCTGCATTGCTTAAGTAAAGTGAAGCAGAAGGCACTGAAGCTTCACGCACTTCTATACAAATATATTTGAGTTAGATGTATGAAACGGGAATTATAAGTGCCATAACACTTATTCTCTTACTGAAAAATATAACTTAAAATAGAGAGGAATAGACAATATTTTTGTTTAAGTAACAAAAGATGTGACACCAATGATTTATTCTTTGATTGCATATTAGTTTTGTATTTAGTCAAATTATCTTTATGGATTGGATTCATGTTAATGTGTCATTTTGGCTTCTTTGCCATTAAAAATGCCATTCACAAATGGAACAAACCAAAGAAACGAAGGTTAACATTTGCAAATAATACATCACTGGCAGTGATAATATTTACATCAAAAATAATGGTCATTTAAAATTAATGAAGCAATAGATGTTTTTCTGTAACTGTTATAAGCCTACTGTCTTTGCAAACTTAATTTAAAAAAGGTTATTATATAGTATATTTTGAACATTTCAATGCAATAAACAAAATATAGATTTTTTTTTAAAAAAATAGGAAGCGGATTTTAAAAATGTCTTTGCAGTTCACCTTTAAGTATAGTGTGTTGATCTTGTCACTTGTCAAATATGTCAAAATGTCTCTTTCTGGGTTAGTTGATCAATATCTATATGGAACACATTGAAGAGTGTACAACATCTCCTGCATTAATTCCTTCAACTACATTCCTAGATGAGAAAAAAAAACCACAGATAGTTCTAGCAAATTATTTTCCCACATTCCTTTTAAATTAAAAAAAAATCTGCAAGATCAGCTGAAGGACTATGGAAAATTATTAAAGTGAAATACGTTGTAGATACTGTTAAATGGAGTGTTTTCAAAGACAACAATGGTCGGCCACAGTTGCCCATTCCTGGTGTAAAACAGAGTTAGGCTGAGATATGGTGACTTGTGTAAGGCCATCTAGTGTATTCTATACCTTAATGGGGACTGAAAAAAGATCTCTAGGTGAGCTTCCAACACTATGCACAACACTAGATGCAAGTGTGCTCTCTCTCTCTCTCTCTGTCTGTCTGTCTCTGTCTCTCTCTTTTTCTTTTCAATAAATATCTTTATTTTACAGTTCTTTCCCCAGTGGTGACTGCTGGAGGGATGACCTTTGATCTCCCATAAGGAAGGGAGAGAGAACAGAAGTATTGTGGCACATTGTGTGCAGCACAGACGGCAGAAATAAAAGATATTTACCTTTCCAAGGTAAGTAAAACCATATTTCTTAGGGATTTGTAGCAAGGCTTGCAGGCCTTGGGGAGACTGGTGGGAAGAAAGGAACTAAGTGGAGGCTTGTTCCTAGTCCATTGCTGATTAGCACAGATGAATCTGGATGGTGTATGTGACTGAGTGCCTACATGAACCACTTTGGATTGGTCTTTGATTTCAAGCTTCATAGTGGGAGAAGGAACAATCATTGGGTCTTGACTTGCCTGGATCACCCCTTTGAGCCATGGGGTCTGTGGAGGAGGACACAGACTGGAAAGATCTTCCTGCAAAGACAAGGCAGGCCATGGAGCAACCTTGCCCAGAATATGGGGGAATAAATAGTATTGATATATATTGCCTCCACATGATCTGACGCTATTAGTTGTGCTACGACAAATCCATGAAAAATAGTTGATAAAGTGGCTTTTAGTTATTCATATACTTGTGTCTGTCCGTTTCTTTCAAGTGGTTGGACAAGAACTAGTGTTTGTGCATTTTATACAACTGAGAGCACATGCATAAAGAAATTGGAACGACTAGTTTTATGGCCTTGACAAATGGTATCCAGGAAATGTGTGTCTATCAAAAGAAATGGCATCATACTTAATGTCATTGCCGGCCCCCGCACACCAAGGTTGTTGGTATAAAATCCTTAAGGTTGGACTTGGAAGCAAAAGACTTTCAGCTGACTACTTGTCCCTCAGATCTGTACTGGATTAATGATTTTTTTTTTTAAGTACAGCTCCATTTATCATTAGTTCTTCATTACCTTTTGTAGAACATTAGACTCCATCTGTTAAGAAATCTTATGAAAGTCCTTCCGTCATGATAAAAGCAATAATGCACATTAAAACAAAAGCCCAGGATTTCACACATTTTAGAGGAGCTAATACTTGCAACTTTACAAACAGATGGATTTGTCTTGTTGTACTGCTATGCAATGAAATATGCAGCTTTTGGCAAAGCAGCAGACAATGCAATCTAACATGTGAAAGGCCAATCCAAATTCATGTTGTAAACTCAGTATAATTCTTGCTGAGTGATATTTTCGTCTAATACTCACAATGTTTTTTTAAGATACTGAGGCAATAGAAAAAATAGAAAAAATAACATACTTTATTTTATCAGATATCTTGTGTTCATAATAGCTTTCAAAATGTTAAAAATAAACAAAGCCCCAAAACCAATAACATTATGCTCAAAGAATTGTGTTATTACTTCTGTACATCCAAAAGTGTTTCTGAATTGTAATTCACAAAGTACTTTTCTATGCCACATAACAACTCTGCAATTCTGCCAGAGGATT
Source organism: Iguana delicatissima (assembly GCA_948472985.1). Lineage (NCBI taxonomy): Eukaryota > Metazoa > Chordata > Lepidosauria > Squamata > Iguanidae > Iguana > Iguana delicatissima. Next base: position 200,940 of record CAOKZL010001004.1, on the reverse strand, counting down.
TTGTGATTTGGCATTGGAAAGTCAAGTTTGCTGCTAAAAGTTAAAAAAAAAAAAAAACAAAACCTTTGCATGCCCAAGACCTCAGAGGTCCCTCTGTTAGCTCAATGGACCCTGGTCCATATCTAGGAATGGTGAAGACATTAATTAGATCTGTCAGTCTGGAAATGGGAAGGAACAAGAATACTGGTGCGAAATGGAGAATCTGAATGAGAATGACAGATGTCCATGTCCCTGGTAACACTAGCAGATCAGATGAATGAAAGGAAGCCTTCCTGTGACAGACTCTAATAACTAGCTGGCTCTGGGCCTGGGGCAAGACACATAATTGGGGATCCTCTCTAAGTTTAGCAGCAAACGCTGTCACCCCTTTCTGAGTTGTTGAGACACCAACATTTATTTTGTAATGTACTGCTTTTTGTTTCACTATCCAGGCCCTGGGGATTTTATTCACCTGCACCTGTCTCTTCTCAGCCCTGCTACTAATGTTAATGACTAGAACAATAAACCTTGCAATTAGTTGTGCTGTAAGAGCTGAAAAAGCTTAAACATGCATTTCTAAAGGATCCTATATCATTACGCATAACTATACAGGCTTTCCTGTTTGAAAATCCAAAGGATATGGTTTTTGGAAGCATTTAACATACATATAAGCATTGTAAATATGTATTTGGATGCCATATGAGCTGTTGCTAAGCAATGTACAATATTTACTCTCAGAAGTACTAGAAGTGAATTATTGGCACTGAGAAGGAAAAAAAAAAGAGCTCGTATCAAAATTAAACCTCTCTTGAAAATACACTCAATTACTATCAAAGGGCTTAAAGTATTTAACCTTTAAAGTAAGAGTGTTTGCCTGGTATTGATTTATCAGGAATTACAAGCTAAGAAAACATGCTGTGTTTCAGTTTGTTGATTACCTTCAAGGATATTCTTCTTTACAAAGGCCATCTAACTAGGGAATACTTAATTCCTTGGAACAGCTTGTCAATTATAGGCAAATATACACAGTGAAATAAAACAAGGGGGACTAGGGAAAAGTTAACTAGAGAGTTATTTTGAATATTAAATTCTTTCTAATGGAGCTGAACATAAAAAGAGATGAGATGCCATGCTAAAAGCATACTTTACATATTTTTGAATTAATAGAAGACACCCAGAAGGAATGTATTTTATAAGAAGCATTTATGGTGCTTCCGTTCTATAATAAATTTATCTGCACAGAAGGTAGTTCTTAAAATATTAGTGATAGCACTTAACTTATAGTAAGACAAACATTCAAAATTGATCTCAATCAACCTTTCTTGGACTCTTGCCCTCCAGATACTTAGACTGCAATTCCCATCATCCCATCAGCAGGAAATATAATGGACAAAAATAAACCACTTCCACTTTGGATCAGAGTTTTTCCTCTACTGCCACACTGAAATCATGGGAAACCCAGAAACAGCTCCATGAACTCAAACAATTTTCCACAATCATCCCAGCCAACAAGCACCCTACCCCCGCAGATCAGACAAAAACAAAAATTTATCTTCACTGGAAAGCAAAAACCCATTGTTCCTATACAGGTGAGGGTTTTGAAGCAATTTCCCCAGGTGTGGAAAAAAAGTGCCCCTGCTCAGTTGCTAGGGCATTCCTTGTCTCACTGATTAGGCTCCTCAGATCTCTCTCACCCAGATAAAACAAGCCCTCTGGGTTGAGCTGATGGCATACACTAAGAATAGCATTGGAGCAGGAGGAGCTCCTTCTTCTGAGTGTTTGGAGATGAATGTTCAGGAGAGAAAGTACAGGAGTTGGAAATTCAGGGAGTAGGTCCTCCAGACATCCTGTGTTCAATTCCAGGCCAGGTTTGGAGAAATGCTTACATTGTGGCTGATCCAAAATGACATCCGTTTGTCTAATTTGATAAAGAAATAGGACTAAACATAATATAACAATATTATAAGACCACCTTTTACATTCTGGAACTATTAGTATTGGGAAATTCTTCCTCAGAGTAGCTTTTCTTATGCTAACAATAAATTTATCCTTAAACCAAAACTGTAAATTCTCAACATAGCCTTCCTATAGAATTTCTAGTCATATATTCTTATTGAAATATGTTGAAAATTTTGAAAAATATGGAAGCCAATGGAATTTCCAAATCTGTTTAGAATTGCATGCCATAGGTTCTCTGTCAAGTGGTCAGCTCATTTAAAGACTTTTTTTAAAAACAACAACAACAACAAGTATTTTATGGGTATACTTCAATTAATTATCTTGTTGTGAGAAGCAAAAGTGATAAATATAGGTCATAGTTTCCACTTTTTGTGGCGAAATTTTCAAGTGTGCAGGGAAGGAGCCTTTAGAAATCTTATTACCCAAGCTGGATAATATTGCTAGTAGAAAGGATCCAAGCTTAATTCGGGAGTAACAAACAAACAACAGAGAGAGAGAGAGAGAGAGAATTTTCTCACTAAGCATTCAGCTGCAAACATTATGGAATGTGCAACCTCCTGCACCCAGTACAATTTTAAAAACAACAACCATCAAGATGGATTAACAAAATTAATATTCTGTATTTTATTTTTTTCTATTACAGAGCCAGTTGGCTCCCAATTTGTGAAGCAGCAAACAGAAAGGTTTAATTAACATTCCCCTTCTATACTGTATTCTGCTAACATACTTCATGCCTCTTGCAATATTGCTGCAAGCCAGCACTGTAACCAAAGATAGCAGCTACGTTAACTTACAATGACAGTAGTGTTGGAATTATGGGCTGACTAATATTAGCTTATAAAAGAACATCACCAGCTCTCTGTTCTGACCAAGTATGAACACATATAAGTGGTCTGTATTAGTTCTGGCAGATGAATCTCACCTCTAGGCAATGAAATGGCAATGACACAATATTATCAGTCCAGCTATACTTACAATAGCACATTACCTTGCTGTGCCATCAACAAATTACATGGGTGGGAAGGTAGTCTTTGCATTTTATTTCTTTCTCTTTTTAACTTGGGCTAATCTTGTCAGTGCAAGTCATATAATGTACAGCATTAAGCAAGCCATATCTCTACTGATAACATAGTTATCTCTATGGATCTACCGGAGGGGATTTATGTTCTTTCCTTTGCTACCCCTAGGAGTTTTTAATGTTGTGTTTGTCCTTTACGTGAACCTCATGTTGCCTTCTTTAAAAAGAGCACATATGGAATTTCAACTGTTTATAGAATTTAAACCAAACACAGATCACATATATTAGTGATATCACTGAACTGTTATCTGATTTCTTATAAACACACACATACACAGAGAGTGAGAAAGAAGGAGAGAAAGAGAGAGAGATTGAGAGAGAGAGAGAGAGAGAAATCGGTTCAGAGTCCAGTGCTATTAGCATCTGCATTTGTATTTATATACACAAAAAGATTTGGCTACCATTAAGATTTACATGAATACATGTATTCATTCATAGTGCTTTTTTAAAAAAAGAAAACATTGCTGGTAAAACCACTGGGAGCAGTAAAAGGAGAAGAAAATGTGGGTTAATTTGGATCAAGTGGGTAAAATTTGTCATAAGAGTTTAGCAACAGTGAGTTGAAATCCAGTGCAGAGTAATGGTTTGAGTGTTGGACCAGGACACTGAGAGATCAGGTTTCAAATGCGCATTCAGCCATGGAAACCCACTGGGTGACCTTGGGCAAATCACATTCTCTCGGCCCCAGAGGAAGGCAAAGACAAACCCACTCCAAACAAATCCTGCCAAGAAAACCCCATGATAGTTTTACCTTAGGGTCACTATAAATCAGAAATGACTTGAAGGCAAATAACCACAACAACAAATGATGAGTCCCTCTTTCCTGTTTCAAATTGTGATGCCTCGTTGGTAAATTTTAGGTATGACTTTTCAACATCGAGAGATGGCAGCAATTTATTACTTTTGGAATAATATACCTGATCTCCCCAAAATAACAAGGGTTCAGCATAAATATTGGAAAGACTTGTTATAGGATCCTTGATACTTCATATTTTGGAAAACAAAGACTCAAGATTATTCACAGGAAAGGGAGAAAACACATGCACATTGACAAAGGCCATATCCGCACTAGACTGTTATAGAGGCCCCTCCCTAAACTGCAAACCCCAGGATTCCATAGGATGTTGAAAGTAGAATAATTGCGTTATAACAGCTTAGCCTCTTTCCACACGGGGGGGCATGAAACGCAGGGAAACGGGGCGGCGCACGTGGGAGCGGAGCTTACCTCAATCCGTCGCTGCGGGGAGCAGTGTGCATTTGCCGCTCTACACAGCGGTGGCGTCCGGCGGTGCCCGGCGGTGCCCGGCAGCTCCCAAAATGGCAGCTGGCGGCTTCTGGCGGCTCTCCGCCAATCGGAGAAGCGCGCCAGCTGGAAGCCCGCCTCCGGGCAGCTCCGCAGGGACACGCTTGTGCACCCCTGCAATTCCCCATGGGGCACTGCGATGGGCTAGCGCACGCGTGTTTCATAAAGACCACATGAAATGTGGTCTTTATAAAACACGTGGCGCCACCCCCGTGGCCACGCGAGGGTGGTTTGAGGTGGGGAAGCTCCACATTTCTAACCGCCCTAGCGCACCCCACAGTGTAGATGACCTCCAGGTGAGATCATCCTACCCCATGTTACCCTGTGTTTTTCCCCCGTGTGGAAAGGGCCTTAGTGCGGAAATAGCAAAAGACAGAATTGACTGTATCTGTTAAAAGGTTGCCTATGAATATATTCTTTTTTCTTGCATGGTAATTATTATTTATTTTTATCATAATTAATATGTATTATGTCTATGTTTGTGAGGGACAAGACTAACCTGTCAGCATTAGTACTGCTGATAGGGTCCCCTATGTTACCAAAAGTTACTGGGCAGCAGCATCAGTGAGACAACACTATACCTAATGCTTGTTAGTAATGTGCAGAAGGACACTTGGTAATCCCTTTTTGAATATCTTTTACCATGAAAATCCTATGATGAAACAATATGAAATGAAACAAGATATAGTGCAGGGGAGACCATACCAATAGCTCTAAATAGCAAAGACTTGGAACTGTTACTGAAAAAAGTATAAAGGTAGGTTTACAATTGAACATTAAGAAAACAAAACAAACAAAAAAATGACCACAGATGATTTACAGAACTATAATGCATACAATGAAGATATTGAAATAGTTCAAATAGTTCCATATCTTGGATCAGTCATTAATCAAAATGGAGACTAAGGTCAAAAAATCAGAGTAAGACCAGGAATTGGGTGGGTGGCTATCAAGGAACTAGACAAGATCATGAAATGTCAAGATATATCATTGAATACTTAAGTCAGAATGGTCCATACCATCACATTTCCAATTTCTATGTATGGCTGTGAAAGCTGAACTGTGAAGAAAGTTGACAGGAAGAAAATAAATTCATTTGACATGTGGTACTGGAGAAGAGTTCTATGGATACCACGGACTGCTAAAAAGACAAATCAATGGGTCCTAGATCAAATCATACCTGAATTCTCCTTAGAAGCCACAGTGATCTGAGAATCTATAATACTTTGGGAATATCATGACTCACTAGAAAAAGACAACAATGCTTGGGAAAGTAGAAGGCAGTAGGAAGAGAGAAAGACTGCATTACAGATGACTAGACTCAATCAAGGAAGCCACAGCCCTGAGTTTGAAAGACCCAAGAAGGGCTGTCAATAGGGTGACTTGGAGGTTTCATTCATAGGATCATGATAGGTCAAAACTGACTTGATGGGAGTTAACAATGTGTCCATGTTTCTGTGACTATTTATGTATATATATATATACATTTTATAAATTAATAAAAAAAAAATAACTTTTTAAAATTCAATTGATGCTGAAAAGCTCATTGTGTCACCCTTCCTTTGGCTAAAAACTGACATACAGATTTAAAATTAATAGTGTTTAAGAATGGGGCCTTTTCCACTCTAAACTGACATAAGAAATATTCTTATTTCCATCCTGATACATATCCAAAGGGATGGTAGGTGTCATTTCTTCACCCCACATGTTGCAGGGAGGAATTAGAGAGGACTGAGCAATTTGGTGATCCAGTGCAAACCAAATGCACCTGATCTCCACTAGAAGGACAAATAGTTTGGTCAGCATTTTGTTGTCTCTCAGAATCAACATTTAAAAAAACAAACAAACAAAAAAACCTCAATGGATTGTACAAGGTTTTCCAAAGGCAACTGTTAAGCAAATATGCGTGTGCACACGCGTGTACACACACACACACACAATTTTCTTTTAAAAGATAACAGTAACTAACAGCTTCTCTAAGCAGTTAGAACATCTAGCTATTGATGCAGCCACCATTGCATGTATTACAAATCTATTACTGACATCAAGGTGGGAGCCAGACTTTGTATATCTCTTAGCACAGCACTGCAAATTGCTTCCTCTGGTCCTTTTCTATGGGTGATGCCGCCCCGCCTCCTCTGCTGGCATTAGGGACCCTATCTGATGCTTCTGTCATCTCATTTCTTCTTGACCCCTGTCCAGCACTACTGCTTCCACTAATCACTCACCCCTTTCCTCTACATCAGTGGTTCTCAACCTGTGGGTCCCCAGATGTTTGTGGACTTCAGCTCCCAGAAGCCCCAGCCACTATGGTCAATGCTCATGGCTTCTGGGAGCTGAAGTCCACAAACATCTGGGGACCCACAGGTTGAGAACCACTGCTCTACATTGTTTAGTCAGTGCTTGGCCATCATGTTTCGATGGGAGCCATGTTGCTGCTCTGCTAAAATCCACAACAAGGTGCCTCCACCTGAGATTCCACAAAGTGAAATACCAAATCAAGCATTGCATTTTGGAGAATCTAAGATGGCAGGAACCTGGTGTGGATTGGAGTGAATCAGCCACACAGATTGACAGTAGTTCTTCATAAATCCTGGGGCAATATTCAAACATGCCAGCTATTGATTCCACCCTGCGGCTTACTTCTGACTAGAGCATGCAATGTTACTTTTTAACAGTTATTTGTCCCCTACTGATTAGAATATCAGTAAATAATCTCCTTATATGTAATGTTTGTTGATGGGTTCTACAGACAAGTTGTGTTGATCATTGTGTTGCTATTGTTAAGCAAGGGCAAGTTGCTGTTTACTTTAAGTATACAAGATGGATGGGGGATACTTCTTTTTTTCTTTTCTTAAACTTAAAACAAGGGTCTTTCATGGTTCATGGAAGGCCAATATCCTGTCTGCTGATGAAGCTCTGCTTAAAGGAAGTCTCTTCATCATGGGGATGTGGAAATCTTTCAGTCTGGCTTTTATTTCGCCCAGTTTCTCCTGCATTTTTCCTGTCCTTGTTTCATATCAGTTTAGGAGAGGTTTTTTTTAATTCTCATATTAATATTTGTATTTTACTTTAATGTTTTTTTTCTTAATCTGCCCATTTATTTATGCGCTTTGCTGAACATATCCATTTCCTCACTGACAGCAGTGCGTTCATGTATATTTTTAGGCATTTGAATCTTGAAATGTGCATATTGGATTGTGTGCACTGTGTGTGTGTGTGTGTGTGTGTGTGTGAGAAAGAGTGAGAGAGAGAAATGTCCAATAAGCCTCAGAAACATGTAATGACATCTGCTTCCCCCCCCCGCAATGAGTCTAAGGAGTGTGAAAAGGGCACTTTAATCAAGATCATTAAATCCAACAGCAGTGCAAAAATTCCATCCCTGTGCACTCATCCTTTCTCAGCACAGGAGAGTGATGCAGTGCATTACTCCATGAAAAGTGTGGTTTGCAGGCATTTCCTTAATTGCTTTTAGAGTGATCATTTTAGTAACTCCAGGAAGTATAGCTAGCAGGAAGCTGTTCACACTTTGGGAACCATAAGTCATATCTCTAGTACTGAGAAGGAACTGGACAAGAAACTTCTTTGAAACAGTGCTATAGTATAGCATCAGGCAGCACTTGCAAGCAGCACATGTTTAATAGTAAACAAAAGAGTAGCCCTCTCAGCCATCTTAAACTTAAGGTAAGTAGCAAACCCCCTTCTCTAATAACAGCTGCTGTAACAAGCTGCACACAGAGCCTAATGATTTCACCATTCACTACATTATTCAGCAGCAGGAGTCTCATTATTCCTTCCTCCTACCCCTCACAAAAATAACTTAGTACATCTTGTTATTTGTAAAGAGTTGTTTTCAAGCTGTATTTAAAATGTATGAACCAGTCACAAATGGGTTTCAGCCATTATTAGTACAACTCACACAAACACCTTAAAATGTTTGCAGCTTGGGAGTGCTCCTGGATCCATCCCTCCAAATGTCAACACAGATAGATGCAACAGTCAGGAGTGCTTACTATCTGCTTCAGCTGATATGCCAACTGCACCCCTTTCTAGAATTAGACATCCAAAAGATGGCAGTGCAGATGCTGGTAACCTCAAGATTGGACTTCTGCAATGCGCTCTACATTAGGCTACCTTTGTACCGAGTTTGGAAACTCCAGGCTGGTCCAAACTACAGCAGTCAGATTGATTACAGGTACAGCGAGGAGTGAACATATCAAACTGATATTGAAGTCATTCCATTGGCTGGTCATTTTCAGTATTCATGACTATCACTACTGCACTACCATTACCAGCAGCAATTATTCTGCCCTTTCTTCAATGACAATAGAGCAATCAGTTTGTTCTCACAAAAACCCTGTGTAGTTCTGTAAGACTGAAACAATCCCAATATCTTGCCTGAAGAAGGATTTGATTCCAGATCCCTCTGGTCCAACAAGATATGCAACAAGCACATTCATGCCACATGCTTTATTATTTCATCTTATTAAACCCTTTTGTTACCTAGAGGTATACAGGTATTGCCCAAGCTTATTCTTAGATGTGAAAAAATTCAAACAAGAAGGTTTCCTTAGATAACATCATGTCAAGTCTCACCACTTCCCCATGATGGCTGTTATCTACAACTGTTTCAAATGATGTGTGGATGAAGTATATCAACAAGCATCAGAGCATCCCCCCCCCTTTTCTTTTTAAATAGAGTAGGCATGTTAACCCCAGTGTCCTGGACAAGTTCCAATTTGTGTAATTACATTCTGCCTGCCAACATTTCCCCTGCAGTTTCAATTAGATGCAATGTTCTTTTTCACTGTCCCAAACTATTGCAGTGTAGCATTTCACTTTGTAGCAGCTGCCTCATTCTGCTCAGGAGGTGCAAGCATTTCAACAGTGCTCTTCTTGCAATAATGACAATCTTTTATTTAACCCAGTCCAATTGCTAACTATGCAGGCTTACACATAATTTGCTCAAAGCTGGGTCCCAGACACTGTGCTATAGTGGTTTGAGTGCCGAACTAAGAACTCATTCATAGAATACAGATATAGTGCTATGTTTCACTTTAAATGTCATGGCAACGTCCTATGGAATTCTAGGGTTTGTGGTTTGGTGACTCAGTACAGGTCTCTGGCTGAGAATTCTAAACAACCCTTTCAAAATGGCAATTAAAGTGTAATATAGTGCTATAACTGTATGGTGTGAGAAGGTCTTTGCAGTTCAGGAGACCAGGGCTCAAAATTCCCACTCAGCCATGGAAACCCACTGGCTAACCTTAGGTAAATCATACAGTCTCAGCCTTAGAAGAATGTAATGGCAAACTTCCTTTGACTAAATCTTGCCAAGAAAACCCTATGATAGGGTTAATATAAGCCAGAGTCAACTTGAAGGCACACAACAACAACAACAGTTCCATTATGTTTATTGGGATTTATTCCCAGATACAAATTTACTTTGAGTCGACAGCAATAATGGGGAGGACTGCTTTGTTCCCCCCACTCAGGAGATTCCTAGTATACTTCTCCCACCAGGAATTGAGGATCCTACATCCTATTACAATTTTTAGCAAAATTTAATCTAATAACATAGCTAGCATTGGAAGGAAAGCCTTAGGCAGGCAGGTGCAGTACAACTAATTTTCATCCCATGCATCTGTGATAAATCACACTGCCCCATTTCAGTCAAAAATTATTAACCGTAAGTGATTTCTAGTTTCAATTTCTGGGAATCGGGGTGGAGAGGGGTTTGTGTATAGTTGTTGGGGGAGGGTTGTCAAACCATTCCCGGAGACCCATTTCCAATTATCTTGGGAAGCTTATGCAAGATCTCCTCATTTTTTTCTTTAAAAAATGCAGGTTAATCTAAGGTGAGCTTCAGAATGATCACCTGTTTCCAGAATCTTTAGCATCAGCTTGAATAACTTCAAACTGCATTTTAACTCTGTTCCAGCAGAACAACTGGCCCTCATCAGCATATCTTTATCAATTATGTGAGGAAAAAAAAGAATCCTTTTTGGCAGAGGAAGGTATCAGTATTTCTGATACATAATAATAGGGCTTAAATGTATCTGATTCAAGAATATAAGTTTCTGGTTCTAAGACTGGCATCTAAAGAACTGAGAGGAGATGGCATTTGGCAATATCTGGGATAGCCTAAACAAACTAAATTAAAACCATGGGAAGTGAAGATAGTGAGAAAATATGCCCAGGCTAGAGGTTAGGAAATCATCAGTTCCACTGGAATCCTGGACTGAAACTAGCTTCAAGTTTACTGATGGATGGACATTAATTCAATGTACTATGGATATTCCTGTATGGATATGCTGTAAAACTAACAAACTAGAATGTAATATTAAAGTCTGACCCTGGTCCAGATCCTGAGAGCCACCAGTGCAGCATGTCTTGGGAGTCTGAACATTTCCTTCCCCCTATGCTCCCCTAAAAACCTGTTCTGTAGTGTGGTAGATTCCTCTCAAACTGGACGGAAGGTGCTGGGGTACAGGGGGAAATAAATTTTATTGAGTATCTCGTCCAAGGATTATGGATATCATAGCTGAATCTTCCATACATGGAGGAAGGTCTCAGGTAAAGGCACCTTTTTACACATTTACATTCATTGATGGATCTAAGCCATGAGCTCCTTCCTTAAGAATCCCCCCTTTTTGACGCCCTGTTATCAGACAACGTGCTCTTTTGATGTTCCAAATTAAGGACAAGTTCCATTGATTTGTCAGGGCTTCTCCTCTTTCATCATTTTCCTATTGTCTATGGAGGCTGAACTGGAACTGTTCACATGTGCACACTGCTTGCAAAATGAGTTGGGGGGAGGCACTAAGCCAGCTGAGAGACTTTGCACACGCAGTTGGTCTCAAGTGAGCTTCCATAAATCCTTCATGCTCCCTACAGTGTGGTACATGGGTTCCATTTCTCAATGAATTCCATTTTCTGACAATGCTCTGGTACCTAACCTGTAAGATAAGAGGGGGAAACCTGTACTCTTTTTTTGGAACAACATTTTTTTTTTACTAAGAAAAAAAAGTGACATGATCCATTTGTGGACATTGATGTGCCCTTTAATTGTAACATTATTCTATGAGTAATGTTGAATGTGACCCAGTAGAAATGAACTCAGATAAATACATTAAAATACCCCAGAAATCTACCACTTCTCCCTTCCTTTCTGAAGCAAACAGATATATTTCACTGAATTCTAGCAAAGGTTTGAAAGCAATCAAGTGTATTTGCTATTCTTGTCTCAAGCTAAGGTAATTATTAGTCTGTAGGTTTTTCTCTCTCCTTTAAAAAAAAATTGTGCTCGGCCAAGAGGAAAATGAACTACAGTACTTATCAGCTCAATGCATACACAAGTGATACCAAAGGCAACTGACCAGGGACTGCTGCCATAGGTTAGCTGCAAATCCATTAGTGATTAAAAAAACTTTTTACAATCTTGGTTACAATGCAGTGATATCACAGAAAAACCACAAAACTCAACCACATCATTTGCATTAGAGTCAGATAAGATAAACCCATGGAAGTCCAATTTATAAAAGTGATATTTTAAGTAAGATAAATGCACAAATGCCTTCCCTCTATTTTCAATTTTCCATAGGTATGAGTTGCATATGATTTTTTTTTTTAAAAAACAAACAAACTAGCAAACCCTTAAACTTAGGCCGCAACCTTATAAACACTTACCTGACTAGCCCCACTGAACTCAGTGTAACTTATTTCTTAGTACACATGTATAGAACTTGTCTATTAACCACTATAGGGTAATGAAAGACCTCTTTTTACTGCTGTAGCATAGGCAGGTTAAACATGCATACTGAAAATGCTGTGGGTAGCTTCATAGTTTTCAGATACAGGTATAATCTTAGCATAAAATTGTATATGTCAGTGTATGCTTATATGTGTTTGTCACAGGAAAAGTGCATAATTAAAGATCTTTATGAAATCTGGTGTAATGTTGTAGGGAAAAGCCTGAGCTATGAATTAAGGCATACTTATTTGAGACTGTACCCTGTTACCAGAAAACATGGTGACTCAGTGATCCACCTGTGATGCCAGTACCTCCATGAAACAGTGGTGAATATTAGCTCAAAGAGGAGACCTTTGAGACAGGGGTAAACTTATGAGATCTTTTACACCTATGTTTACTGGTACTAGTGCAGGGAAGAACCAGCCAGAGATCCAAAAGTAATCTCAAAATGTGTTTTATTCTGGGAATTGCAATCACACACACACACAAGATACAAGCAGTTACACAATCACACAAGGCTAACTGAAGGAAAAGAGAGAAAAGTTCTGGATAGCTAGATTTTCAGGGCAAAGTGGGTAATATTTACCAATTTAGAAGAGAAGCAAAGAAGTGATGTGGCTTAGACACATGTCTAAGGACAGTACACAAATGGGAGTTGGAACGGCAGGGTGGCAACCAGCAACTGGTGTACTGCGAGTTGGCTGGCCAAAAACTGTGGTTTAAATACTCTTTTTCTGCCTGGAGAGTGAAGGTGCTAATGGCTCTCTGGCAGGGTAAACAATGAAGCCCACAGAGTGGACAGTGGGGTCCAGAATGAGCTAATGGTCTTAGCATTAGGTGAGAAAGGAGTAACAGTAGCATTGAAATCGCTGTAATTGTTGAACAGGTGTGGGGACAAAATGGGAAGTCTTGCTAGTCAGAGGGACATGAGTTAAGATAATCAGCCTATGGGAACATCTTGGACTCTATTGTCTCTTAAAAGTTGAATCATTGGAGGCTAACTGTAAGTCCATTATTGCTGGATTTTCCTGGTGATTTCCTGACTATGACCTGGCTATGCCTTGAGGTCTTTCTTGACCTAATTTGCAACACATATGTGCAGCCAGTTTTTTCTTTTCAACCAGTATGGCCATGCAGCTATAGCAGGGTATATTTTATATTCATGCCAATTATGCTAAAGGAGTGTACAGCCTACTAACAAACTATCTGTACACATTTCTGAGACTAAGCCCCAAGGACCATAGTAGCTGTTCCATCTAAGTAAACAAGACCTCACAGTAAATTCTGCAAACAATGTGAATTTATGAGGAAGACTTTTGCAAGCCCCTCTATCATAACCACAGAGCTTTATCTGTACTGTGGTGATGTCAACAAGGTTGTCATAAATATTGCAAAAACATAACTTGTGAGAATAATTCCGAATGCTGTAAATCAACATATTAACAATGATTATGTAGATAACAATGATGAAGAAGAGGAGGATAAACTGAATGGGTGGAACATATGAAGGCGATTGCTAACAAATAAAGATAGTACTTAGATAGGATTTGTTCATGACTAATGTTAAAAACTAATAGGGACTTACCTGGGAGTAAGTTAATTAAACACAGTGGAAATTAGTTCCAAGTTACTGTGCTAAACCCTGTGATAGGTTCACTTTAGTGTCATCATAAGTTGGAAACGACTTGAAGTCAGACAATAGCAATGATGACTACGCACTGGATTGCTAAGTGGTTGAGACTTTGGGGATATTTTTTTCAACTTACCTTTGACTAATTTCTTGTTTATTGACAGGAAAAATATTTTGAGGGGGGATCTGAGAGCCATTATCTATCATTTAGAGATGAAAAATACAGATTCTATTACTGAATGGAATTAATATCTTTGAGGCATTTCTTACTGTCCCACCAAGGTATGACTGGTGGGGATATGAAAGACGCTCTCTCATTTACTGTACCTAGGCTTTCAAACTTTCTCTCAAGACAAAGGCAGCGTATGCAGACAAAGACACTTCACATTTATGCAGTGGGCCCTTGGTATCTGCTGGGTTTAGTTCCAGGATCCCCTCTGGATACCAAAATTCATGGCTGCTCAAGTCCTTTTATGTACAGTGGTGTAGTAAAACGGCATCTCTTATATAAAATGGCAAAACTAAAGTTTGCTTTAATTTTTTCAAGCCATGGTTGGTTGAATCCATGGAAACAGATTCCATGGATTTGGGGGGCCAACTGTGAAAATTTGTTGAAGTACAGGGTTGTAACTTAGTAACATTGAGTGTTATTTCTTTTCACCACTGTTTACAACATTGTATTTTTAATTTATTAGTATATAATCATATGATTTAACTGAGGTTGTAAGGAAAGGTCAGTTATTTTTTGTGTGAGTGTATGTGTATAACCAACATATGGTTTTTAACACTGAGTGTTATTTCTTTTTGACACTATACTTCATTGTGTTTTTAGTTTATGTCCAATTATATGATTTGTCTTTTTTCACAAAAGTTCAGATATTGTGTATGTGTATTTGTATAGGGATGGAGTTATGCTTAAGCATCAGGCTACCATGCTACAAACTGTCAACCTCCTTCCACATCTTTTCATCAGGAATGTGTCATGCACACAGAGACACACACACACATTCCTAACAAGTGAAAAGGGATGTGGAAATGAAATAAAGCAAGGAAATGTAATATAATCTTGTCAACTATACTTTTTATCTCCATATTCCTGAGGGCTACTTTTCCAAACAGTCACAGACTCCAGTTTTGCTTCCCCTTTAGGCAAAGAATATGCTGCAATTCTGTACACATGGACAGGTTTCCCGAATCTATAAACGCTCATTTTATACCAAATGGATTATTATGCACCTGTTCTTTTGGACACCTCTTTAATTGCTGATGACATTTTCAATTAAAATTTATTTATTTATTTATGTATTCATTCATTCATTTGAAAACACACATATACTTTAATTCTATAATTGTAATATGCCACTGTCATAAGTAATTTCACACACAAATATCAGAATCCTGTTGAAAGCCAGGTGAGATGAAAGTTTCACTGCTGTAACGCTGCAGAAGTGCAGAGCAGACAGAGGTGGCCACTGGCAGTGGGGAGGGGGGAGAATTATACCGGACATCAGACCAGCATGCCACAAACTGTCCACTGTCAGAGATATCAGAGACCCCATTCCACAAGCATATTAACAGTAATATGGTTATTAAAAATTATAAGGTTATTGGAACTATAATTTTGTGTGTCTGCATATTTAAGATCTTTGACACAACCCTGTTAAGAGAAAAGTTGGTTAAAGGAAATTTTTCTATGCTTTCATGTCTTTTAAAACAGCAAGCTGTCATTTTCCAAGGGCCTTCTTCCATATTTTAACTCTTTTTTCAGGTGCAACACTAATGCTTTTTCATATTGTGAGTGAGCACGGACTCCTTTATACGAACACGACAAAAAAGAATCTGTTCCAAATGGTTTCTACTTGTATAAAATCCTTGAAACATAAAGAGAATGGCTGATAGCCAGTTTTTATCTGGGGGGAACAGACTGTAATTTTACTCAAAATGAAGGCCCAATGTATAAAACAAAACCCCAAAGCATATTAAAACCAAATGTAAGAAAGGAATGGTCTGGAATAGCTCCTCTAGCAATTGTTTATCAACTGGCCCAGATAATGAAATAAGATTATTCACACCAAGCAACTGCATTTTATTGCACAATCCTTTGGTTTCAGTCACTCTGTTATGAGATTACACACACACACACACATACACACACACACACACACACAAGTAATATTTGAGAGAAAAAGAGACTGGTAACAATGGAGTGTGTATACACCCACCAGTGATATAAAACAGAGAATGTTCCTACTTGTAGGCTGACAACCTAAATATTTTATGTTTCATAATTCTGTGTATACTTTATTTGTTCTTTTATATTATCTTCCACATCCTTTTTAATAATAAACTTCTGAAGGACGTAGAAGACTGTCCTTTTACTTTCATGTCTATGTATTATCACAATAGATTTGGTTCATTTCTCCAGAAAAGTGGGCATGAACAATTTGTAAAGCAAATTCAGAGCACTGTTTTAGTACACATACATATTATCTGCAATTGTTCTTCATGTTTGCTAACCAAAAGCACAGGTCAAAATTTAATTATTCGTCCCAGCTAGAGCAGACTTCTTAAATCAATGGAACCTACTTGCCAATTTTTCATTGATTTAATAGGTCTCACTCTAGTTAAGGCTAATGTTTGGATTTAGGCCATAGACCGCAGTATTTAATAACATATACTGTGGCCCTGATTTAACAGTCGGCTTAAGAACACAGAGCAGAGCTTTCACAACTAAGGATATTCCCATTTTTTACTATTCAGTAATATATGCAAACATTTTCCTTGTCCGGGACACATATCTGCAACAGAAAATAGGGAAAAGAAGAAGAAATAGTTTTCATTTTGGGAGAACAAAATGACAGCTCTTCACAGGATCTCTAAAGTTTCCATGGGTTTGCCCTAATACAATGAAAGTGCTCTGTGTGGCTCGATTGGTATCTGAATTCTGGAACAAACCCAGCACATGCAGAAGAATGAAGCATAAGGAAAAGATACAATTCAATTTCCACATGTTTCAGTGGGACATTATCTTCCCTATCAACCCAGGAGTATCTCATACCTCATGATTTCAGGACCAAAAACCTGAGATCTAGAGATAACCCCTTGCGATGGATCCTTGGGTCCCTGTGTTGTCATTGTGATGGGTCCTTGAGACGTGTACATTATACATCAACCACTGTTTTATAGACTATGATATTAAAAAAGGTCTAGCAAATGAGAAAGTATTTATTAAAATAATATTAGCTAAAATGGTGTTCCAAGTTCCAATGGAAATGACAGGACTATTTCTTCTCACCATTGACATCTTTCTCAACACTTGTACTGTATAATAGATTTAGACTGACATTTTATGCATCTAATGAAATGTGTTGTAGTCACCATAAGCTTATACTACAGTTCTGGAGGGAAGGGGATCTTATGCCATAAGTCATTGGTTATACAAAAGATCTCTGTTAGTTTCATGACATTTCTAGTAAACAGCTAATTATTTCCAACAGACAGACACATATAATATCCAGAGCTTCAATACAAAAATCACCTGCACTAGGCCAAGCTGTGTGGCAGGACTGGGGACACTTGCACAAGACAGACTGGGAGTGGTAGGAAATATGGGATGGAAATAACTTTTCCAAGAAGTTATAAGATGAAGGAAGGTTTTTTTTAAAAAACAAACAAACAATCAAAAGGTAAAGAAGGTCCTCTTGCTAACAACTAAATCACAACATCTCCATAAACCTGCTGTTTTCCTCTCTCTCTCTCCCCTGGCTAAGGCTCAAGAGAACATCACTGTCTGCAATTCTGTGCAAGTCTACAATGAAATGAGCTCCAAGAAACAGCCACTAAGATGAAATTCCACATAGACACTTCCATTTTGCCAAGCAACTGCAACTTCTAGTCACATAAGCATCTCTCTTATCCTCCCTCCTATTGACAAACAGACACTACAACCACTGATAGAACTTATTTCTCCTTGCCTTGAAGCAGAAATGGAGAATGAAGGTGTACAGACTCAAAATCAGTTTAGCAATGGAGAAATCCTATACCCATTTCTTCCCCAGTGCATGTCGACTTATGAGTGGACATGCACAGGAGTGTGCTTTACATGGAAGAGAAAGAGGTCAAGAAGCAACCTTCCAGTTCCTAGACTGATGCCTTCAGGTTTTAGTATAGACTTAAAAAAAAATGTTATAAGTAGCATCATGCAGCAGTTGTACCCTTTCCCACCGAGGGATTCAGTCCTTCTATTTAGAAGCTTCAGGAAGGGCCTGGAAATCTAGTAATTTGACTATGAACTCATTGGCTATCTGTTCAGCCTTGGTGGATGAAGAATTAATATTGTGTAATCTATTGCTACGAATTGAGATCTTTAGATAGACCTTCCAGTCAGAAGTAGGTATTTGAATTTAAGAGGGGTATGTGGAGCTACAATTTCAAAAATACTATCACAACTATCTGAATGACTCCAAAGTGAAAATCATTTCTGTTGTAATAAACCCAGGATATCTGAACATGAGCATAGGTCCTTAGTTGCCAGATGATGATTTTCACTAGATGGCAATTATTTTAAAAAAAAATCACATGAGGAGAATCTAAATTACTTGCTACTTATGATGACATCCTGTGAACAATATTTTGAACGATCTCTGTATTCTAAAATTGCATTTAACAAATCCAATCAAAAAGGTTGAGAAACGCATTTTAGAGTATTGTGATATTACAATAGTAAGATTGCCACAAGAACAGAGGGCTTTGTTTTGTGATATTTCTGTTCTCATTGTTCTGAAGATTGTCATGAAGATGGATTTTGTACAGTCTTCTGCTTTATTTTGGAAGCCGTTTTTATGAATACAGACTGATTTTGTGCCAACCTTTGTCACAAGAATGAGAATCGGAATACATTAAGAACACTAAGTGTACCAAGCATTAAAATTCTGTGATAGCTTATTCTTCCGACAAAGAGATCAGAGAGAGAAAAAGAAAGAACAGCACAAAATTAATCAATTATAGTGACAGCCTCATGGTTGTAATAAGAATAGAAAGTGACACCACATTTTGCACCATCTACATAATGGAAGAATGCCATGCATTTAACCATTTCATCTCAGGACCTGCTTTATTCACTGCAAAATAAAGGAAGTGTGACTTTCAAAGTATCTTTGGTGGTATGCAAAGAAAACAAATTAAGAAGTGAGTGCCTAAAGTTATTACTATTGTCTAAAGTTATGTAATATTAATTCATTTGTTTCCAATGGTTTTCCATATACTGTAAAATATATTAATTTTTTTCAAATTCATATTTAATGTGATTTTAACTCCTCACTATATGAACCTCAATACTGAGGCCCTTTTCTCACCCTACCTTTTCACAGGGGTGTCTGGTGGGGGATCCTGGCAGTGGGAGCACTCCCTCCTGCACCGGCTGGCTCCACAATGAAGGAAGCACAACAGTTCTGCCTCTTTCTTCCACTGCACAACCGGGTACTTTCCCAGGCTGGGCTGAGGCAGGAAGCACAGCCATTGCATGTGGCCATTGCACTTCCACAGACCAGGTAAGTCCGGGATGGCAGCGCAATCATAGGTCATTGACAAGGAAGACCAGTGAATGATTTAATCCATGATTGTGCGACCTGGACATGGGAGAAAGATGGACTGTGATGAGATCATGCAGAACTGTCGTTGTGGTCCTGTCATCCTGTTCCCAAGGCGGTTGAGAAGGTAGTGTGGAAAGGGACTCAGACTCACTAAATAAGACGAGATCACTAATCTAAGTGAAATGGTTGCAGAGTTAGCAATAGATCTTTTGAGAAAATTATTCTTAATTGCAGAGATAGCTAGAGAGTTCCATATTAGTGATATGGTAAATCTGTTACAGTCTGGACTTTAAAGCTGCATTGGCATCTGAGTACTGACAACCTAGAAGAATATTGTGTGTGTACAGAAATAGTTCTTTCTCTTTTTGAGTTTTTAAATACAGAGAAGGCTAGGGAATGTTCACATAGCTTTAAATATTTATAGAAATATAGATGTATAAAGTTATTTAGGTGACCATAAAATATCTAGATTGGTAGCCTTTCTCAAAGTATGTCCAAAATTTATACCATTCACTAAAGTTTGGATATTTACTGTAATAACATACATGCATACATTCCCAGCTAAACACACATGTACACACTTTTACCACATGTTTGTTCACATATGTGTGCATGTGTGTGTACATATTTACTTTCTACAGGTTATGAGTGAGAGAAAAAGTTTTACTTATTAATAAGAAATGGTATGCAAAACTTTCTCCCTTTCTCTTTGCTTCTTTCTTGGCAGTTCAGGTTTTCTCAAACACAATATATGCCTGACAACTATTACAACCAAGAGTGAGTCCCACAACAATGAAACCCATAACAATATTGAAATTTCTCACTGTTATTCTCATTGTGATAATGTGTTTTTCTCCCTTGATAATTTTGTCCATGGAAGAATACATGGTTCCCCATCAGAAAAGTAATCTACCCGTCAATATAGGATTAATTTCAAATTCAGATGGTTCCTTTTATGTTGAACATAATGTCCTCTTCAGCAATTAAAGAAAATGTTTTTTTAATAAAGTCACACACACACACAAATTATATTTCAGTTGTGCCAGGTACAACAGTAAACTGGAAGCAAAATATTAAATCTAACATTGTAATCTGATACAACCTGACTCCCAGGTTTCTCCTCTGGTTATACAAAGCCACTTCTGGGATAAAAAGACCCTAGGGCATAAAGCTTGGGGAAAATGCCTGCCACATCCATTAGACAGTGTGGAGAGCACTTTTCTTATTTATTTATTTCAATTACCTGGAGCTGGGGAACTCCCGGGTGTTTGAACGCGTCCACATGAGAACGCATGCAGCCCATGGCCTGCCCTTTCCACCCTGCTATACATGGCTAAGCAAGAAGTCTGTAAAATTTAAGAAGATTCATCCAGTAGCAAAGGCAAAAGGGCAATATCTACCATTTTTTCAACAAACTATTCAGTGCACCTTTCAGACCCTATCCAAATAATGTTGACTTTATTTTTGTTTGACATTATTTTTTGGCAGAGAGCTAGCCCAAAGCACCCAAAACTGGGACCACTCCATGTTATATTACAGTACTTCAAGCACTTCAAATGCACCTCCCATTGTGCCTAGAACTGAATTGTGCCTGGAAATGGTCAACCATAGGTCAACATCATTCCAAATGCATTTGGCTGCAATGGAAGATTGTGAAGAGCCTTCAAAAGTCAGATCCATAAAAAGCATAGATATGACAAAATATCTCACTCTCAATTTTGGTAAGTTTTTCTGAATACCACCTGTGTTTTCTTCCTATCTGTGTTTTATCCAAGTTTATGCTGTACCTACAGAGGCAGAAGAAGAAACCGAAAGATTCTGTGCTGGAGTTCAGGAGGAAATGGACCACACAACAAAGCAGGACTTCTTGTTAATCATAGGCATTTGGAATGCAAAAGTAGGACATGCAGCAGAATCAAATATTGTAGGAAAATTTGGTTTAGGATCAAAAAATGAAGCAAGAGTGTGACTGACTGAATTTTGCAGGGCCAATAGTTTGTTCATTGCAAACATATTCCTCTAGACCCAAAGCAGTCACTGTATACCTGGACATCACCTGATGGCCAATATAGAAATCAAATAGACGATATAATCAGGAGCAGAAGTTAGAGAAGCTCCCTTCTCTCTTCAAAAACAAGACCTGGAACAGGTTATGGCAGAGACCATGAACTGCCCATACCAAACACTACAATAACGCTAAAGAAGAACACTAAATCAACCATTGTGTCAAAATACAACCTGAAAATCATCTCTGGAGTGTAACGATAATGTAAAAAAAATAAATAGATTCATGCTATTAGGCCTAGTTAACTTGGAAGAACTCTGGACTGAAGCCAGGGACCTTGTCAAGGAAGAATGCAAAAAGACACTATCTGCAACCAAAAAGAAAGAGAAGTCTCAGTGGATAACAGATAAAAGGTGTTATCTTTAGCCATCAGTGCACAAGGACAAATGTAATTAAAATACTGATCAATGTAGAGAAATAGATGATGGTGACAAAAAAGAAAGAGCAAGAGACCTCTTCCATGGGATCCAAAAGAAATTTTAATCCAAGAGTGGGGATGCCATGCAACCAGCAAGGAAACACATTACATGGCTAGTAGAAATAAAAAGCCAATGAAAACAATGCACAGAAGAACTATACAAAAAAGATGAAAGGATGACAGATTAATTCAAGAAAGAACTATTTGAAAATTGCCTACAGTTTTAGAAAGTAAAGTAGAAGCTGCATTCAGGGCACTTTGGGGAAATAAATCACTAGGAATAGATGGCAAACAATAGAGCCACTTCAAGCTATATTGACAGAATCTATTTTAGTTCTAACTAAAATCTGTCAACAAATAAGGAAAACAGAACAATGGCCCATCCCCAAGACAGGGGGTACCAGAGATTGTAGTAACCACAGGACTATTGCATTAATTTCCCATGATGGCAGACTCATGCTCAATATTCTATAAGAAAGACTCTCGTATATTGATTGATTGAATTTATTTATTGAATTTATATACCACCTTTTCTCTCAAAGCGGGACTCAAGGTGGCTTCCACAAAGCTAAAAAAAATTAAAAACATTTAAATAATTACAAACATATAATATTAAAAATTTACAGTAAATTTTAAGAACAGCTAATAAATAAATAAAAAGCTCTCCTGCTCACCCATTAAAGGTCTGCTTTTATCATACAGAGAGTGCAAAATGCCAGATATCCAAGCTGGGTTCAGGAAAGGAAGAGGTACTATGGATACATTGGATTGGACATTGGATAATGGCATGCACCAAAGACTTTCAAAAGAAATTCAGTCTGTGCTTTATAGATTATAGCAGATTTTGTAGATCATGAAAACTTTGGATCATTCTTAAATCAATGCATAACCTCTACTCAGGACAAGCGACTATCGTCAGGAGTCAAGTAAGGCTGCATTTTATCATTTTACCCTGTCTGATTAACTTGTACAGTGAACATATCATATATAAAACAGGATTAGATTTGGAGGAAGTGTAGCACACATGACCTTCCCTGGATTGGGTGGCCGTGCAAGGTTCGAAGTATGACACGCTGGGAGGCAAGAACCAAGCCAGTTCTGGTATTTGAGGATGCAGTTTATAAAGCAATGAAGTGAAAAAGAAAAATGAAAGGCACACAAGCATACATACACTCTGACTCCATCAGAAAGGCAAAGCAGGCAACAGAGCAGGGTTCTCTTAGTTTGAACAGATTATAGAGGCTTTTTATACGCGAGTAGCAAAACAGGTTGTCAATCCATCAGCCCACTGTGCCGAAACAGGCAAGAGAGGGGCTATCCTATCTGGAATACCAATTACGGAGGCATCCATGGGCCAGGTGCATGATAGGCTTGTGGCCAAGTCTCATTACTTGCCCGAGAAGGCAGCGGACAGTCCCTAATCAGGCTTCACTCTCCCCTCCCCATACGGGACAGCACAGGGAGTGAAGCACCCCTCGTTAACATTCTTGACTATTCTCACAGGTCTGCAGCATACAGGGCAGTCTGACCTAGCAACGCAATAGCATGAGCTAATCCCCCAAATACGCTCATTACTAAAATGTGTGAGTGTACAACACAAGGCCTGCCTAGAGGTCCTCGGGGCCAACAGGAAGAAGGTGTGAAAATTGGAGGAAGGAAAATCAACAATATGTGCATATGCAGATGACATCCTACTACTAGCAGAAAATGGCAGATTTGGAACAATTACTGAAGGAAGTCAAGGAAGAAAGTGTAAGGGCAAGTTTACAAGTGAGCATAAAAAAAAAAATCACCACAAATGATTTACATAACTTTGAAGCAGATACTGAAGACATTGAAGTAGTTCAAGATTTTAAATACCTTGACTCAGTCTTTAATCAGAATGGAGCCTGTCATCAAGAAATCAGAAGTCTAGGACTTGGAAGGGCAGCTATGAAGGAATTAGAGAAGATCCTGAAGTGCAATATATACTATTGAATACTAAGGATGATCCATGCCATTTATTTCAAATTTCTACATATCTATTTGAATCTTAGACAGTGAAGGAGACTGGTAGGAAGAAAATCAGCTTATCAGAAATGTGGTGCTGGAGAAGAGTTCTACAGATACTGTGGACTGGTAAAAAGACAAATAAACGGGTCCTAGAGCAAATCAAGCCTGAACTCTTCCTAGAAGTCACAATGACTAAACTGAGACTGTCATACTTCTGACGTATCGTGAGAAGACAGGATTCACTAGAAAGTACAATAATGCTTGGAAAGTAGAAGGCAGTAGGAAGAGAGGAAAACAGCATTACAGGTGCATAAACTCAATCAAAGAAGCCACAGCCCAGAGTTTGCAAGACTCAAGCAGGGCTGCTGATAGGGTGACTTGGAGGTTTCATTCATAGGGTCTCCATAAGTTGAAGGTGACTTGATGGCAGTTAGAAACAACACTTTACCTGTTCCCATTTTAAACTATGTATATTGCTTGGCCACATTTTATTTTCGTTGATTCCAGTAAGCCTCGTTAATGTATAAGTGTTTGAGGAAAGATGGATATATTCTTGCAACAAGTCCTAAGGAGATGCTACTTTTATTTAAGGCCATTTCCATGTAAGATCGCTATCCCACAACAGCAACAGGTTGTTTCCAGTCCAGGAATCATTATACTGCACACCATTGTTGTGCTACCACACAACATCATTGTTATCCGGCTGCTATCCCATCCCCAAGCATTGCCAAACTGCCTGATATTATTTCCAGAAAAAATCCATTAAGAGCCTCTTTTAGCACTTCAATCCCATCAGCTGGCTTAGTGCAGTACTGTAATAGCACTTGATAGCGCTTATTATTGCAGATCCAGGAGTGGACAGGGTGTGGGCATGCCAAGCTTGTCCCTCCCTCTGTGTCTCCAATGGCATGGCAAGTTTGGAATCTACCACCTCGCCATGTTTATTTTAACTTTCTCCTTTGAGCTAATTTTTTAAAATTTTTAATACATTTTTAGCATTATAGTGCAAACCTGTAATAGTGTACTGGCATGCCATGATGTTACAATGTGGCTGCACTGGTACAGCTTCCAAACAAACAAACAAAACAAACAAACAAACAAAAACCCTGAACCAATCATGGGAGGGACAGCAGGATGAAGGTGGGGAAAGGGAGTGGCCAAGGATGCTGTAATGTGGAAGGAACCATGGTGGCAATATCACTGCTGGAAGAGTGCGGAAGAAAGCATTCCTAATCTACCATCGTGGGAATAGCGATGCTGGTATTGTAACAGAAGATCGTGCTATTGAGGTATGGTGTGGAAAGGGCCTAAGTCACTATTAGTGGAGTCAAATAAGACCTTCTCAGGGAAAGAAATCTTGGCTAGCCAAAACAACTCTTGGCCACAACCATTGTCTGGTCACCCTGGTATTCACCCGATCAATAACACTCCAGCACTATGAAACTAATTCTTCAAGGGGAATACTAACCCATTTAAAGAGAATTAATTTCTGTTATAAAATGTCCTTTTCTGGACTAGTAGCATTTCTAGATTAAGCTTCAGGTTTTCAGGAATTAAGCTCTCATTCAGATCGTTATTGTGGTTTGTTCAGAATGTTCATTTCAGAATGCCAGCAGTTTCTTGGTTTTATATGAAAAGAAAAAAGAATACAATTGTAACTGTGATCACAACAAAACCCAAATAATGTGTCTTAATGCTTCATATAGTGCCAAGAAGGAATTAAAATCTCTCATTGTTTTCATAACATGTGGGACAGAACTAATCACTGGAGGCTTCCAAAGAATAATGCCTTCTGGAACATTACCTGCTAGTGAAAAAATCTTGAGGAAGGACTGGGACCCCCTCATGAAAGTACTGAGAGGGTCCATTGTTGATGATACCCATAGAAAGGACAGTGATATACTTCTGTGGTTTCCTCTGTCTATTTGTTGGTGAAGGCAGATTACCAAGGTGATCAAAAAGTATCTCAAATCTAGACTTCCAGCCAGATTTGGGATGAACCAGATGGTTGTGGGGTCTGGGAGCAGTTTAACCTTCCAAGAATCATGCCAAATGACACACGTACAATACCAATTTGGCATGACTGTGACAGCAGATTTAGTAATAGGGGAAAAAGTAGTAGTGGTAACAGAAGGGTGGCAAGGGACACCCAAAGTGAGTAGATGCATTCATGTGGCTGACCCCAGTCTAGATAACCCATTTCCTTTAAAAACATCAGGACTTGAGATGCCAGGGATTTTCAGATTTTTCCAAATCTGTTTGGGAAAATGGCAGATGGATTGATTACACTTTTAAACCACCCACTAGCTAATGTTTGTTGGGTAGTTTACAAACTTTTAAGATTATTTGAGATGGGATCAAGGAAGAATTTTCGTTTAGCTTTAGTCTTCACAACAGATGCCGTAAGGCAGAATGAAATTCATGAGTACATATCCTACTCCCAGTCTGTAGGTTAGTAAACAGATTATAGCCATTAAGGAAGAAATGTTCAGTGAGTTTCTCTAAGAATTGAATTTAAAAAAGAGATTTCTGGAGAAAGAGGAGGGGGGAGAAGAGAAGACTTGCAAGGGGCAGCTGAAGAATACAGTGGGAAACTACGACTCATGTATTTTAGACAATAGAGCAATCAAATTGCCTGCAGAGGTCTGAATTGGGGTCTTGTGCTGTTAAAAAAAAGTAAAAATAGACATATGCAAATTCATATCAAGGCAGTTTATTCTCATTCCTGGTCTTTTCATGTTCCTGATTCCAGATCTTGGCAAGATAGTAATACGGAAAGACAGGATAATAGATCAAAGAGAGGTGGGGATCAGTGCAGTGAAGAAGCATAAGGGTTGAAATGTCTGTTTTCCTCCATTACTCAGATGGAGAACACCTCTGTTTCTAATCAAGAAAGGGAGAGCAGCCTACTCAAATGAGCATCAGTAAAGGAATAATAGGGATTAAGATTTCTGGTCATAATTTCCTGGTTATAAATGAGATGAACAAACAAATCTCATTTGTAGTACTGTGTGACATAATATCTAGTGTTTTATAAAAATAATTTCTGGGCTCCCTTTAAAAGCGGCTTATTAGAGCTTTTCTTCAGCTTTCATAAGTAGGAATTATTATCCTTGGGAATTTCATGTTTTTAAAAAAGTTTATTCCACACAGGATATCTCCTGTGTTCTCAGAACAGGAAATTATATCCCTTATGTAGAAGATAATGCTGAGAGCTCTACAACCAACTAACATTTTTTGCTGCTGAAACAGGCAGTGCAACTGAAACACCACTGGATGGACAGCAAGTTGTGCAGCCTGATTGTCCAAATGCCTGCAAGAAGGAATAAGGATTCTTTCTTGCTACAGATACAAGTATCCATATATTTTATTTCAAGATTAACAAAGGAAAACATGCATAGTTGTACCAGTGCTTCTTAGAGACATGCTGGGTTTAATTTATCATTTGCTGTCACTTTGTTCAGTATTCTTTATTGCTCAAACAGACTGCAGGAATGATAATGCAGAGATCTGGTACTGAGATCAGACTTTAAAGACTAGCTAGTAGTGTTTAGGAAGCAAGCCATAACAATAAATATTTAGAATCTTGCTCTGTCCAGAGTTGCAAAGGAACAGCTTGCTAACTGTACTGAGCATACTTCTCATTTTCTTCCCACTCCACTACGTGATCTTTAAGAAAAAGAAGTTGTCTCCAGAGTCCTACACATAGGAGAATTCAATTGCTGCATACAAGATGCTTGCACTGGATATAGCTTTCAGGTTTAAACTTGGCAATATATTAGGAAGGCCTTTTTTTTCATTCCTTTGAATTTTGAAATGTATGTTCTGAGGATCAACAAAGGAAGCTTTTCCTTAAAGAGAGTCTAATTGTCCACTCTCTAATGCTATTACAATCCTTCCTCCACACACACTTTTTTTGTGTCTTCTCTTATAAATAAAAAAGGGGATGGAAGGTTCAGTAATACACAAAAGACTGAGCTTTTAAAGTCGAATTGCTCAGAGACTAAGCCAAGAAAAATCTCCAGAGCCAGGCAGAACAAAAACAACACAAAACAAAAATGTGTTGCTTGCTGCAGTTCAAATCTCTGGCGAACCCCTCTAGACAGTTCAGATTTTCCCCACAGTCATTCCTTTTTGTGGCAGCACTCGTCTCATCCTCTTTCTGCCAAAGGTAATACAGTTCTTCAAGAAGAAAAGTGTGCAAGTAAATAAAGGCTTGTACAAACTCTAAAATAGAAGAGGATATATGGAGTGAAACAAGGGAAGATCTGAAGAGGATGAAGAGAAACACAGAACAGAGGAAAGGGGAGAAAAAGGTTAAAGATTCTAAGAGTAAAGGCTGACAGAGCAAAAAGAAACCACAAAAACATTGGGGCAAAATGACTGAAAAAGACATATTTCTTTATTCCATTCTCCCATTAAGATAAAACATGACAAGTACCCCAGGAAAGCCAAAGCTGACTGCTTTCTTAACAGCAGTTTCCAGATCAC
Organism: Iguana delicatissima; assembly: GCA_948472985.1. NCBI lineage: Eukaryota > Metazoa > Chordata > Lepidosauria > Squamata > Iguanidae > Iguana > Iguana delicatissima. The sequence continues at coordinate 172,681 of CAOKZL010001004.1, read as the reverse complement.
AGAAGACAGTAGTGCCTAGGTTGAAGACACCACGAATGGTGTGCATGTACAATATTTTTCAGCAGAAGGAAGATATCCGTTTGTAAGATACAGATTTACCATAGATTGATTGATTATTCGTTCGTTCATTCATTCATTCATTCATTCATTCATTCACAGTGCTTTTATAGGTATTTGTATTTTAAATACAAAAGGTAGTAGCAGTGGTAACTGAAGGAGAAAGAAGGAAGAGAGATGGCACAAAACTAAATAGTTGTTACTCCAAAATGTGGGTGACTCAGTGGTTCACCCACAATGCCAGTACCTCTGTGAAATGGTGGGGAATATTAGCTCAAAAAGGAGGCCTGGGGGGGGTAACCTTACGAGATCTTTTACACCTATGTATACCGGTACTAGTGCAGGGAAGAATCAGCCAGAGATTCAAAGGTAAGTATTTTATTGCAGGAATAGATAATCACACACACAAGATCCAAGCAGTCTCACGATCATACAAGGCTAAACAAAGGAAAAGGGAAGAAAGGTTTGGATAGTGAGAGCTTACAGCGAAATTGGTAATATTTTCTAGTCCAGCAGAGAAGAGATGTGGTGATGTGGCTTAGACTAGAAGTCCAAGAGTAGTATAAATTGGGCATAGTGATAGAGTGACTGTAAGTACACCAAAAGCACTGCAAGTTGGCTAGCCTAGAGTCAGAATGTGAATACTCTATTTCTGCCTGCCTGCCTAATTACTCTCTGGCAGAGTAAACAATAGGGTCCTGAGAGTGGACAAAGGGGTTCAGAATGAGCTAACGATCTTAGCACTAGGTGACAAAGGGACTGATTGGAATCATGATAGCTCCTTGATTGCTGAACAGGTAAGGGGACAAAGGATAGCTTTCAATAGACAAAGGAAGAAGATCAAAGACAATCAGTCCTTCCATGGAAGTAGTTTTGGGTGCTATTTTTCCTAAAGGTTGAGTCATTGATGGACACCTGCAAGTCCATTGTCTGGGAGTTTCCCTAGCTACAACCTAGCCATGCTCTTGTCCTTAGTTTTGCAATACACATGTGCAGCCAGTTTCTTCTTTGCCAGGCAGCTCCCAGTCATAGCAGGATATAATTTATATTTCATGCCAATTAAATATATGTTTTGCCAATTAAGCCATGTCGTGGAGGAACGGTATACAGCCTGGTAACATAGGCTTGCATAAAAGTAGTTTATAAGGTGGACATTTTATTTTATTGAAGGGGAAAGATTCACTCCAAAGACAGTGAAAGGGAATCAAAAAGGTGGCTAGGTGATGTTTCCACAGAGGGGAAAAAATGCTTTGAGAAGGCTGAAATTCTTGTGTACTCAGTAGGGATGTAAAACTTTGTCTTTCCCATTCCTAGTAGACTTAAACTGAATAATTGTATTATTCTTCCTGAGTCTACTGAGCAAATTGGGATTTTCCTCCCCTGTCCTGCTGAAAATTGTTTACAATCTGAATACCGGGCAGGACAAAACAACAAAAAGTTGTGCTCCCTGCACTACTTATACAGACTCTTTAGATATTAGAACTGTGCCAGATGTACCTCTTTCCTTATTAAGCTGAGTTTCTCTGCCAAGGTGTAGAAGTGGAGAATGGGAGACATTAAAACAGAGAGGTGAAAATTCCAGTGCATAAGTGGACAGCACTGTGTTACAGTGATTCTCAAGATTTTAATGTTGTAACTCCATCAATAGAGCTTGCTTCTAAAACAGATACACATAGATATCTACCTTGCTAATGTTCCTGTTCTGACACTACTGCCATGCATCCCCATTCCACCACTAAACCAACCAACCAACCAACCAAATAAATAAATAAATAACAACGTTGATCTTAGGGTATAAAGCACACAGTTGGCTCTTACTATTTTAGCCCATTAAGCTCAACAAGTCTTGTTTCTATATACAGAAGTTGATTTCAAAATTAAAGAACCCCTTGGCACACTATTTTGCCTTTTGATTATTATGTAGTGCTCCTCATATGTAATGAAATGAATGTTCAACCAGTCAACCATTGATATATGCTGTATAACCCACATGAGTAGAGTTGCTTCAACAGTTGGCTATGTAATTTACATAGATTTTCTAACATCTTTTTATGCAATTTATGCAATTGTCTGACTAGATTGTTTTTTATTAAAAAAAAAAGGCTTGGTCATGTTTGCAGTTTTGGTGAGGGATTCATAAGAGAGACTATGACTCCTGAATAATCTTCTCAATCAACAGGCAATACAGAATCTGACTATTAGTGAGACTTTTTTTTTTGTAAGTACTTATAGATCCCTAATATTCACTGAACATGTTCCAAATATTAGTGAGACTGAGAAAAAAGCCTCCCTCAAAGATCTGAAGACTAAGATGTCTTGATAAAGGCAGTTCTTCAGGCAACTGATACCAAACTATTCAGAGCTTTGGGAATTATAGCCACTACTTGAATTGCATCTATAAATGAATCACAAGTCTTTTTTTTAAAAAGAAAATTTAGCGGCATATTCTTTTTTAACTGACTGAGATCAACAGTTAAAACATAGCATTCTGAGGCAGCTGATACTGAAGAATGTTCAAAGACAGCCCATGCAGCAAGCAAACAGATGCAAGTAGGGAATGTATTAATATGGCCAGATATGATACTCCAAATAATAAGCATAGTAGTAGAAAGTTTCCTGACCACATCCAAGACTCTCCCATCAGGTGTCAGAACTGCCCAGACTATAACTTCAAAGGAATTCCTTACAAGGTTGAATTCCCATGTCTTGATATATTCCTCTATTGATTGGGAGCACTTCTGTCTTATCCTACATTAAACTTCAATGCATCAGCTATCATCCAGACTACCACCAAATGTTAGAATTTCAGCAGTACTTCCACAGCTTCCTTGGGCTGTGATAGAATGGAGAGCTAAAGTTAGATGTCATCTGCATGCATGCCAAAACCCCTGATGAGCTCTCCCAGTAGTTTAATTGATATTAAACAGCATAGGAAATAAAATGGAACCTTGTGCAATAGCATAGATCAATAATCAAAGTAAGATAGACAAGAGCCATCATCTAGAAATATCCCTTTAGGAAGAACTAGAATCAGTATAAAACTGTGTCCCCAAGACCGATCTTGGCCATATGATCCAGAAGGATACCATAGCTGACAGTATTCACAGTATGCTATTTTGGACAACTGATCAATTTGAACCCAAAAGGTGTGTATTCTATGTCCAATACCTGAGCCTAAGACATGTCCTCTTGATGAAACTGAAAAGATGAAACAGGGGAGAGGGGGGCTTGGGGTGGATTTCTTTCCCATTTTCATGGTCTTCTTCCTTCATTTCACCTCTCCTCCCAAAAACCACTTTTTTCCTTTTTTCAGTGCTGTTATATTATTCTATGTTGTGTATATGCACATGTCTACCATCTCAATAAAAATAATTTTTAAAAATAACCACTCAAAATGCTCAAAATGTGAATGCGTAGTGGAACTGAGATAGAGACCCATGGTTTTAGAAAAAAGATTTATTGTGCACAATGTCTCAGTGAGATAATTCTCAAAAGTCTGAACCCTGTCTCTTTACATTCAAAGCAGTTTATATATCTCCAGTGCAAATTCATCACGTGTCCAAGAAAGGAAATTGACACAAACAATAGTTCTCATCATTCTCCTGCGTAACCTTACTAATGTTGTAAAGCATAGCAAGGCCATAGCGAGGCACATTTCATCCTCCCTAACATTCTATTTCACAGTGTCCTATTGTTCTTCTTTCAAACACAGAGTCACTTCAATTGCAGGGAAAATTAACTGCTTTTCTCAACTGCTTTTCCCTCACACCAAGAGGTCATCTGGGCTGACCCGAAACTGCACGTCCACTATATCCCCCCTTTTATGCAGAATTCCTTAGCAATTCAAGCATAACTACTTTCTTTGTGCCATCAGAGCATACACTGCAGCCTTTCCCTCTATTACTCTAATTATTACAGATTGGAAATACTTTAACATGCAGAGTATTGCCAAGCAGATTTAGGAAGACCATTATTTATGTACAAAGCAATTCTACAAGCAATGCCTTTACCCATACTTACTTAGGAAACCAGATAATCATGTCCACATTCCTGCAGACTACAAGAATGATTTGCTAATATTGAATACTTCAGAGTGCATGTATTTATCCAAATACACAGACCCTTCACAACTGAAGAGATAGTCTAAACCTATTTCATGCTGGGCTGACAGCCAACAACGCATCTGCCTTACATGAAAAGCAACTCTCTCCATGGGGATCATGGTGACTCCTAACCTCTCAGATATGTGTTGTCAGAATCATACCCATTGCTTTCATCATAAGCTCTTTTCATTCTTGCCCAGCCAAACTATATTGGTTTGTGTACTGGGTGAAAGGTGATACCCTCAGTGGCCAAACCAATTCATCCCAGAAGATAAACCATATACCCATTTACCATTGTAAAAGCTGATTACTCTCTAGAACTGACTAAGGAGGACCAGCCCCCCTTATTCCCATATAACTCAATGAAACCATTGCTATAACTAAAGAAGAAGTTAACATTGGGATATTTTCCTGGGCATGCCTGTAGAGATTCAGGAATTTCAAACTTTACATTACAGTGGGGATAGTCTCCTTGCTTAGCACATGAGTACATACCCAGCCATTATTGACATTTAAGGTGTTCATAATCTGATTGACTAGTTGGTGGAATTGTTTCACCTCCCAGCCTCTCTTGTTCTGCATCATCCTCACCATCACCAACAGTTGCCATATACACATATCTTCCAACCCCACAAAACATCCGTCTGTAGTGATAAAATAGGTACGCCAGGGTTCCTGCCCCTCCTATGCCTGCCACAACCCATGTTATTGTCTCCCACATTCAGGATCTGATTGTACATAGAGCGGTATGCATCCTTCCTTGCAACCGCAGCAGGAATCAGTACCAATTATTCTTTCCTCTCCAGGTGGAGATCTGGCCGTGTGCTGGGTGTCTGGCTTCCGGGTATTGCAGACACAAACAGGGCCTAGTCTCAGATCTTCTTACTGCATTCTGGTGATTTTCAGCTTCAGAGGTTCCCCTAGGGTTTTGGGGGAACAGTAGTCAAATGGATTTTTATCCTAGGTAATACACCCAAGCTTCATCCTGGCCACCTTTGCCACAGTGGGAGTTGTACACACCTGATAGGTCTCCTCCACCCATGACCAAGTTGCCCCCAATCCTTCACCCATATCTCCTGGTTGGAAGGGGAAGGGAGTGCCTGAAAAAAGGGGAGTCCCTATTCTAAATTTACCCCCTTTGTTTTTACTATAGCTTTCCCTAAGCACTAACCCCTTTTTGAATTATGTTTCCAAATTTCCCTTTTTATCCCTCTCCTTAATACCCAAAGGTTTCATACTTTGGCAAAAAAGGGGACTGCCTCATGGTTCTGTGAGGTGTGCACCTCATTCTATGCCTTATCATAATGGGGTTTGGGGAAAAACAAAAACACTCCTGGTTTCTCTGTTGTGGGTTGCACAGGGAATAAAGGAAAATTTTGTCAAAGAAAAATAAATGTGGTATCATGTCACTTGCCCTGGGGGGCATCCAGTCCAAAGACATAGCCAGGGCTGTTATCTGGGTTCACGTAACACTGCCTTTAGGTTTTTGTTTATCTTTCCACTTTCCTTGATTCTAGGTCTGCAGGTACAATGTGACTCCTCCAGGTGATTCCTAGAACAGTGGTTTAATCTTTGATTATATTGTGGACAAATGCAGGTCTGTTGCTTAGCCTAATGGGGGGTCTTTGGGGTACTTTCCCCTGGCTGTCTCAAAGCCTTCAACTGTCCCTTTCTTTCTGCCCTCCCCCCTTTCAGTCAGACCTGCAGCTGCAGTTCCATTTTAAAGCCGGGGAGGGGGCCATTGCCTCTAAAAGTGCCCCTTTACCTTCTCCCTCCTAGCTCAGGGTGTGCCATCCCCTTTTTTGGGAAAGGGGGCCCATCACCTCCTTAGCCTGGTGGGCTGGGCCGGGGAGCCTTATCAATTGCTCCATCGGGAACTGGGGGGGGGGAATTTTGGGATGCCTTGCATTAGGACTCTGCCTTTTCCTGTTTTTTCAGCCTTGCTGCCAACTTCTTCCAGGCACAGCTCCTGGCCTTTGCCCTTCTCTGTCTGAGGGATGGGGGAAAAAATTTTTTCCTCAGTTGCCCTTGTCAGCTGGCCACAAAATTTTACAGCCTCTCTTCTCTCTCCTTTCAGTGCCTTCATTGAACAGAGGAAGCTTGCTGCTTTGCAAATTCTCACCTTTTTGGCTTTTTTCCTTTTAATTTAACCTAAAATCAATGAAAAAGAAAGAGGGAGGTGGATCCCCCTTTGGGTTTTAAAGTTGGAATGAGGCCCCCGAAGCTCCCCCCTTTTGCTGCTTATCTCATTACGCCCCTTTAATCCATTCCCCCTTGGTTTTCAGCTCCGCACTCTGCTGCCATCAAAGGAGGGGGCCATGGGGCCTTCATGCTCTTGCCTCTGCCTTTTTGGGCTGCTGTCCCTATTCCCTTTCCATCTTGCCCAGCCTTGGCTGCACTGCCAGCCTCCGCACCTCATGTTTTCCTGGGCCCTTGGCCGGCGCCTCAGCTGGGGGGGCCCTTAGCCATTGCTTTTCCCCCCAGGAAGCCTCTTCCCCCCACAGTGTTGCATGCCTGTGGCTGGCGGTACCTGCAGGTCTTGTTCTCTCTCCCTTTTCCCCTTTTTGTCTGCCACACATACAGACGTGGTTCCCACTTCCTGTTGCTGGTTTATGGCCCCCCCCCCTGCTCCTCAGGGGAAGGCAGGGAAAAAGGCAAAAAAGGAAGTGAGTAAAAAAACCGGTGGGGGTGAAAATTGTTTCCTAAGAGTTGCCACTGTAGCTTCAGAGTCTCTGTGGGGGTTACTAATACTTTGCTTCTCTGTTCTTTGCATTTGTAACCCTTAGGGGGGAAATTTTTTAGGTACTACAATTCTCATGTGTCCAAAGCTCCTATGCCAACTGCTTTTTCCAAAAATTCATTGTCAGATAGAGTTTTGCAGCCCTTTTTTTAAAAAAAATTTCCCTGTCAAGGGGGGAAAAATAGAGTCCCCAAAAATTCCCCCCCCCCCCCTCCTTTCTATTTGTTGAATTAGAAAGGACTGGCTTTTTCCCCATTGTTCAGGTGCTATTTTCAGTTTTTTTAAAGCAATTAAAGTTTTCAAACTTCCCTGCTGCCAGTCTTGGCATTAGAATTGCAAAAACAAAGGGTGTAAGGTTTTTTTTTTTTTTTGGGTTTTTTTCCCTCTTTTTCCTTTCAGTAGGGAGGGGTGAGGGGGATTCCCAGAACAGCAAGTTCTCTTTTCCCCCTCCCTTTTCCCGAGAGCTTTTAAACAAAAAACCCTTTTAAACTAACTCTGTAAATTTAAATTGTAACCTTTTGTTAAAAAAGTTAAAGTATGGGGGAAAATTTTAAATTTTTAATTATGTTGTTTTCAAAGTTTGGAGGAATTTGCTGAGCCCAGGACTTTTCCAGTTCCTTGCATGCTTTCCCCTTATTCAAGATCAAGCCTCCCTTTTTTTTTTCCTTTTCACTATTTCCAATCAAACACCTGAAGGTTTGTTTTCTCAGGAACTTACTTAACTTACTTAATTTCTGCTATTCCCAAACCTCTTGAAATGAACTTTAGCCCAAAAAAAGCAACATAGGGTTAAATCAGAGCCTGAAAAGGGGGGTTTGGGAAATGGGTTTTTTAAACCAAAACAATTGCAAACAGAAAGGAAAGTAATTTTTTCCCTGGAATTTTCCTTACACACATTAAAACATTATCTACCTCAAACCATACATAAAGGCACAGGAAAGGGAAAAAAACTTTCTTGGAGTTTTTTACATACATTGAAGCAGAGTCTGTCAACTGCCTCCCTCCACCCAAATTTCCCCCCAAAATGACAACACACAGAGGGGGGGGGGGGAGCTGTGGGAGGGGGTCCCAACAGCTCAAACAATGAGGTAGACAACTTTCACATGTGTTGACTCACGCAGCCGGATGTTCCGACGGTCTGCTAATGGGAACTGCAACGCCAGTCACACTCACACCTTTCACGCTACGAACACAGCCTCCCAACTTTCCCGTGTGTGTGTGTAAGGAATCCTGCGGTTTCAGTAGCTCCACCTGTTTGGAGTTGCTATACTAGGGCTGGATTCCAGGGGGTGATCAGTCCCCTCTTCTTCCCCAGTGTCCCACACTTTAGGGGAAGGCCCTTGACACACTTACCTATGGCTCTGTTCTGTGGCTGTGTTCTGTCAATTTTCCAAACTGTTTCTGGGTTCTTTAGCTGGCAACCATTCCCCCGGCCCTACACCCCACGAGGAGGACCGTCCAATAAAAGAATTGGGGCTACCCAAGGTTGTTATCAATGGTGCACAAATGCCAGAGGAAACAGCTGCCGCTTCAAGAGGGCAAAAAGCCCATCTATCCTGGACCCGAGCCCCCAAAATATGTAGTGGAACTGAGATAGAGACCCATGGTTTTAGAAAAAAGATTTATTGTGCACAATGTCTCAGTGAGATAATTCTCAAAAGTCTGAGTCCCGCCTCTTTACATTCAATGCAATTTATACATCTCCAGTGCAAATTCATCACGTGTCCAAGAAAGGAAATTGACACAAACAATAGTTCTCATCATTCTCCTGTCTAACCTTACTAATGTTGCAAAGCATAGCGAGGCCATAGCGAGGCACATTTCATCCTCCCTAACATTCTATTTCACAGTGTCCTATTGTTCTTCTTTCAAACACAGAGTCACTTCAATTGCAGGGGAAATTAACTGCTCTTCTCAACTGCTTTTTCCTCGCACCCAGAGGACATCTGGACTGACCCGAAACTGCACGTCCACAATAAATGGATACTTATTATACATGCAGGAGAGAGGAGATGGGAACTGTCCATGTAGAGATGATTAAAGGCAAACAGTGTCTTCAAAAAATAAAGAATAGAAACAAAAGGAAAATTAAAGGTAGAATCCAGACGAGTGTTTTGTAAGGTCTGATGTCTGTGATGTAAACTGAAGAGGTTTTAGAGGGTTACCACAGCTATGAAATCTGGAAAAACATTACTTAGATCTTGTAATATGTATTTTAGTTCTTAGGGCCAAGCTCATCATCATTCCAATATTTGACAACATCTGTCCCATATTAATGTGTCCAAATTAAAGATTCAGCGATTAGGATATGACTAATATTCTTAATATAAATGTGTGGGTGCATGTGTGCGCAACACAGAATGAGTGGCGGGGGGGGAGATCACAAAGCAAGCCAATAGCATTTCTCCCAGGTTCATCCTGGATCCACGTAGGAGGAACTTAATCACTGCATATGAGGTTAATAAACAGAACTTTAAAATACACGTCAAGACAAAATGTTTTGGCTTCTGCCTTCTTCAGTTTTCAAGGACGAAACTTGGCTGAACAGTAGGTGCCAGTTTAGAACACTATGTTATCAGCATTCTTAGTGGATGTTGGTATTATCTTCTAAGTTGAGGCTATCTGGTGTTAGAGTTTTTAGGCTATAAATCCAAAAACTCTTCCTTTAGTCCCAAATGTCTGTAGGGGATGGCATCTCAGTACCAAACATGGACAAATCAGAGAGGCTGTCATGTTCCGAACTCCAACATCTGACCACTGCTTGTTCTAGCTTCCTGGTTAGAACAGCAGACTTACGGTTCCTGAAGTATGTATAGAAGTCTGTGGTTGTTTTGCCCACATACTGCAGATTATATCCTGCATGCCTGCATTCAATCACATAAATAAAATTACAAGACAAGCAGTTGATGTGTTGTTTAATATAGAAGGTCTTTATATTTCCAACTTAAGTAAGCATGGAAAAGGTTTTATAAATAAAGTTTTAAATCCAGTCTTCCCTCTACATTGGCAGGGTTGACCTTTACAAATTTGACTATTCTCAAAGCGTGCACTCGCTTCCTTCCCATTCTTCACCGCCCATTACCTTGCCTTTTGCTAGGTTCAGAGAAGGAAGGCAAGTGATTGGACAAAAGGCAAAGGAATGGGGAGGGAGGCATGTGCATGCTTTCCTTCTGCTCTCTGGAGCTCCCTCCTCCCATTCCCTTGCCTCTGGCCTCAGAGCACAAAAGGAAAGGGAATGGAAGAGGGGAGCCCCAGAAGGTAACAAGAAGGGAACCACATGGGGAGTTGGTTTTTCAACTTTTGTGAGAGTTCTGCACCCTTGCAAAAGCAGAGGGGCCACTGTATTGTTCCTCGCGCCCTTCAGAATTCCACAATAATTCCAATAATGCTTATGATTACCTTGATTGGAAATCCTGTCACCCCAGGCACATTAAAAGAAGTATTATCTACATCTTGGCTCTAAGAATCAAACACATCTATAACACTGAAAAAAACGACTGTAAAAGAATCAATAAACTCAAGTGACATCTGCTTCAAATGGGATAGCCTTCTCATATAATTAATTAATGAAAACCTTCATTAAGCAGCCTTCATTTTGAAAGAAAATCTCCACAAAAGACATGAGTGAAGTAACAACCCACAACACATTCCATTTGTGATGTATTTCCAGCTAGCATCTCTTAACTGAAAACTATCAATCCCTAACAAATTCAGAACATCTTGCTAGAGCCATCAACAAGCCTCCAGTCATAGCTTTCCAACAGCCACCAAATCTAAGGAGACTGTTGGTAAAAACTATTCTGAAAATACTGGTACGTCACTTTTAGGAGCAGAGTGACTGGCATGACTTAGTATATTAAACAACACATCACCTCTTCATCCTGATATCTTATTTATGTGATTGAATGCAGGCAAGCAGGATGTCATCAGCATTACGTGGGCAAAACAGCCACGGACCTGTGCACATGCTTCAGAAATCAAGAGTCTGCTATTCTAATGAGGCAGCTAGAGCAACCAGTGTCCAGGTCTTTCAACTCGGACCATGACAGCCCCTTTGATTTGTCCCTATTTGGCACTGAGATACTATCCCCTTCAGATACCACCCCCCTTGGAAAAAAGGGAGAATTTTTGGATTGATAATCTAAAAAATCTAACACCACATGGTCTCAATTTAGGAGATACTACCTACATCCACTAAGAATGTTGATAACATAACATTGTAACCTGCCACCTAGTATGCAGCCCAGTTTCATCTTTGGCTACTGAAGAAGATGGAAGGTGAAACATTTTGCTTTTATCATGTATTTTCAGTTCTGTTTGTTAATCACTTCAATACATATACATGTACATATAAATACGCATACACAATTCTTTTGTTATCATATTTGTATTTATTATTACATTTACTGCATATATGTAAGCATCTAGTGAATATAGGAGGTTTTACAATATGAATATCTTTTGAGATTTTTTTTTTTAAAGAACCTAGCAACAATATTTCTTAGTTCAGTCTTTTCTTTTTGGTTCAGTTTTAAAATAGTTGTAATGCTGCTGCCACCTTCTGGCAATCAAGAACTCTAACCTACTGTGACTCTTTTTAGCTTTGAGTTTGATCTTTAAGATCAGTGTGGTTTCTGAAACAAGTTTAGTCAAACAAGTATGGACTTTTAGTTTAGCCTTTTAACCACGTATTTGCCAAGAAACAGAGTACTTAACATGCACACTTTGCCTTAAAATAACTGCAATATAAAGAAAATTAATTTATTCTGCTCCTGTACTGCTCATAACCATGCAAATATCACAATTCTATTGGTGGTTGTTTGGGTAGTAGAAAGAAAAAGGGTACCCTCTCATCAAAGTCTCCTCACCCCATTTTGCTGTCATTCATGCTGTGGAGAAACTCCTTTCAGGACAAAAACAATAAACAGTCAAAATATGTCAGCATTAAAATTAGCTTCTCTCTCTTCAATGGGTCAAATTTTGAGGGCGGAATGATTGGAAACAAAAAGTCAAATTTGAGACAGTGCAGTGATGTCTTGTAACCATTTCAAAAATGGAATATTTGAACTGACTCATCCACCAAGGGAAAAAGAGAGGTGAAATCAGAGGATGGAGCTGACTGTCATTCCAGATCATGAAGGAAAATCACTTGATGGCTCACAGATTATTTGGTGTAAAAATCCATGGCATAAGAGCTGGGAAAGTGGAAGAGTTATGAAAAATGGAAAGCTCACTGATTGGCTCAAAGAGATCTTGGAACAATTACTTTTTGGGCTGCAACTCCAGTGGCCATATCAGCTAGGAGATTCTGGGAGTTATAGTGCCAAAAAAGTAACATTTCTAAGCCTTGGGCTCAAAGTTACATAGCTTTAATTTCCTGGCGAAAATTGAAGACACAGAGGGGTCTGCATGGATGCCAACTGTCCTATTCTGCAATCCAAGCAGGCAACATGAATAGACAGTTGACCAATGTTATGGGAACCATGTGCTAATCCAGCGAAAATGCAACTTTATGCTTATTCTTTTTCACACTGGCATATGACCTTCTCTGTCCTATTGTTGGTTGATTCTTTAAACTTCCTTCCCCTTTGATGTTTTTTTTTTTTACAATGTTTGGTATTTTGTGCACTTTTAAAGTTGTCATTGCTTGCATTGTTGTTGTTGTGCACCTTCAAGTTGTTTCCAACTTCTGGAGCCCCTAAGGTGAACGTATCATTGAGTTTTCTTGGCCAATTTGTTCGGAGCAATAGCATTTATTTCTATACTGCCTATCAACTAAGTGTTATCTAAGCGGTTTACAATGAATTTTTAGCTAATTGCCCCCAACAAGCTGGGTACTCATTTTACTGACCTACGAAAGGATGGAAGGCTGAGTCAACCTTGGAGCCTGGCAGGATTGAACTCACAACCTTGTGGTTGCAGTACTGGCATTTAACCACTGCGCCACTCCTTCGGAGAGGTTTGCTTTCCTTGGATGCTGAGAGAGTGTGACTGCTCAAGGTTACCCAGTGGGTTTCCATAGCTGAATGGGGATTTGAATCCAGGCCCCCAGAGTTGCAGTCCAGTGCCCAAACCACTACACCACACTAGTTCTCTTGCATGCATTCTCACAACTGAATAAAGCATCTTTGTGATAGCTTCTGTCCCACACATTTTAAATGTACACTCCCCCCCCCCAAAAAAAATTTGCTTACTGCACTCCACATTGTTTGGCAATGTGTAGAGAGTCTGGAATGTAAAGTGTATCTGGAAAAGTCTGTGTTAAGCATCCACCAGAGCAGATTCTCTCTCTGTCTCTACTTACGATAGGCTGCCACATATTGCTCGTAAGCTCAGTTCAGCTTTGGTGGTTTCAAATTATCCAAGCTGGTGCATAAAGAGGCAGGCAGAGGGAAAGGGAAATTGGTGTATGTAGATCCCTTAGCAACCACCTTCTACCCTCGGAACCAATATTGTCAAACACTAAAAGCAGCACTGAGCAGCATGTAGGGGAACCAATTAGTGAGAAAGAGTTTATTGGATGACTCGTACATCCTTTGTTAATTGTCTGAGAGCAGGTGTCATTGTTTTTGTTTTCCTTGCCCATTTTCCCTCCACCAACTTTGTGTGAATAATTTTTCATCTGTTGACTGTTGGAGAACTGTTCTGTCTGAGGATTTGATAGTCATAATTTGAGTTTGATTAGACATGTAGGCGCCTACTGTATGTTTTTGTGTCTTAATTGCTTTTGTTTAACTCTTTGAAACAGGTTGCCAGCATGAAGCAGCAATCTGTTGATATTTCCCAAGCATTTGTTTACAACTAACAGTTTTTGAAAATGGTTGTTAGATTACTTGTGGAGAGTTAAAACTGAAATATGCTTTAACAATTGTGCTTCACATTTAATTACACTGGCGGGAATTGTTTGCCAGCATTTCTCCTCTGCAGTCAGAAGTCTAGGTATAGCAAAGGATAACAAAGACAGCTTTTTAAAGCAACCCACTTCTCTAGAGTATGTCTTCAAATGACAACTCTTTAAACAAATATCAAACCAAAAAGCCCCAGCACTGTTCATGACTTTTAAAGTCTAATAGCTGAACAGAATAAAAAAGACCAAAAAGATAGGACTGATCAAGACCATTGATTACGTTGCCAGTCAAAGATCTTGTGTCTTTTATTATGGATCATGTTAATATGATTCAAAAGATTCTCTGCATGCTTGTAGGGAAGAGGAAGAGGGTTACCTTCATGGGCAAATCCCCTACCATGCACCAGCAGAGTGAGGCTGTTGCCTCAGGTAGCAGATTTTGGGTAATATGAAAGGGAGGAAATTGTTTCTTTTCTTCAGTAGTATTGCATTTTGTATTGGCAAGGTGCTAAGAGATGCTAATAGGATTTTCTTCCTTACATGTCAAAACAACATGGTTGGTTTGGGGTATTTGGAATTAAGTTCCACAGTGCTCAGTGTGGATTACTCCACAATAAGTGTGTTCAGGATTGTAGCTTCAGAGTACAAACATCACTGAGAAACCTGGAATTTGAACCCAGTGAACTAGAGTAACATACCTTCTAGTATTTCACAGAAGAAAATTGGGATATACCCGGCCAAGCAACATCACAGTGTGGTCAAGAGGTCAAATATTATTAGTAAGTAAAAATATACAAAATAGGAGATGCTGCAGCAGTTTGCTTTGCCTGAGCGTACTAGGAAGGGTAAGATTCATCCCCTTCTCTCCTCTTCCCCCTCCTGGGTCAACTGGGCACAAACTGCTTTGGCACTTTGAACTAAGTTTGCAGCAACCGAAGTAAGTTGAGTACAAAGGGGGGAAGTGAGGGGAGGAAAGAGAAACTGAGACATCTTAAAGGCAACTTAAAAAGTGGGATGACAGAGTATTAATAGAGACTATGTGCCAAATCAGTAGAGTTGGTGGATATGGGAATAGGTTCATGTACATGTACTATAACACACTATCATAATCTTCCACAACCACATAAGATGGCCTTTCAGACACTTAGTGGTTGTCAGTGTATAATTGAAAGCACTGTTTCTATTCCTGCTTGGGACTAGGCTATTTTCTAGGTTGCATTCTCCCGTTTGAATGTGCCCTGGTTTTAAGACTCATCAGAGATGGCCTTTTTTCTTTCCCACCACTCTCTGAAACACATTCAGTGGGAACACAAGAGAAGTCATTGGTGGCTCACTTTTATTTTCCTGGCAGAAAAGCCAGGATAAGAGACAAGAAAATCATTCAAACAGGCTTTGGCATTTAAGTGGATCTCCTCCTTAAGTAGGTTTTAATTTGATAGCTGTTAACCTGATCTAATGGGAATGTTTTCATCTTGTACGTCCATATTGGATGGGTTTTTATAAAGGTTTTACTATTTAATGATAAGTATGTCATCTTATCAACATTATTTTTCAACATACTGAGAAATATCTTTTAGTGGAAAACCAGAGTATACTCTTAGTAAATAAGTAAAGAAATGTCCTGCACAGTGAGGAACATCTTGTCTGATGATGACTGATTGCCATCATGTACTCACGGACCTACTGCAACTTGTGATTTTTCCCCTCTGCTAGTAAAGTTAGAGAGCGAGTAGCTTCATCATCTCATTAGGGACATCTTAAACCTCCCCAATTATATCACAGGGGGAAAAGCTGGCTTGTTGAAAAGTGGCATTGCATGTTTGGAGTCCTTATTCCAAACTAGATATGTAATTTTCACAAAGCTAGGATTTTCTGAATAGGCACTTTGGGATAGGAAGTAATTTAAAATCCCAGACATAGAACAATAGGCCAAATGGTTTGCTATTGTACTTAGTGTCAAGCTAGTATTTAGCAGAATTGCCCATTCTGTGCAATTGGTCTAATTGTGAAACATCTCCTTCTTTTTTTTTTAATGTAACCCCCACAGATAACAACTAAGAAACTTTTACTGTATTCAGGATGCTTACACAAACTCTTTTCATCCTTGGAAACCAACCAAGCAAACAAACAAATCATCAATATTCACTTCATATCCCTCAGAAATAAGAATGCAATGATGACATCTCATTCATCCACTCAACACTCTGTAAGCACAAACGGTTTGCCAATAGGCTAAACCCTTTCCTTTCCTCACTGCAGCTCAGAACAGGTAAATTTAACAATTAAAAAACAAAGGGGGCATACAAATTAAACTTATTTTGTAGAGCTTTTTACAAGGGTTCTAATATGGATAATTTGCAAGTAAAAACTATTTATTAAACAAGCATTGTGGGTGTAAGAGTAAAATGCAGAATCTGTTCCTCCTCATTGGTCTTTCTTTCTTCCTTTTGAAAGAAGCTGAATTCCCTAGGTGTCAGATGTGTACGCTAGCAGTATATTTTTCAGTTATATCAAGCACATCCAAGTTGTTTTCTCTTTTTTTAAATAACTGAATATAGACAGTTTGGTCACCATTAAAGAACCCCTACATACAGCCACATGCAGCGACAGGAACAGAAAATTTGGAATCTAGAACCCTATTTCTCCAATTGAAATCTATTCAAACGAAAATTAATTTGATTGCTTACATTGCCTTTGTATTTGTTCTGATCAGCAAAATTTTACTAGTTGGGCCTTTATTCATATAGCAAGACCAACCAAATGTTTTTATACACAAAAATATACAACTTAAGCAAGTGCCAATACAATACTGTCTGTTCACATCAATATTTTAAAAAGTTCACCTGTTATTGATTGTTACTACTTATATTTGTTGCTTTAGTGGAGCACTGTAAGTATGAATGCCAAGCATCTTATTTGAAGCAATCACAACCTACGATTTAAAATGATTAAAACAATTCAAACTCTATTACTTTCCATTTCTTATATGCATGGCAGGGACAGCAGAGAGATAATGTCTCTCTGGATCCATCCACCCAAGATTCATATATTAACCATCTGTCACTAGTTTGGTTAATATATGAATACATGGAGCAGAGAGATAATACAATAATACCTGGAGCAGAGAGAGACCTATGCACACAGAGCTCTGCACATTTTGGGCCTCTGGTTGTGAAGGGTTCCAGGTCACTTTGGCTTACTTGATCAGCTATCCACACTTTAAACTGGATATAAGAGGATGGGGCTGGGGAGCCATGTGATGTGCTTGCTTTTATTTGCTTTTATTTATCCTTTATTTATCCTTTGTTCACACACAAACAGACATACACCTCATTTCCAGATTGTGTCTACCAGTAAAGGATTCATTCAGTCTGGAATACTGTTTCTTACAGTGTCGGTTAGATCAAAGGTGGGTGAGATGATTCAGGGTGATTTCCTGCGGCTCTCAGCCTAATTTCAAAAGCCCATTGCAAGTGATTTGTTAGGGCCTCTGCAAGAGTAATTTGTCCCTTTCTTGATAATCCTATAAGTGGGGGAGTAAAGGAGGCAGCAGGCGAATGGAGAGAATGGGAAAGCAAAGAAATGATGAGAAGATAGAAAAAGAGAAAGAAGAGTGTTTGGCAACTTTGGGCCTTTGCCCAATCCACTGCTGGCTTAAGCCCCACCTACCACTGCCATGACATCCGTGACAGATTACCCCATGGGGAAACTGATTTTAATAGAAAGAAAATGGTTGTTCTGTTATCTGCCTGATACCTTTGGGAAGTCCACAAACAGAGCATGAAGAAAATTGCTTTCCCTTGCTGCTTGCCTCCACTTCTGAACTGAGATTACTCTTAGATTCCATACATAATTGATATACTTGAAACATTTGAACTTGACACACAGATTCTATAATAAATAAGGTGCTGTATTCACAGCTGATCTTGAAGGCAGTGAGGAATTTCCAAGGATAAAGAAATCTGTTAGGTATGTCAAACCTAAACAGCTGAAGATCAAACCACTGAATACCAAAACATTTGGAGACCAAATCGCAATTTATGAATTACGCACTAGATCAGGACCACCACACCAATATAGATTCAAAGACGATCAAGTCATCGGGCAAAAGAAGAATTATTTGAAGGTTAATTGAGGCAACTGAGGAAAGCATACATAGTCTGTTTAGCTGATGGAAGCCAATCTTCCTCACAGTTAAACACACATGATGTGTTCTAGTACCCTCTCCATTTCCTAGACTGATCTTTCCTCAAGGCTGCAAACCTCCTGCTAGGTATAAGACCAAAGAAAATGCCTTTGCCCAAGCTTATATATTTGTAGCTTCATTGTCCACACGCTCCTACAAGGGACACACATGATGGGAGGAGAAGAGCGATTCCCCTCTGTACGTCAAAAGCACCAACTCTGTAGCACAAGAGATGCCAAAGTGTGCAGTTTACTTCCTAAAGAACGTGGAGGCTCTGGCAGAGCCAACCTGTTGCCCAAAATGTTTACTTTTGGCTGCTCCTATCTATATATAAAGCTTATGCTAAAGAGCCTTCACGATGCTCCTAAGAAGCCTGAGCCTCTGTTAAGGAGGCATCTTGAACTTCTCCATGACCCTTTGAACGGCATGATGACACTTCCATGCTTACTTTAGCTGTGTTGCACCATTCTGGACACTGATGATCAGTTGTTCTGGTGCTAGAGCTGCTAATCTCACCCCAAATAGCAGTTTTAATGAATTATCAATTATGGTGGGAAATTGCTACATTCCATACAAACTAAAACTTTCAAAGAGAAATTAAGATACTGAGCCTTTTCACACTACACAATAATAGGTCCATCATTCCAATAAAACTGCCACATCCAATGGAATACTGGGAAATGGCATTTGAGGAGGGTTATTTAGAATGTTTAACCAGAGAGCTATAAGTGCCTCAGCACATTATAGTCCCAGGATTCCACAGTGCACAGTCATGGCAGTTTAAGTGGAGTAATAGTGCTATAGTGTGAAATGGCACACTGTCATAGAAAGAAGTTATGCTCTATAAACATAAAGTGTGAGGGACACTCATTAAATTGCAGACAAATTCATTTATTTCTTTGCATATGGAAATATTGAAAGGTGTTCAGATGGGAGGGGCAACATCCTGTGCTGGCTGGAAATGGCACACAGCTCAAACAAAGAAACCCCCTCACGAGGAAGAGGAGGTTCCCTGGAGGAGATTGACACATGAGGGCAGCCAATGAGCATGCATCAGGAAAGCTGCTCATCAGCTACTGTCACAGGAGGAGGAGGGCCTTCTGGCCGGTACAGAGCATGCTGGGAATGTGGAAGCTGCTCTCTGAGCAGCCACGCAGCCAGCCAAACAATGGGAGGAGATGCTGTCACCCCAAGCTGCAACTCCTCCGCAAGATAAGTCCTGCAGATTATTTTATTGATTTGGCCATTGTTGCAACCTAACCTCTAAAATAATTGGGGAAACCTGTATTCATTCTCTCAACCACCTGGGAAAAAGGTCATCACTATTCACTATTTTACAGTCCAAGTCCATCCAGTGTATCAATGGGGTATGGACCAAAAGTTTTACCTGGCCTCCAGAATTGAGTCCCAACACTTTAGGGCATACCAGATGTCTTCTCATTTGAAGGAACAAAACACTAACACAGTTTCTGAAGCAAACAAATCGAATAAGACACCATGTCAGTATCCCTCTTCCCCTATGCTTTTAGTCAATGATGCTGAAAGCAACACCAAGTAGTGGGCTTTGTACAATTATGTATATAAATTTTAGCTGATATGGTCTTGCTCATTCTTCTTTCTTCTTCCACTTGGCTACTTAGCCCAGCATTTGAGATTTTTTTTTTTCTTATTTGCTGTACATAGGAAGGTCTAAATCATTCGTTTCATGATTTTCGGTAGTTTGTTTAATGCATTTGACAGAATTCAACAAGTAGTCAAGAATCATTTTGCATGCCAGTCACTACCTATAAATATTTCATAGGTCAAATATTGACAGAAGTAGGCTCTAGCTTTTTAAACTAAATCTGTTTGGTATTTATGTTGGAAGTCAATAAATTAACAGAAGTAACAAGTAAATTGAACAAGGTGTGGCAGGGAGATGGACAGAATGGCAGCCATGTATCTCTCTCTCTCTCTCTTCCTATCTTTCTAGGTATACACAGTTTGTTAGACTTAGGCTTTTTATTTACCAGCTCCTCCTTCTTTGAACCCACTGTTCTTGCTGCTTTCCTTTGTTAAGAGAAGAATAGTTGTACATGAAGTCTCCTCCTGCCCTGAAGGTTGCTAGCATACTGGCACATCCTGATGCCCCTCTCAGGGCCTGTTCCCCCAGTGCTGCCCTGAATGGATTTCCTAAGACAATAAACTTACTTTCTCCTCTTGTACTTAATTATGAACTTCTGGAATAGGTTCTCCAGTTTAAACACCAGAAGTTCAACACCAACCTGTTGTACTCTGCTAGCAAAAATAGCAAAATACTCGTAACGCCTTGCATCATCAGAAAATAAGCAATATTGGCAGGAAGCCATGATAGATTTAATGAGGACAAACAAGATCATTTAAAAATCTTTCAGTGTGAAAGTTATTTGTGCCAATTACATGACAAGTAGATCGGTTAGTTCCTGATCCACTGACCTATGAAGTTCTGTCCCCTGAGTTAGACATGTAACCAAATCTATTTTTATCTTACCCCCATCTGTCTTTTTTCTTATCATTCTTGCTCTTTTCCCAAACCTATCACATCCATACACTGCTACTGTGGCTAAATATATTTATCTTTATGTTTTTGCTTTATTATTTTAAAGCTTTCTGGGTTGGGAATATTCCCAGCCTGATGATGGCAAATTTACTATGTTCTTTAACAATTTTATCTGCATACTGTTCCTGTACTAGGTGCAAGGTCAAGAGCTCTATCGTCCCAAATATTCAAGCCATCAATATGGACTAAGTAACATTATTAGTCCCAACTAGAACAGAACCATCAAGCTGCAGATTTGCAAAGTGTGATGTCACAGTTGTGCAGTTCACATCAGCCCTAGCCAACATACCCAATAGCAAAGAACACTAGGAGTTGCAGACTAACAACATCTAATGGGCCCCACCTTGCATTAAATGAATGGAATCTGTTAGGTAACCAGTGAAAGTCCCATTGATTTAGTGGGTTTATTCTAGCTGTATTTTAACAATTGAATATGGTTTTATGTTAGCAAATGAAATGCCTTCTCTTGTTCTCTTGATACAGCAAATAGTAAAGAATAAAACAATGCAATACAAATCAGTTCCTATTCATATTATTGCATTTATTTGTTTGTTTTTAATTTCAGTCTTTATTGTGGGTTAGTGAAAGCTGGTATACATTCATTACAACTTATAGTCTTAAATTTTAAAATTGAAGGTTGGTTTTCCATTATGACAATATAAAGTGATAAGAAAAAGACATTTAAATATAGATTGTTTAGTAGTAACACCATCTTTTAAAAAGGCCACATCAAAAAGTGGTAAATAAGCAAATTACTAGCTGGCAACAAAGAGACATTGCTATTAAATCAAATGTTTACTAATTTGTTTGGCTCAAAGATAGCTGGAGAATAAACTATGGATTTTTTTAAAAAAACAAATAAAATAAATTACCATTCTTTCCAACCTCAGATTTATTCTGTATTTGTCCTCAAAACAAACACTTACACTTAGAACACTGTATTTGGAAGATCCAAATAACAGTATGATAAGTGATCTCAACATACCATGGAAGCTTAGGCAAATTCTTGCATGCAGCCGTTTGTCTCCTTCTCCCTTTAGAAGAGACTTGTACAGTGCAAAAATCAGTTCAAACATGGGTACTTCAGAAGGTCAAATTGCAAGTCAAGCTTTCTATCATTTCTGGCCTTTAAAAAAAACCAACAACCTTGCAGCAAATTATTTATATTTGTACACAGCATGGGACAAAATGCAAACTTGGTTATCTCCACAAACAGAACTGACTCGGCATACTGTTAGTGCTCAGGAGGTCTAGTGGCTCAAAAGTATTAAGGAGTCTGATATATTCCTGGAAAGCAGATATATTCCAGCTTGATCTGCTTTCAACTGAGGTCCCTCAGAGGACTTTCTTTTGCTTTTATTTCAGGTGGTTATTTCTATTACTGCAACCACTTACTTTCTGGTAATCAATAAAGATGTATTGTTGTATAACTTTGCTTCAGCATACTTTTGAACCTAGTTTGGCTAAGATCTGAGTGGATCAGTACCTCTACACCATCTAACAGATGTCTCCTTGGCAGACTACCTATCTTTCCTTTGGTGGAGTGTTTCACCTCTTTGCAAATGGACGACCAGTTAGCAAACATGTCAAATGGGACACATGCATTAAACAAGTCAGAGGTGCCCAATGGGATATGAGACATTCCCAGCAAAAAGTCTTAGGAATGTGTACATATTATAATCAGCTAAGATGTGATTTAAGATTAAACCATACATACAAGTAATCTTGATCCACTATGTTTTCACAGAAGTTTTGTTAACTTCTATTTGAGTTAGAACAGCAGCACTCATGATAGCTCTTTGGATGAGTATATGGACTGATAGCAGAAAAACATGTTAAAATCCATTTGGTGATCATTTTAAAGAAACTTTTAACATTTATGATTTGGTTGTTGGCAAAGATGTAAATCTCTGTTTAGCTTGTTCTCACAAGCAAGAGCAAATAAT
Organism: Iguana delicatissima; assembly: GCA_948472985.1. NCBI lineage: Eukaryota > Metazoa > Chordata > Lepidosauria > Squamata > Iguanidae > Iguana > Iguana delicatissima. Next base: position 150,224 of record CAOKZL010001004.1, on the reverse strand, counting down.
TTCAAATGTTTTCTCCCTACTGGGCAAGATTATGAAAGTTTCTGAGGATCTCTATGTTTTTTTTCATTTTTTTTTTGCAAAAAAAAGTTGGTTACATTTTTATGCAGAAAACAGTGTGTACTGTACTATTTACACTGTTTTCTGCACAAAACTATAATTTTGTTTGTTAAAAACAAGCTTTTTGCAACCAAAAAACAAAATGCAAACCCCACCAAAACCTCATCTTTTACCCATTCTCACTTTCTCAATGGGCAAGGATGAAAAAGATGAGTCAGTGTGGTATAGTGATTTCAGTGCTGGACTAGGGGCTTTATCACACAAGGCAGGTAGGCACCACTTTCTGGCTGTGGTTTATCACATGACATTATGTTTCTTCTGTTATTCACCTGTTTAATCTGTTAATGGCCTCTTTTGTAAAAGAAAAACTTGCCAAACACTTCTCTCCTGGTGGAAAAACAACAGAAGAAGAATGATGCCATGTGGTAAGTCCCAGCCAAAGATGTTGTTATCCTGCTGTTAAGTGTAATTTGCCAGCCTCATGTGATAAAGCACCAGGAGTCTAGGGATAAGGGTTTGAATCCCCTTGGGCAAGTCACACTCTCTCAGGCCCTTTCCTCACGGGTGGGCTGAAACGGGGCCGTGCACGCGGGGCGGAGCTTACCCGCAAGCGGGTTGCTCCATCCCTCCAAGAGCGTGGATCCACCGTTCAAAACGCCGCTGAATTTCAGCGGCGCTCGGTGGCTCCCAAAATGGCGGCTGGCGGCTTCCGGCGGTGCTCCGCCAATTAGGACAGCGTGCCAGCCGGAAGCCCACCCCTGGGCAGATCTGCAGGGGCGCGCTACCGCGTCCCTGCAGTTCTTGACCGGGGGCTGCTATGGGGCAGCACGGGTAAGTTTTATAAAAACCACTTTTGAAGGTGGTTTTTATAAAACTCACAGCGCCACCCCCGGGGCTGCGCTAGAACAGTTTGAGGTCTAGAACCTCACTTTTTTTAACTGCTCTAGCGCAGACCCCAGTGAAGAAGACCTCCTGGAGAGGTCGCTCTAGCGTGGGCAATATGCCCATGTGGAAATGGCCTCTGTCTCATAGGAAAGCAAAGACAAACACCTTCTGAAGAAATTTTGCCAGGTAAACCTGTGATAAGTTCACCCTGGGGTCAGCACAAGCTGGACACAAAAGCACAAAACAACAACAAAGGATGAGAACATTTGCAAAAATTCTTTAAATCTCCATTTCTGGGCCAAGTTTTAAGAACTAGCTCTCATTTTTCTTTTTATAGGTGTATACTAGGATACCATGCTAAGATAACATTTTAGAGACACCAGCTAAAGAACAACTGGATGTACAATGGAAAGACCAAATGCTATGCTGTGTCAGAACTACAAAATGCTGTTAAATTAAATGCAGCAAACTTGTGTTTAGTGGGGAAAGGGTCCTCTCTGAATCTTTAACTAAGAGCACACACATTATTAGCATTACTATCTAAAGAAAATGCAAATTTAGCACGGTTAGGGAATGGTTGATGGTGTTCTCATTAGAAAAATGGGATGGCAATGTGGTGGTGTAAATAGACAATGAGTGACTACACTACCAGCAAAAATGAAATTTGTTTTCACTGCAGCCCATGACAAAACAGATTTAGAGCAGGAAAATCTAACTTAACAATCCAACTATACGATCTACAAGGAAGACTTAAACAAGATACCCAGTCATATAAATAGAATCCCATTCTTTATGCTGCTAGATTTGAATAGACCATGTAAGTAAAATATAAATATTTTAACACTGGCATTCAATATTGTAATTTTCATTGAGGAAAATTGTTGGACTTCTCTTTCTTACTTAAAAGTTTATGGAGATGAATATTTTCTCTGTAATGCACCATTTGTTAAATAAATGCAAAGAATTACAAAGCAAGAAACATTTAGAACAGTCTTCTTGTTGGTTGAAATATGCAGAACAGAAAAGATCAGCCAACCAACCAAACACAGTCAACATGTATTCTTCTTAATTTGCAAAATTATACAGTATATTTATTTTCCCATATTTCCTTGAGCACCATCTGCAGTACTTCAACCATATCAAATGCTTTTAGTGCCATGGGGGAAGAGGACATAATCTGTACTAATATTTTCCAAAAAGAATACTTCACACAAACACACACACACAAACACAAAACAAAATGCGAGATTTACCTAATATCTATTAACTGTTAACTATTAACTATCATGGAGCAGTTTACTGACAATATCCGCTGATACTTAAGTGTTATGCACAATTGTTTTTAGCTAACTAGAACAGATTCCTAAAATATCCAACGCTGATAGTGAACAGGACAGAAGGACACAAGCAAATATATCTACGATGGTCTCACTAAATTGTTACTAGCCTGTACATGAAGACCTTTAAAAAAACCCACCACCATCACCACCTATAGCAATTGAAATACTCTTCTCATTAGTATATTCACAACTTGGTAAAGTTACTGTTTTTTCCACTACAATTGCCAGAAAGTGTTGGCTAGAGTGTGGGTGGTCATACTCAACTATTGGCTCAGACTGCTCTTCTTTCCAATTGGCCTTGCCCTGCTAACTATGAGTGATGATTTTCAATCTATGTGGAACCAGACAGTGACAACTAAAATGTCATCTCTGGGCTTTTCTCAAGATTGACCAGGCCAAAAGAGCAATTAAATAGTTGTGTAGTAGACAGAGCATCAATATAATGTTGTCACGTTCTGTGCAACAATGCTTAAAATTTGTCAGACAATGACTTGTACCATAAATTAGATCTAATGAACATCTAGGTTGCTACATTGGAGTATTTTATAAATTGATGGATATGGTGTTTCACGTTTTGTCCTGAATGCTTTCCAATGCTTGTGTGAGTGTGTGTTTTTTATGGTGTATTAATTGACTGTACCCCAACCTCTGCAGCAAAAAGTAACACTTCATTTAGCCCTATCTGCGTCAAAATGAGAATGGATTAGTCTAGGGCCAAGGGGCAAACTCTCGCAATGGAGACAATTGAGGCCCCAAGTCTGTTTTCATGGTTCTGGACCACCCTTTTTCTAGTCAAGAAAAGGAAGAATGTGAAAATCTTTCAATCTAATTACAGGGTCACCTTTGCACTGTTTAATATGAACAACTCCCCACAAGGTTTTCAAAACTTCATACATAATCAGGCTTTTAATCTGATGCTGCATATTTTGTAGTCCAGCCCCCAGATCTACTCAAGTTGCCCATCCTGCTCTTGACTGTCATGTCCAAATCAACAATCATCAATGTTTACTCTGGAAAGCTGCTTACTTCCTGTTTCCCATCTAATCACATGATCAAGCAATGTAAACACTATTATCCTAACTTTTTTTTGTCAATATGTGCCTTGGCTATATAGAAGTGATCTGTCTTGAAAAATTAAGGGTGAATCTTCTGTAAGAGCCAACGTGGTGACTACAATCTTTGAGATGGAGGCCATGGAAACCCATTGGGGCATGTCTTCATCTCCATTTTTTTAAAAAATTGCTTTTTAAAATTTATCTCCAACAGTTTAGTATAATCATTATTAAAGTCAAACTCCATTTTCCCTAATGCCTACTGAAAAGCCTAGATATGCTTATTAATGGTGAATACTGGAAGGAATAACTGAAACAACTGAAAACTCTGCCATTCATACCCTATGGGGATAGCTTACAGATGTTATGCCTCACTTCTAGGTCATCCAATATGATGCAAGTTTCCTATTACATTTATAACAAATTCTTATAGAAAGATTTAACATCTGAAAAAGAAATATTTCTCCAACCCTGTAACTTAATCAACAATTAATCAACATGGATTTCTCAAAAATAAGTCATGCCAGACTAATCTTATCTCTTTTTATGATAGAGTTACTAGCTTGATAGATGAAGGGAATGCTGTGGATGTAGCATATCTCGATTTAAGTAAGGCCTTTGACAAAGTTCCCCATGACATTCTTGCAATGAAGCTGGTAAAATGTGGGCTGGACAGGGCTACTGTTGGTTGGATTTGTAAGTGGTTGACCGACCGAGCCCAAAGGGTGATCACGAATGGCTGCTTTTCATCCTGGAGAGAAATGACTAGCGGCCTGCCACAGGGTTCTGTCCTGGGCCCAGGGCTGTTCAATATTTTTATCAATGACTTGGATGAAGGAATAGAGGGCATGCTCATCAAATTTGCAGATGGCACCAAATTGGGAGGGGTTGCTAATACGACAGAGGACAGGATCAAAATTCAAAATGACCTGGATAGATTGGAGAGCTGGGCCAAGGCTAACAAAATGAAATTCAACAGAGAGAAGTGTAAGGTCCTACACTTATGTAGAAAAAATGGAATACAGAAATATAGGATGGGGGACACGTGGCTGGATAGCAGTACGTGTGAAAGGGATCTAGGAGTCTTCATAGACCACAAGCTGAACATCAGCCGGCAGTGTGATGCGGCAGCCAAGAAAGCCAATGCAATTCTCGGCTGCATCAATAGGAGTATGGTGTCTAGATTGAGGGAGGTACTGGTACCACTTTACTCTGCTTTGGTTAGACCTCATCTTGAATACTGTGTCCAGTTCTGGGCACCCCAATTCAAGAAGGACATGGTCAAGCTGGAGCAAGTCCAGAGGAGGGCGACCAAAATGGTGAGGGGCCTGGAAGCCATGCCCTATAAGGATAGAGTTAGAGAGCTGGGTATGTTTAGTCTGCAGAAGAGAAGATTAAGAGGGGACATGATAGCCATGTTTAAATATTTGAAGGGATGCCATGTAGAGGAAGGAGAGGGCTTGTTTTCTGCTTCTCCAGAGACCAGGACAAGAAGCAATGGATTCAAGCTGCAGGAAAGGAGATTCCACCTGAACCTCAGGAAGAACTTCCTGACGGTCAGGGCTGTCCGGCAGTGGAATATGCTGCCTCGGAGTGTAGTGGAGTCTCCTTCCTTGGAGGTTTTTAAGCAGAGGCTGGATGGCCATCTGTCGAGAGTGCTTTGAGGGTGTTCCTGCATGGCAGGGGGTTGGACTGCTCTCTTCCAACTCTACATTTCTATGATTCTATGATTCTATGAATTCTGTCATAATATTTGGGATTACAATATGGAGAACTGGGATTGGTTAGCTCTTTTGCTTATTCTGGTCAGATGCTATATTGAGTTTAATATCCTCACCGTTACTACTGTGGTGTGGAAAAGAAGTAGTAGTCATGACCACAGATGGTTTTTAATTAACCTGAGAACAAATCTGCATGTTTGGACTGGTACACTGAACAAAGGTGGCACTGTAATAGTTCTCCTCCATCATTACTCTGCACTGCTTCCTGTTCTTAATATTCTAGGAGTCCATGGATCCTGTCTTCTTTCAACATGTAATGTCTATTCACCCTAGATAGACACAGATAGTGCACAGAATTGGACAAGGGCAGACACAAAACAAGATAATAATACGATAGAGCAATACAACCTTTTCTTTCTGCCCATCCTGTCAAATGTAAAACAACTTCCTTATGAAAGTGATACAGTTTTAAATATTAGCAAGTACTGCTCTTTCCAGACCTCACAAGGAAGGTGTTGTTTGCATTACTTGCTTCCAAGTCCTTTCTTGTGACAGGCCTTATTTCATATACATTTGAACAATGGTTATTACTGCAGTCCATTTCTAAGACTGGATATCATTTTAAACAGATGCTATTTAGTGTGGATATGGGTATTAAAGCCAGCCATGCATGTAAGTGTTTCTGTTGATCTATTAGCCTCAGACAGCTCAACTGTAGTGATGGTGCTTTGACCTTTGTTTCTAATGTTTTTCTCAGCTGTGTGGCAAGCTAGTGCTCTATCTACTGTCCTGACAGTAATCAGAGATTTTAGAATTCTGCAATTAGCTGTACTTGACCTATGGTACTTCACCTTCATTACTGCTTTTGTGCTTCCAAATTCTAATGCTCACAGCAACACAAAAGACATTCTTAAATTGAGGTTTTATTTTTTATGTCATTCTACTGGGATTAATGTGTACAGCTTTCATTAAATTTAATGACCATTTTGTACTTGAAATCTCTGTATAACTGCATGAAAACCATAATACACTCATTTTGTTCTGATTAAGATAAACTTGTAAAAGTCTAGCATAGACATTCTGACACATAAATGTGCAGGATTGAGATTAAGGGAAACAAGCACATTTTTATCAAAATTGAAGAGAAGAGAGATGATTTTAGGGACTTTAGCCTTGCTAGACAAGTCCTCTGATCAATTAGGTATAACAGATCAGTACCATTCTGTTTCCATTAGGATCCAGGCAGCAGCTTTTCCAGAAAAAGAGGTGGTTTTGTTTTGGATAAACTAAAATGCAAGGCAAATTATATGCTAAATGGCTAAAGGTGTGTCTCAGCTACACAGAAAGGTAAAGTGAGCCATAAGCCAAGAAAAATTGTGATGTTTCAGCTTATTTCTGCATTTATTTATTTGTTTAATTTTTAGAATGGGGGAAGCAGGGGAAAAGTGGAATGCTAGAAAGAAAGGAAAGCGGGAAGACAAAGGGTAAGACAGTTATATTCAATGCTTTCATAGGTCTGTTTAAAACACACAAAGGGGAGGTAACAGGAGTTGTACCAGGATCAGGGTAAATCTAAAGGAAGATATAAAAAATATGGTGTTCCCAGCTATGGCAAGGCTTTACCAGGCAAGGACAGGAGCATGTTAGGATGCTGGAATGGTCACTCTAAAGCCTGAATCCAATGTTAGTCTATTTAACATATTTAATCAGCGGGATTTACATACATGTTGATTTAATTACACTCTGAGAGTAGAATTGGATCTAGGCCTAAGAATCAGTCAAACTGTGTGTCTGGTGTCTGCCACTTAGGCTGTTCTGTTGAATCATATTACATTCAGGGCTGCAAGTACTTACAGCCATAAAAACAAAGAGAAGATGACTGGCTGCACATTTTTTACTCTAGGTGGTTGACTGTAAATGGATATGGTTTGGCACTAACTGAGAGATCACCAGCCATTTAAAAGTGATGAAGTATGGCCTGATATGGCTCAAAAATTATTTGGCTCTCCAAGGGTTACTTACTTCAAAGCATAGTATTCTTTGACTACATCAGTGGAAGTGAACACGCTTCAGCATTTTGCAGATGAAAACCAGGAGACTTGTGGCCAAATATCATCAGAGTGTGATCAAGAAGGAAAAGGTTATTAATGAGAAAGAACAGAAAACTAGGAGGGGCTGCCTGACCCTACTTGGAAGGGCAAGATTTTGTTCCCTTCTCTCCTCTTCCCCCGCACCTACCAAGTTAATCAAGTGCGAACTACTTTTACTCTTTGAACTCAGTTTGTGGCACTGAATATAACTGAGGTCAGAGGGGGAACGTGGAGGAGAAAGAAAAAACTGGGACATTTTAAAAGTAGGTTTTAAAAAATGGGATGAGATAGTTGGAGGGCATGATCCTGAAAAAATGCACCGTCCTGGGCTGCCAGCTCTTATTAGTTGTTATTATAGAGAAGATAATGGTCATGAGTATCCATAATAGTGAGAGTGAGGAATTTGTGGATTCTAGTGGCACCAGGACAGCAGAAGACAAAGGTCAGTAAAAATCCTAGTGAAAAGAAATAACAAGATATTCACAAGAACATGCTGTATCATTGTAAAACTCCTTCTTGTATCCTAGAAATATTCATAGATAATAATTAAATTCTGCCACATATACTATTTTATACAAATCAACAGCTTTGGTCTGTATGCCAGCACTTTATTTTACTAAAGCTCCATATCCCCCTACCTCTGCATTAGTATGGGGGCTACATAGAACACTCTAAAGGACTTGTAAGAGGATTGGCAGAAAGTAGAAAATGCATTGCAACTTTACTTCCCAAGATCATGTGTATAAATCCTTTGTAATCTATAAATCAGAGAGATGTTAAAAGATCTAACTCAATAACGAATATGACAGAAGATTTCCACCAAACCTGTGCAATGTTATCTGCAAAGAATGATGCAACTTAGGGTTTATTTACTGACATGCACCTACATTTCCAAAGAAATTGACTGGCACATTAGACTGTAGTATAGAGCTTTCCAAACTGTGTGTCGTGACATGTTAGTGTGTTGCCTACAGTGCATAGGTGTGTTGCACGAATGTAACAGGTGGAAGGGCTGACTCTTTTACCACTGTGGTGGGCCAGGCCCAGGTGAAGGGGCTGCCTCTGCTGCTGCTGCCCCAGGCCGAAGAAGACACTGGTGAGGGCAGTGGCAGTGGTGGGCCAGTGGCGGTGGTTAGCCAGGCCCAAGCAGAGGAGCTGCCTCTCCCACCACCACCCCAGGGTGTGGAAGACCCCGGCAAAGGTGGTGGCGGGCCAGGCTTAGGTAGACAGGCTGCCTCCACTTACTGAATTACTTGCTGAATTACTGTGTCATGAAATGATGTACATCTAAATACATCATAATACTTTCCAAACTGTTCATCAACTCCATTTTCAATCCTGCACACATGCTTGAATAAACATGAAATCCTTTCTCCACTCCAAAGGCACTACAGTCCTGAAAGATGTGAAGGGAATCTCCAATAGAAAGATAGTCACACAGGCAAGCGGGCAGACAAACAGACGGTAGTTGCAGGGCCTTCATCAGGGGCTCACCTCTGACTCATCTTTCCTGCTCTGCCCCACCACTTATCTCCAACCTGCTTAATTTAAGCACTCTTTAAGCACTTCCCACTCTTGTATGGAACAGGAAAGCCACCTCAACACCTTTATTTATTGAAATGTATTAATTCCTTTATTTGTTAAAATATTTATAACCTATCCTACATCCTAGGATCTCAGAGTGGCATAGAATTAAATTAATTAAAACAAGTTAAAGTTTAGAAGAATAAAAATAATTTGTTTTAAAAGCATATTAAAAGCACATTAAAATCAGCATTTCAAAAATGCACATGGCTGTAAACCATGAGCATTTTAGAATAAATCAGTTGAACAAATCAATTGGGCTCCAAAGATTGTAATAAAAAGCAATGTTTTCACTTGGTGCCAAAATGAAATCAATGGTGGCACTAATCAGGCCTCCAAAGGGAGGGCTTACAATTGGTGTGCCACAGCCAAGAATGCCCTCTGTATATCCTCCTATATCATATTATCTCCACCGATGGTACACAGGGGAACCGCTGTTAGCAGAATTAAGTTCTCCAGAAGGAGTGAAGCACTCCTGCAAGTATCAAGGAAATAAGCCATTTAAGGCTTTGAATATAATCAGAAGCACCCTGAGTTTACATGGAAGCATACTGGCAACTAGATCCAAACCTTTAAAACTGGTGTTACATGATGCAAAATAGGAATCACAGAATCACAGAGCCGGAAGGGACCACAAGGGCCAAGAAGTCCAGCCCCCTGCCATATAGAAATACACCAGCAAAGCATTCCCAATAGATGGCCATTCACCCTCTGTTTAAAAACCTCCAGAGAAGGAGACTCCACCACACTCCGAGGCAATGTATTCCATGGTCAAACTGCTCTTCCTAATGTTCACATTAGGACACTTATTAAAAACTGATGTGAAAAAGAAAGAAAAAACCTTCTCCTTAGCTCCATAATGTCTGGATATAGCTAGGATGAAACAATGTTTTGGGAAAAGGACAGGCTCTAAATAAAGACTGATGGTGATGGTGGTGGTGGTAGTGATGATGATGATGATGATAATGGTGGTGATGATGATGCCTCTAGGTGCTGTGAGTTGATGTCATGACACTGGAGGCACCAGTTTTGATATATCATCCCACATATAATCTGCACATTTTCATCATGGCCTCCATCCTTCCTAGGAACCAATCCCTTTCATCTGTCTGGGAAGAGAAAGCATGCTTCCGGAAGCAATAGAGGAAGTATATTATAGATGTATCTAGCAGCAACAGAAGTGTGTAGGAAAGAGAAATTAGACTTTCTGTTCTTTCCAATTAGTGAATTTTACTAAGTTTCTAACTTTTATGCTTCTATTGGAAATATTATGAGAAAGACTGCTACATTTATCATGATCTTGTTTAAACTAATTTGTCCCTATGGTGATTTGATAGTAAATGTAATTTAATATTGACATCTCTAAGCCAATTCTAAACTGATTAGACTTGAATTAATGTAATTAGATTGATATTAATTGTAACAATGAAGAAAACAATAATGCACAGTTTTCAATAATAGATGAATGTTTGCAATTATTTCCCATAGACGTCTCAAAATTAAAACATATTATTCTATATTGAAATTTTATCCATTTTAAAAATCTGGTTCTTTTCTCTTGAAGTACCCTGAAGAACATAATGACAATTCAATCATATTAGAGTACAGGATGTTTTGATCAAACTGAGGTAAGAGCTTAGATAATTTATATATTATCAATTGAAATTAAGGCAGGAAAATGATAGTGAGTAAACCTTAATTTAGTACAAATTATTTGGTCAGATTCTTCAATTGACAACTTTATCATACAAAAGGAAGGCAAAACCTTTGTGAACAACAAAAATCAATTTCTATATATCTCTTTCTACCTTTGCTTTTAGGACATTTTTTATTTACTGTCTTGCCCAGAATAAGGAAAGAAATATGACTATTATTTGGTTTGGGTGATACTGTAACTATCATTTTATTATTTCATTTATACCTCTCATAGAGAGAGGAACAAAAAAAGTGCAGTTTTTTATCAGAATCAACTTAAAGGAATAAAATAAAATTCACTTCTGAAGTGATATAACTCCTTGGAAAACACGTTAAAAGAGTGTCAGCAGTAGCAGCAAAATTTGTAAAGAGTCTGACATAGCAATGGTTTTCTAAGTAATTTTGGGAGTAGTATTTTATGTGAGTGACTGAATATTTTACAAATGCAAATAATGTGATCTCTTTCAATTTCTGTCCTGAAGAAGGAAGAGAAGAACAGTGCAGAAATTAGATTTTTCACATGACCTAAAAATAGCTATGTATTGCAACAGAATGCTATCTTACTGTAGTAGTAAGCAGTAAGCAGTTACTTGTACAACTATAATACACAGGACACAAGGCTATACTAAAGTCTCTGAAATGCTGATAGAAAAAACAGCGTAAATTAGTTGTCAGTCATTCTTCCTGACTATGCTCAGACTTCACAACTATTAACGCCATTTTAAAAATCATGTATATGCATATGTGCATATAACTAAAAAACAGGATAATGTACATGGAATGGAAAAATAGGGTTTTTTTTCTTAAGGCAGATGGGGACAACAGATAAGTTTGTGGCACTATAGTGAGACACAGTATCTTCCAGAGTTTTCAGGTATCTAGCTTTAGCCCCATAATTCAAGTTTCATCCAGGGAGGGGGAAGTCACAAGAATGTGTTTTCATTTATTTCTGTGAATCTATGTCTAAATGCATGCATGCACACATAGTATGGGCTACAGTATGAGGGGTCTGGTCTCAGGCTCAGTTCACACCCTGAACCACCTGTCCATACCACTGCTGACTTACTTCCTAGATGTGTGCCTCCTCAGGTAGACCTCTTCAGGTGTTTCTCAATATGCTGGGGAAGCATGACGGCTCTGACCTGTCCAATCACAGTCACTGGCTTTGTTTAGATGTTAAACAACACTGGGGACCAAATAGTACTATATGGCCAAGCAAACAAACAAACAAAAAACTCACAAAAGTTCTGTGGCATCCCATAGCATAATTGCCATAAGACAAAACACCTCATAACTGAATGCTACTTTCTGAAAATGCCCTGAAATAAAGAACCAGTGAAACTAAAGTACAACTCCACTGATACTTGTTCCACATGGTACACAGCAAACTGCAACATTTTAAAGATGTCCACAAACGTATTTTAATCACTGGGAAAACTGAATAAAAGTTCTACCATGGTCAAAATGGATACAAAAATGTGTACATCATTCCCTGCATGCCAGCCATCACTGCAGAGTTCAAAGTCCAAAATTCTTTCTTCTGTTTTGACCACTTCCTTCACTGGCAGTTTCATTGTAAATCATTGTCTATTGTGTAACCTAATATTTCAATCCTCTTCTTCCTTCCCCTTCCTGTGGGAGTGGGTGGATTGCTTCTCCTGCCATCAAGGAATGAACCTTCACATCATACCAGCCTCTCATTCTCTGGATAAATGGAGGAGCAATCCACTTACTCATGGGATTTACCTAAGCCCTCAACTCTTGAGTTGGTGTGGTTGCCTTAAATCTACTTTAGTACCTGCATCACAGTTTGCCTAAAGGCTGCCTGTGCTAACTCGTACTTCCCAATTTTATAGTGTCTCACAAATGTGGATGGTTCTTTCCACCCTGCATTGCCCACATCAACCTAGCATGCTGTTGCAGCATATGCCATACTCATTCCCATTAACCAAGCCGAATGTGCCTGTTCATTTTTTGATCTTACTGCCCTTGCACCAAACGATAGCAGAAGAAAATTCACGCTTTAACCTTGTGTGCTATCACCAACTTTGTTCATGTGAATCTGTACATCTGTCCCTCTATCATCCTTGAGAACCTCGGCAGTGCAAGCTCACGGCTTTTATTTCCAAGTAATTCGTAAGTAAATTTGTGACTCTGATCTTTCTTTGACCATTCTACACATGTGTAGAAGTGTGTAGAATAAAGAACTGTGATGAGGATACTGAGCTATGCAATAAAATATGACTGAGAGATCACATCCATGCCCACATATATTTGTTTGGCCTCTGTGAGAAAGAAAACACACAATTAGATAGGATTTTTTTTTTAAAAAAAGATAGGATTCAATAAAAGGAACCCAAAGGGTTTTTATTAAAATGTTCTCTTGTTTATGGCAAATAAATAACCTCCCAGAAAGTCTAGGGTTTGCCTTTGCAGATTTTAATTGTTTTTGATTGCTGATGCATACACACTGCTCATCATAAATTGAATAGGGCAGGCACATTTCTACCTGGAGAAGCATGTCTGTCAAATGTGTGGTTAGCATGGTGTTGTTAATAAAATTCTGCTATGGATGACTAGCATGTTGATTAATGGCTTTTAAGTGCAGATTTGCACTTTTGAAGGGAAAAATGAAACTTCCTACCTAGGAACCCACATGAAATAAGTCTGTGGTTTATTTATTTAGTTTGCAGATGTGTGCATGTTTATGGGGGACTGGTACATTAGTAAATGACAACCAATAGAAAAAGTATTGTAGCATTAAATTAAAAATATACCATGACCCACTCTCTCAACACACATTATCTTTCAATATATTATGCATGCAAATGTAGCATCATGTCATTGTCTCAAAAATGCTGCGCAAAAATGCAGAACGTTCTGGTTAGATTAAAACTGTCCTCCATATTATAAAAATGCAGTGTTTGGTAGTAACCATTCAAGCACTTTAAAGAGTCAGAAATTCTTTTCTGTTCTCTGGAAGGATCCAGTGAGGCATTTCACACTCAATCAAGACCTTTTCTTCTTTTTCTTTCCCTCTATCCCTGAGAAATAGTCAGCAAACTTTGGTTGGTTGACAACATTAGGAGCAAAGTTCATACTGTAACTAGGTACGGTGCCAGTTTTGTTTGATCATGGTTCATTTCAGCAGAAAGGTACTTAGAATCTTTTGAGAAAGATCAGATGTGAAAAACCCATATTGTTATGTCTATGATAAAGGCTGTACAATTCGTCGGTCTGTCTGCCTATTTAGATTAAGTGGATTAGTGACATCCCTAAAGCCAGCTGTTGATAGATCATTTAATTGCTTTTAAAACAGCTCCACACCCACACACATCTGATGTTATATAGATCCCATTGCCTTTAAGTGAGTCTGCCAATAGGATAAAAATGCTAGGCCACCAGGCCAATGAATAAAGAACTTTTGATTATCCCATTTCTTTTCTAATTGCTGGATTTTTTTGGATGCCCATATAGGCATGCACTTTGTCATGCAGCTCTCTTTCAAATTTCTCATTTCTTTCCATCTTCCCATTAACATTCCTACTGCATGCACATAAAATGCTGCAACAAACACTTCTGATATAGGCCCTTTCCAGGATGAGAGCATGTCCCAAATGCTCCCTTCTGCACCTGGCCAGATGCTGGCAGATGGTTGGGTTCAGGACACGCTCCTTCCGCAGCGTAGCTGGCCTTTTCCAGCACTGCACTGAGGAAGGAAGCACTTTAACAGCACTTCCACCCTTCATGTACAGCCCCAGCAGATGCAACTGTCATGCAAAAGGGGCCTGTTACTGGATTTTTTCCGGTAATAATATAATGCATGATCACAATAGCTGGGGACGTGATGTCACTTCTGGCTACGAATTTGGGTGATTTTCAGCCATTTCCCCCTCTTTTGGGTGTTCTGGGCAGGTTTGGGGGCCTCTGCAGGGTTAGGGGGGGAATGCTGCATTTTTAGCAAGTCTTTTGGCCCATTTGGTGACCAAAAATTGTCTGAAAACCAAACTTCAATTTTTTTTTTTTTTTGTGGGGCTGGAAGCTGAAGAAGTCTTCTGGGTGGTCTCAAAGGCTACACGTAGAGGTCCCAAGGGCCACATGCAGCCCACAGGCTGAACTTTACCTCCCATGATAAAGAAAATGTGCAGCGAGGTAGTAATGTACACTTGAAATATTGAAGGAAAGAAATTGTGTGAAGGAACTCAAAGCAGCAGCAAAAAACAAATACTGATGTTTATTCTATAAATCTTTCTTGTTAAAACAGAATTCTGAAGGAGTGGGTGACATGGCAGAATGATTAAGAAGAGAATAAAGGAAAAAAGAAGGAATACTTTTATCCTTAGCTGGATCAACCTCAAATGGAAACTGATAACAATTACTAAATAGTTCCGTCTGTGGCCACTCGTCGTTCCTTCTTTGAACTAGTATGTTGACAGATAGTGAATGCTACCTCACCACTACAGTATTTTTGCATTTTTCCAACTGACAATACTGCACTGTAACATTTATCTCATCAGCAAGGCTACAGTTGTTACTACAATGCTCCATGCTGTTCCACCCACAAGAATGTCTTTAGTTCATAAGGACCAAATTAACCGAGCCGTGTGTTTCATTTGATTCTCTTCCCCAATGGGACAAAAAGGATAATGATTATTCACTGCATTACTAGATCTGACAGCGGAAAAGATTGTTATTGTCAAGCACCATAATTTGTATTGTTACCAATGTCACAAGAAGCAGTGGAACAAATATGAACCATGAAAGATATACACCCTATGCTTGCTATCCAAGAAATAAGATTTATTTAAGTGACTGAGCTGGATTTTAAGAGGAAGTCTGTTGAAGTGAGAACAGAGAGGAAGTGATGCATAAGCTTTTAAATCAATCTAAGTAAGAAATATCCAGACCCTTGATGAAAATCAGGATTAAGCAAGGACCTAATTTCTTTCTCCTGACATAGGAAAGAAAGAAATGGAAAACAAATTTTGCTGCCTGTCATTCCTCACTCATAATACATGTCTAACAATAGAAAGTACTCATGTTAGGAAGTTACTACAAGGCTTGTAGGACTTTCCAGCTCTAAAAATGGCATTTAAAGATCAGGAATTGACTAATCATATAATCTGTAGCTCTTCAACAGATTTCACCTGTCATCACGAAGTTCCATGACTACATACAAACATAGTATTTGTTTTTGTTGATCTGTAGCCTCCACCCCTTTTCTTATGTATTCACCCCACTTAATTAACACCAGCCACATAATGTATTCATGGTTATAAGCTGTGTGTATGGTTTTCCATCGGTTCCATTTGCTCTCTATCTACAAACTGATCGTGGGTACCCCTTATAACTTGCAAAATAATTGGAAGAGAATTGGAACTAATGGCATTTTTATGGAATATTGGAACAGGTTTATAAATGTAAGGGGAATTAATTAATGTGGGTAAAAAATTTCTGTAAAATGAATGTTTTCTTGCAGTAGCAGCTCAAAGGGACTGTATGGTGTTTTAATAGTCTGGCCACACTATTACTTTATATTGAGTTTACGGCTTTTGGCAAGTTTCTTGTCTCCCTTTTTCATCACTGTTTGCAGCAGTAGCTAGCCAAATGACTCCAAGAAGAAGAATTTATTCATTGTTATCACTAGCCTATACAGTTCTCCCTCCACATTCACAGATTTGACTTGTGAATTTGATTATTCACCAGGCACCCGTCCTCCCTCCCAATTCTCCTACTCCCATTCCCTTGTATTTTGCCAGCACAGAGAAAGAAGACAAGTGAGTGAAGTCAAAATGTAAGACAGTGGGGGGGAGACATGGGGACTTGCGCTTTCCCTGCGACCTCCAGAGCTCTCCCCTCCCATTGCTTTGCCTCTGTGCCAGTGCTGAGAACTTGCACAAGGCAAGAGGAAAGGCAGTGGGGCCATGGAAGACATGCACACACTTTCCCTGCACCCTCCAAGCTCTCCCCTCCATCTACTTGCCTCTGCCCCGCACTGAGAACTAGTGTGAAGGAAAAGGAAAGACAATGGGGCAGGAGAAGACAGGCATGTCTGTGCTTTACCTGTGCCCTCTGGAGCTCTGCCCCGCATTTTCCTTGCCTCTGCCCTGCACTAAGACCTCATGTGAGGCAAAAGGAAAAGCAATGGGGTGGCGGAAGACACACACATGCACACTTTCCCACGCTCTCCAGAGCTCTCTCCTCTCACGGCTTTGCCTCTGTGCTGGCACTGAGAACTCACGTGAGGCAAAAAGAAAGGCAATGGTGGTGGAAGACACACACACACACTTTCCCTGTGCCCTCTTGAGCGCTCTCCTCTCATTTCCTTGCCTTTGCCCCATGCTGAGAACTTACACCCAGGCAAAAGGTAGAGCAGTGGGGGGGCACACACAGTCCTTCATTCTCCCCTCCAGAGGTCCCCCTCCACTCCCTTACCTCTGATCCAGGCATGGAGAAGGAAGGCTCCAGCACCAGAATCTCAGAATGGAATGGGAGGGGGCTCAGGGGAAATTTATCATGATTTTTCCACTTTTGCAAGGGTTCTGTGCTCCAAGCCCTTGCAAAATGCAGAGGGGCAACTGTTTGTATATGTATGCGTATATATACACACACACAGAGAGAGAGAGAGAGAGAGAGAGAAGCACAAAATTATTTTTCATATAGAACTTCTGGTATACGTGTACTTGTGCTAGTGCTTTCCCTCTCCCCATATGCATGGATTCTTTGGCAAAAAGACTGTGTCCTAATGTAAAGTCTAAGCTGAAAGCTTTGCTATACCGTAGACTTGCCCTCTAAGCAAAAGACCAGACTCTTATTTTTTTTCTCAGATTCTCATTATCTGCAAACATGCAGGATTTGAAGGAAGTGTATTATTGTAATCAAGTTTAAAACACACACACACGTATGTTCAAAATTGGGTAATTGGAATGTTTGCCAGAAATTTTGATATTTTAATATACATAGTGATTTTAGAAACATAGATCAGTTAATAAGATGGGTTCTTTTTGTCTCTGTTTGAAAAATAAGGTAACAGCATTTTACATTGTTAGAATATTATGACAAAATCCCTTTTCACAACCAGTCTTTATAATTAGGTTTTAACGTATTGTAAGATGACAGAAACATTTACTTTTTGAAACAGTAGAGGCCTGTTTCATACACCATTCTGGTATTTACGTTGGAATTCTCTTTATGACACCAAGTAACACCAAGTTCTTACCTGTAAAATCATGGTTATATAGCAAACATGGTCTTTTTGAAAAATGAAATGCTGCTATAAATATAGTTTATAACTGTGTAGATATTCTGGTTTCACCAAAACACGATTGTACACTGAAATTGTGGACTATGACAAAAAGTCTTTGAAGTACCTGTGCATGTGTGCACACAAAAATTAGCTGGATGTTTTCGGAGGCAAGACAACAAGAAAGACATGAATGAACCTCCATTCCTATTTTGTATGTCTGTACATGCATGAGTGTTGCTTTTCTTCCAAAGATGGTTTAGTAGCAGTGGGAATATGGAAAAGAACTTCACATATGGAACTTAATGATATGTGTGGTTTCTCATATAACAGAGATAGGCTAAAGCGGGAAAAATGCAAAGGAAGTGGAAATGTTGGCAAGCAAACATTCAACTCAGTGGTGGCTGGTGAATCAGCAGGGTGGCAAATCTACTGTTGTTATGTGCCTTCAAGTCATTCCCAAATTACAACAGCCCTAAGGTGAACCTATCACAAGCTTCTTATTTCAAGATATGTTCAGCTTTGCCATAGCCCTCCTCTGAGGAGGAGAAAGTGTGACTTGTTCAAGGCCACCAAATGGGTTTCCATGGCCAAGGGAAGATTTGAACCCTGGTCTCTAGAGGGCTAGTCCAATACTAAAAACCACTGCACCATGCTGGCTTTCAAAATTTTAATCTTTAAAATCTCTAGCTGTGTTAAAGATCTTGCAGTGAAATCATTTAGTTGCAGATGCAACTGATCAAGTAGCCTCAAGTCCACTAAAGCATATGCCAAATAAAACTTTAAGATGTCGTAAGACTTTTTGTTGTTTTTCCTTTGAAATTAATTAACACTCTTGTTGGAACAAGTGTGTATACTATCAGAATTTCTGTCTTTTTAATTAGGATCAGATCCACCACCTGTGCCTACTATAAACTAAAATGGCAGGTCAAGTGCCCCTTATTGTTGAACAGATTCTCCAGTGTTAGCTAGAAAAACATTTGTATCTTTAGCCAAAAACAATCAGCAATTGAGCTGGAAAGTAATACTTATCAAAAATATGCATGCCCAAAGATAGACATGTACTCTAATGGAAATACTTTACTGAGAACAGCTAAGAAATGTGTTGACATAAATGCAGCCATCAGAGTCTGGTTGTTTTCTCAGTCATTCCAGCAGAATGGGGAAGATTAGTTTGTAGATAATCGCAGTACCCAAAGAATCTGAAAAGCATCCATGGATAATATTTGTTAGCTTATCAACACCAGTACTTATGATCTAGGCAGTGGTTCTCAGCCTGTCGGTCCCCAGATGTTTGTGGACTTCAGCTCCCAGAAGCCCCAGACACTATGGTCAATGCTCAGGGCGTCTGGGAGCTGAAGTCCAAAAACATCTGGGGACCCACAGGTTGAAAACCACTGAGAGAAAGAGGGCTACTCTTTCAAGACCTTCCCCCTGAAAGGTTCCAAATCCACAGTCCAGATTTAGATAACATTTACAGATTATAGCATACTTGCTTAATTACAACAGCTAACTCTTGGAATCATCTATACGGTTTTGGAACTTCCAGACTTTTTGTCCATTACTGAAGGTACGTACTCATGCTCTAAAGGCCTTGTATTCTGTATGATCAGATAGCTCTTTTTTAAATAACTTAATAGCTGAGACCTGGTTCTGGCTGCTACAATCATAACTATGATGGGGTAAACTGGCAGACTGAGGTTACAATGCCATATTGTTGCCAAGTGAAGTGAATCTATTAACCATACTAGATCATTGTTCAATACCCAATTCTCAGTTCAATAATTCTGACACATAAGCCCATCTTTTCGGGAATTTTATGGCCTCCAATGTTATAGAATGGCAGCTACCACTAGTCCCCACCAGTGAGGAATGCTGAGAACTGCAGTTCAGAAACATCTGGAGGGCCACACAATTCCTAATCCTGTTTCGGGATCTAAATTTGCCCCATCAAAACAGCATTAATATTGCAAAGTAAAATTTGAGACACTTGATATAGCATTGTAGGTTGTTTCTTCTCTTTAACCAATGCAAATCCTTTCTTTGTCCCTTCTGTCATTATGGTGCAAAGGAACTACATTATAAAACAAAATCATTTTTCCTCAGAGACAAACAGCACAGCCACACAGCAGGAACTGTGCTTAGCTGTCTCTATTTCATCACCAAGGCTACAAAAATATTGGATCAAAAATGTGTAAAAAAGAAGTCAAGTTCTTAAAAACAATGAAATATTCAATAGCAAGATAAAACTAGCCATATGGTGCTGCACCACTAATGATTACTCAAATTCTGTTAGATGCTTTCATTTGTAATATAAGTATTTTTATCTCTCTTCTGTATGGTTTATTTAGAATTGTGTAATTAGCTTTTATGAACATTGTGGCGATTTCATCCATACCTGTTCTGAGATATAAAATTAAATATAATTAGGGTGTTTTTTTCTGCTCAGAAAATCTACAAATAGTTATAAGCAGCTCATAATTTTGTGGGCTTTTTTTAAAATGAATTTTTAGTTAGCTGGGAGCCAATTTGCCAGATGTTATATTTATGAAATCCCCATTTCTTTCTCTGTGTGTGTGTGTGTGTGTGTGTGTGTGTGTGTGTGTGTGTTTCCACCCAAAACAAAAAGTGATGGCCAAAAAGTCTGGAAATATGTTTAGAATGTAAACTTTTATGTAACTGAAAGCATTTTCATTCACTTATCCATATCTGTGTGTGTTCAAATTGCATGAATATAGATTCTTTCTGAAGAAGAGGGCACTTCTGGACTTTTCTCAAGAACAGGAATAGAATTTATTTCACTTCAGTTCAGTTATTTCATTCAGTGCAAATATTTGAAGTGAATAAAAAGTATGCACATAATCCGGTATAACAACAATAGAAAGGTGTTAAACCATACAAGATTTGTCCTTTATTTTCTTAATATAGGATGACAATAATTTTTTCATGGGTTAATAAGTCATACATTATTCTCTTCTTTCTAGATAATTGGCATAATCAATTTTGCAACCACAGAACTTTTAACTACAGGAATAATCTGTGAATGTGGATCACCCTGCAACATGCAGCCTCCTGATCTAATATTCTTTTTCTTTCTTTCTTTCTTTCTTTCTTTCTTTCTTTCTTTCTTTCTTTCCTTCCTTCCTTCCTTCCTTCCTTCCTTCCTTCTTTTTTGTGGTGATCATTTCTTTTCAATGTGAAATGTTAAATCACTGATTATCAGCCTCAATTAGCTATATAGACCTGCAGCTGACCAGCATATGTCATGCAACCTACAGTAATTTTTATTTCTCTGAATAAATGGCTGTCACCATTGAATAATAGTTCTTGGTTTAGATCTTCTCAAATGCCCTTGTGTTACCTCAGTGTTTTTCCCCACACTAATATTTGGGTATATATGGGATTATTGAAAATGAACTCAAAAAGTTTACTTAATAAAAAGTATGAGACTTGACACTTCCTCCCTAAACTGGGACAGATAACTAGAAGTTATGAAAAACTGATGTCCCCATTTCTGTTCTCCTTTATTCAGAATGCCAGCTTTTGAACGTGGACAGATTGAAAAACAAAAAAGGAGTAATTTTGTATTCATCAATCTTAAAACATAAGGGTATTTTATGAACGGAAAACAGACTGATAAATTAAAATGTGCTGACCTTTCCAACACACAGTTTAGTATATCAACTTTTCAATGTTTTAAAAGTAATAATAAAACATTATTTTGAAAAGAGATATATTTTGTAGAGTGCAATCTAATCTATTTTGTCTAATTCTCTACTGCGACACGGAGCCTCCAGGTTGATTGATTAAAAAAAAATCTAGTATTTGAAATTCCCACCCCTCCTCCTCCTCCTTCTTTTTTTGGTAAATGCATTGATTTTAACTCTGAATCTATGCAGACTTTAGTACTTTCCTTTCCTACTTCTGTATCTGCTGCTTTGGATGGAAAAATGTAATTGATCTTCCCTTGCAAAATTCCTGCTGTTTCATGAGCTCTCTTTCAATTCAGTATAATCTGTTTCCCACTGATGTTGGAAAACATAATAAGGTCACAGCAGGGAGGCTTTAGCTTCATTAAAGAACATTATTATATAAAAAAAATAAAATGATCTCAAGTAAATTGTTTTTGTCCTTGTGGTACAGTTTTCACAGATCCACATTAATCTGAGCATTTAAAGCAGCAATAAATGTGTTAGGCCGATCACATACAAATGAAGCTCCTTACCATTCATTTCACCATGAGAACCTCTAGTGGCAGATGGAGATGTCAGTAGTTTTCTTTGCAGGCATTTCCTAACCCCACTGAATTAAGGCATTAAAGGATCCCCACAAGGGCCAAAAACCAGTCAATAAAAAGGTTTATTTCTGTCTCTAAATTGTCCTGAAGCCTTTGCTCTGCATCTCTGTAAGCATAGATGCCAGAATTATTTAAAAGAAGTGAGCAAGCAGGGAAACAAATTGAAACTTTGACCTACTCTGGCTTCCATTTATCTTGGGTGTCCATAAGAGAAGGACTGTGAAGAAGGATTTAAGATAGAGAATCAGTGTGTGCTCTATTAATCTAGTTTAACTGATACTAAAATCTGACAGAGCAAATTACAAGTTGCAGGCAGTAAGGCTTATCAATTCATTACAACTTTCAAGGCTCCCTTTCTCTTTGCCTTCAGCTGCTGGCAAAGGATAGGCTTTTACAGTTCAATTTTTCAGTTTATTTTTGACTGCTTTTAATTAAATTTGATGGCCTGCTTCTGCACTAGTGAAGTTATTGAAGTTGCAAAGCACTTTGCTGTTATACTGATGGCTCCCTTGATGTTGGTCCATTATTAACTGCTTTTTCAAAAGTGCTTCTCTCTACTCTCATTTTATAAATATTTAAATAACTGTGATTTTGTGTAACATAAATATCTGGCTCTGGAGACTGAGACTCCATTGGCTGTTTTACATAGTGATAGGATCTTTTTTAGAGAATAAAATTATACATTACAGTATTAATTTGGAAACTACTGCCCTCTAAATCATGGTACTTGGAAGTGTCAGCACAAATTGTAGCAATATTTCAAACTTGCAGTAATCAATGAATTAGTAGTTTATGCTTTTTGTTAGTATTTTTTCCACACATCTTAATTAAATGAACAGACAAACAGTAAAGTATAATCATAGACAATAGCTGTAATAACAGCCTAAGAGAATACTCCAAATTAACCCAACTGCTACCAGTATACACTTTTACTTTTATGAAGCACTCTGTGGCACGGTACTCTTAGGAACAATTCACATAGAAGTACTTGTGGAGCTTTATGCCAGGAGAGACAGAAAAGTAAGTGTGGAAACACTGTGATCTTATGCCTCAAGCTGAGGTGTTATGATGTGAAAAATAATGACCTCAGTTGTGCTGGAGCAAATGAGGGTTCAGATCACAGATTTGTCACTTTATATTTCTATCTATAATGTCAGTAAGGTTACCATAGATGGAAAATAAGTCACCCATATAGGGCTGCCAGTTCAGGATCATTCCAGGCCCTGATGTCATTGAGTGTTATGCATTTACACCCACCACATTTGCTTACAGCTTATTATTCAAACATACACAAAGAGAAAACATATTCTCCTGTTTGAAAATAAAGCCAGAAATCTTAGCTAAAGGGTTGTCCCCAGTTCAAAGTGAAGTGAGGGGATTACTCCTTCTTCTCACTTACTTCGGAGATATGATAAGGAAGGCTTAATGTAGCCTGTTTGCTCCTAGCCAAAAGATGGATGTAGAGCAGAGCAGAGAGTGAACCCTAGAGATACAATGACTGGGAAGAAAGGTAACTAAATTCATTCATCAGAAGCCTGAAGGCCTTGCTCTCATTTATGTCTTGTGGTTAGGGGGTCATGTTCCTCAGTTATGCCTTCCAGTAGATAACCAAATGGGAAATAACCCAGGTATATGGTTGTGCTCAGGATTCATGTGGCTTGACTAGGGGAAGACTAGGGAGGAAGTCAAGGAATGACAACTGGCCTCAGCTGATCTTGCTATTGGTATCTTCCCCTCTTGCTCCTCTCCAGGTTCAATGCAGTTGAAATAGGTTCTAGGTTAAATAAAGTGGCCCTTTGCAACCCAAGTGTTTGTATCTGGTCTCCTCATTCCATGGCTGGTCAGCAATATATATTGAGAAAATGAGAAAAAGAGAAACTTCTGACTATGCTTACACTAGTGAAAGCTACTTTAGAAGATGTTTAGTGGGTAATATTGAAACATACATGGTTCTCCACCCCATCTCTTAGACTGAGGGACTGAGGGATCCTGCTACTTGTCAAGTAATCTAGATTCTGTCTGGGGTCACCTTTTTTAACTTTGGGCACCTTAACGCCCAACTAATGAATTTCAGGATATTTACATGGGAAGTGAACAGATTCTTTGACACTATTTTAGATTATTTATTACAAGTAGATATATAGATATACAAACATATATATTTCCTTAGAATGTACACTCTTTGTTAGAGAGAGAGAGAGACACACACACACAGACATATCTATGTCTGGGTATTTAACTTGATTATATTATGTTAGCGAACGTGTAAGGTATATTGCATAACATGGACCACATCATATGGCCATCAAGATGATATCTGTTCTACTTAACATGATAGAAGATTTCCAACAAATAGACAAAGATCAAAAGAAAATGTTGTTATACATGATATCCACTGCACGACTATCGTTTGCCCAAATGTGGAAATGATCCATAACCATAGAAGATTGGTTATTGAAACTCTATGACATTGCAGAACTAGATAAACTAGCAATGATGTTATCAGATAAGACAACAAACCAATTTTGAGACACATGGAAAATTATATCCCCTCTGTGAGAAAAGCACTGGGGAAGACTAGCAACATTGGGAATGATGGACTAAATTATTAATCGAGAAAGAATTTCAGAGAAATTAAGATTGATTTGTAGAAAGAAAATAGAAGCTTAAAGAATTACACAATAAGGATAATCACTACTATTAATAACAAGTATTTTGTTGCAACAATAATAATAAAACAAATGAAAGAAGCAGTAGTGAAATATTTAATAAGCATATAAATTATTTAAATTAGAAGGAAGATAGACATAGAGATGAGTACCTGTACCTTTAGAAAAGGAAGTTTGATAGGAAAAACAAGAAAACTGAGAAGACAGATGGATTGAAGCTATTTGTAATACTAGCAGCAATGATTGTGTTTACATTAATATAGCATGTATATTATAATAAGCATGAGACGGAGAAGCATACTACTAATTTTCTATTGTTATTGTTGAGTTTTATGTCTTTCCATTCTGTTTTTTAAAATGATTTAGAATTCAATTACTACTAACTGATAAAAATGTTATCTATTCACGAGGACATGATCTAGACAATGGAAATGCCAATGTTTAGGTGATTTATTGGCCACAATGCTTGAAGACCTAACATTATGGCTGTGTAGCTTCAAAAGAGGATGATCCACTAGAGTCTGTATTTAGAAATGTTAAAAAGTACTTTGCATAAGAGAATAGGGATGTAATTCATCACTAATGTTCTTCTTCTCAAAGTAAGCAGCATGTAATTTTAGCAATTAGTTTTCAAAGTCTATTCACAGTTCAGGACTTATTCTGTGCAAAATTCACATGTTGCTTTTTTTGCACAGAAAATAGCATCTTGTGCGCAGGAAAATATTTCTGCATGGAAATATCATTTTCTGCACAGAAGAAAATTTACTCAGAATATGTCCTGAACTGTGGAGATTCTAATCAGTTCAAGATTCTTCTACTCAAAAAACATGTGGTTTGATCATTTTCCAAATATTTTTTTCTAACTGCATTAGACAGTGAACTAAGGCCATTTCCACACGGGGTGAGGGAATCACCCCGTGATGCTACTCACCGGACTTTTGGGCTCCCCGGTCCGGCCCACGCTTCTCCGGAGCAGTGTGTGGCCGCCACTCTGCACTGCTCCAGCGACAAAAATGGCGGCTTCCAGTTGGTTGAGGGTCTTTACCAACCACTGAAGCTTGCCAGTCTAAAGCCCACCCCCGGCAGATCACAGGCTCGCACCAATGCGAGCCTGCGAATCTGCATAAGGCAGCAGGCTTGCAGAGGCACACTCCGTGCTTTTGAAAGACCTGTTTTTAGCGGTCTTTCAAAAGCATGCTGGACGACCACTTGAGGTCGTTCCGGAGCGGGCTGGGGTGCGGATCTATGTTAAGTAGGTCTGACCCAGTCCAGTCCCAGGTGCAGACGTCCTCCCTGGAGGATGCTCTGCCCCGTGTTACAAACCCCGTGAGGAAATGGCCTATGACTTAAACTCAAAGTACGACAAACATGTGCTAGTGAAGTTCTATTGGCTTTTCTAGTTGTACAACCAATAGTGTCTATATTCTCGTGGTCCTCAGGCACACTATTACTGCTCCAAATGGTTGTGCAGTTAGAAATTATACTAGATTCTCCTCTTGGACATAGTCTGGTTGTGAAATAATATAGTAGATAGTGGCCTAAACACAGGCAACATGTTTCCACTATTATTTTTTTTTGTCACATTTACTACAGAGCTAAGAAATACAAGTAGATTATTAATCTAACAAGGTGTTCATTAATTTAATTCGGTCTCAAAAGCTAATTGAATCAAGTATTTTGAATGTACTGCCTATCAATTACTGAAATTATATGTCTAAAACATTTCTAAAAATGTATTTAATCTAAAGACATAAAGATAGCTTCACAGTATATATTTTAGTTAGTGTGATAATGCATGTGCGTTAAGGACAAGAATAACAGAAAAAGAGCAGCTTCATTTGTATCTTCAAGAGCATCTGAAAGACACAGGCTAGAGTAAATCATACCCACTGCAATTCACTGCAATGCTCATATTATACGTTTTGTGATTTTAACTTACAGGTCCAAGAGAACGATAAAGATGATAAAGTACAGGGTGGAAAACGGCTGCCTATTATTTTAGATTCCAGATGATGCATGTTAATTTGGCATAGGTGTAAAGCTAGATTTGTGTACTTCAGCACATTTATACAGGGATGATAAAGTTTTCCGGTTTTGCTTTTAAAGATAGATTGATGAAGAAATATTTTTGATTAAATATGTCAAAACACTTGACAGATAGAACTACAAAGCAACAAGACTATACATAGGGAAACCTTTCCTGACTTTTGTGTACATATTTCATTTCTGGTTCACATTTTTTATTTGTTAAACAATAGTGGATCATGTTCTTTTGCTATTGTAGGTGAGCTGCTTTTTAAAGAGAGATTGGTGAGAGGGCTGCATCCACTTGTTGTCTTACATAGACTCCATCCTGAAAGCTAAATTGTTCCAAATGTCTGTGTGTGTCCATGTGTGTGTGCGTGCATGCATGCGTGTGTGTGTGTGTGTGTGTGGAAGAGATAGAAAGGGAGAGAGGAGAAGAGAGATCCAAAAATATGCTTGGACATGTTCTTTCAGTAATTAAAAAACAACAACAAAGGAAGATGCAAGTCAGCACAAATCAGCATTCTATGCACCCAATGCTTACAACCTGTGAGCAAGATATATTGAAAATATACAGTCGGTAGCAAGGGATTCTTCCTGTTTCCTATTGATATGCACTTCGGGATTGTAATCTTTTATCAAATACTTATTTTTGGTTCTCCAAAAGGGAGGGGGGTTGCTAACCTCACTCACAGAATGCTGAAATGAAGTTTCAATGGAGTACAGTATCTGAATTTAGAACTTGATAGAATTAGTTATGATTGTTAAGAAAGATGCTTCTCCAAACTTTGGAAGCATTTTTTTTAAAAAATTAAGGGTTTTGTAAACAGGCGAGGAAATATATTCAGAAGTATCCTTGCTTGGAAGAATACCAATCTGTTACAGCTATTGGTAACCATCATTTTCTGAGCTGATTGTTGCATTAAAACCTTTCTTCCAAACCAGGATGTAAACAATGTCAGAAACTTATGTCAGAATTGTGCATTATCTTTTGTGCAGTGTAGCATTTTGGCTCAGTTCAGACATAATGGTAAACTGAAACAGGCTGGCAAAAATCTTAGGCTCCCATTATCTTCTCCCTGTCTTCTCCACTACATGTGAACAGAGAAGGTCAAAAACTTCTGCTTTGCATTTGGTTCACCACACTACATTTAAATTTGGGGAAATATAGTAATTTTAGGCTGTTAAGAAACCAGGATGCCAAAGTGCTTTGCATTAACTAAGAACCTTTCAAATAAACATAATTTTCCATGTAATTAAGGAACTGTGCTCAGTTACAGAGAGAATGCACAAACCTCAAACCTGTCACTTCCACCCTATTCCATCACTTGTCAAAATAAGCACCCTCTGGTGGGCAAATGTTTCTTTACAATTCCATCTCTTCCTTATTCCAGCTGTAGACTTAATGCTGAGAAGCCCTCTAACTGTACCCAAACCAGCTACTGCTCTGACAGCCTCAAGATTGAAACTCTTTGCTCAGTTCCTCAGAACTGCTTCCCCACACACTTATACATAGAAAATACTGTTTCCCCCCCCCACTATGTTTCCTTTGCTCCTTCACTCAATGAAATTTAAGAAGGAATTCAACTGCCTAGCTGAGAAATTTACTGGACTCCAGTTGTCTTCAGATATATTCTAATTAATTTTAATCTTTTCTCTAGTTGTAGAATCATAGAATCATAGAACTGGAAGAGACTACAAGGGCCATCGAGTCCAACCCCCACCATGCAGGAATACACAAAGTATTCCTGACAAATGGCCAGTAGTGTAGGAATATGGGGGCGGGGGGGCGATTTGCCCCTGGCGGCAATGTTTCTGGGGCATCCCGGCCTGTAACCACACCCATGTGCACCCTGGCCATGCCTCCATGCAACATAACCATGCCCCCCACGCAGTGGCCACGCCCCTCATGCCATAGCCCTGCCCCCTCCACGCACTCCAAGCTCCACCACTGCAAATGGCCAACCGGCCTCTGCTTAAATACTTCCAAAAAAGGGGACTACACCACACTCTGAGACAGCACATTCCACTGTTAAACTTCTCTTATCATCAAAAAGTTCTTCCTAATGTTTAGGTGGAAACCCCTTTCCTGACATTTGAAGCTATTGCTCTGTGTCCTAGTCTGTGGAACAGCAGAAAACAGGCTTGCTCCATTCTCTTTATTACATCCCTTCAAATATTTAAACATAGCTACCATATCCTCTTTTAACCTTCTCTTCCCCAGGCTAAACATACACAGCTCCCTAAGCCGCTCCTCACAGGGCATGGTTTCCAGGCTTTCTACCATTTTGGTTGCCCTCCTCTGAACACATTCCAGCTTGGCAATATTCTTCCTGAACTGTGCTGCCCAGTATTCCAGGTGAGGTCTGACCAAAGCAGAATAGAGTTGTACTATCACGTCCCTTGATCTAGACACTGTACGCCTATTGATGTAGCCCAGAATCACATCATACTACTAACTCATGTTCAGCTCGTGGTCAGTAATACGAAAACTCCTAGATCCTTTCCACATGTACTATGGTCATGAGTGATGGTGTTACTCATCTGTGCATTTCATTATTTTCTGTCCAGGTGTAGTACCTTACACATCTCCCTGTTGAAATTATTTTTGTTAGTTTTAGCCCAGCTCTCTAATCTGTTGAGATTATTTTGAATTATAATCCTGTCCTCTGCAGTGTTAGCTACCCCTCCTAATTTGGTGTCATCTGCAAAATTGGTAAGAATATCCTCTATTCCCTTATCCAAATCATAGATGTAGAATAGCAGTGGGCCCAAGACAGAATCCTGTGACACCCACTAGTCACTTCTCTCCAAGATGAAGAGCCACTAGTAAGCACTCTTTGGGTTTGGTTGGTCAACCAGTTACAAATCCACCTAACAGCAGCATTGTCTTGCTCACTTTTTACTAGCTTGTTCACAAGAATAGCATGGGGAACCTTGTCAAAGGCCTTACTGAAGTCAAAATACACTATGTTCTCAGCATTCTCTTCATCTGCCAAGCCAGTAACTCTATCACTAGTCATATATAATGTAATTAGCACTAGACTTTCAGTGATTATCTGCATAAGTATACCTCTTCAAATCTTTGAAAAGGTTCCCATAAGTTTTTCTCTCTTATTAATTCCTAACAATAGTTAAAAGCTCTGGTCCACAAAACCTGATGCAATACATTTATCAGTTTTAACATACCAGACCTCATTGTTCTTGTTGTTAACATAACTATCCTTCAGATATTACTACTTCAGTGCATAAATTATGACCTAATCCAGGCCCTGCTGGCATTCATTTACTGAGTGCCTTAAATGTTTCACTAAATTTGGGATATGCTCTATCTGTATTCATAACCATAACCGTGTAGATGTTGATTCGCCAAATAGTAAGAAAAATAAGGGAAATGAGGGAATAAGGGATAAGGGAAATGGATAAGGGAAATGAGCAATTACGTCTAAGTAGGATAAATAAGTAGTGAGTGTCCTAATGTTGGAGTGGGTTTAGAATTATTAAATTAATTAATAATTGAATTAATTGAATTGAATTAATTTAGTTAAATTAGTACAACATTAATTTTTTAGTGTTACATAATTCGTGAGTAGGTGTAAGGAATTGATTTATAGGTTTGATATAGAGTAGCAAGGTGGAAGTGAGGATACCAGTAAAAGGATTAATTGAATAAGAAGGTTTTTAGGGATACGAGAAGAGTTTGTGTTTATTTTCCAATGGTTCGGTGGTAGAAGTCAAGTATGTTAGTTTATGTTTGAGAGAGTGAAGATAGGAGTAAGAAGTTAGAAGGATTGTTTATGGATGAATGGTTGGTATGGTTTGTAAGTAGATAGGTAAAATATTTTGAAATACAATTATGGAAAGTTGTATCTCCTCCTGTCAAATGAAGGAGGGATATTACTTTATGTATTAAGAATTGTTATTTTTCTTTTTATATGTGTGGTTGTATGTTTTGTTTTGTATTGTGTTTTTATTGTGTCTTTTTGTATTTTTGTTGTATGTTCAATTAAGTATATTTTTAATAAAAAAACAAATAGTAAGAAAAAGAATCTCTGTATTTAGTTATCTAAATACAGAGTTGTTTATAATACCTTTCTCAATTAAAAAAAAAGTCTGACTCCACTTTTCTTGAATTATGAATTATATAATATTTCTTGTGTGCTAATGCAAACTAATGAACATTGCAAATTAATCTTAGATGCAGAACGTTTGTGAAACTTCCCTACCTTGAGTTGAGGCTGACTGATTCCTCCAAAGCTGGTGCCAACATTCTGTCAATCAAATGCTTAACTAGATTGTCAAGGGCCAGGAAACCAGTTGCTTTTTATCCCCACCTGAAAAGACAAAAACAAGGTATCTGTCATTTTTTGGTGGCCTCCAAAGCTAGATACATTACTCATTGTGTTATCTTTGCCTGTCATTACAATGTTCATTGAACCTTCTTGCAAAAAAATGATGCCTATAGTGTTCATTTATGTGAGTTAGGGGCTTATCACACTACACTGTTATAGCACTAATATGCCACTTGAACTGCCATAGAGATATCACATGGAATCATGGGATTTACAGTATCAAGAGAGTTATATAGAATTCTCAGCCAGACAGTTCCAGTGCCTTGCCAAACTACAAAACCCAGTTATCCAATTGTTGTGACAAGGTCTCTTGATGAGAAAATCAAGAATAAGAAAACTTCCAGGTATACATGGCAGTACTTACTCCAGTATGTCATTAATTTCTGTAAAATTTTCAGAAAAAAAAAATACCAATGTAGTTTATTCAGGTATGTCAAGGAATTTTTCATTGCTTTGGTGATGTTCCGGTACATAAGTTACTTAAGTTTTTTTCACTTATTAAATTCTGACACTAGAATTCGATTGGACTCTTTGTCGCTGACAGAATTTTAAGTAGTCTAATGTGTAATGACTACTCTTTTGGATATGAAATATTACTTCTCTAAATCAGACTACATATCCCTATACAGCTTCGGAACATTGTGTCAAGAGACAGAGACAAACCCCCTCACTCTTCTTTGATCCCTGAAGTAAAATTTTCCTTGGCCTTGAGAGGGTGCTACAGGAGATTCTGTGGAAGAATGCTGCAAGGAAAAATGGAAAAGTTCAGAGAAGAAAGACCACAGGGACAATGATTAAATGGAAAGAAATAGAAGAAAACTGAAGAAAGAGCTGCTGTCAAAGCTATCACAAAGTGTTCGCCTAGCAGCTGGTTTAAAGCCCAAAAGTGACAAGAGTGAAGCCTACATCTGCATCTCAGCCCAGGGCTGTACTGCAGAAGACGGACCTGACAGGAGAAATCCTAATCTCTCACTACTATTGGATAACTGATTGATTGTATCCCATCTCACCCTATTTCCATTCTATTTCGTCTAGGAACCTATTGTAAATTGTATAGTTATCTCTGTCAATTTCTTTCCTCTGTCTTTCTCCTTCATTCTCTCCCACCCTCCACCTCCCACACTCTTGTTTGCTTAAACGAAAAGCTTGAATAAAACAAGAGTGTAAAGATCACAATATTTAGCCATATGTTTGCCCAGGTGATTAAACCTCTTTAATGGGAATAGGTATTGGGCTATCATCCAGAACCTCTGCATGAACACATGTACACATCACTACATGATTAACTGCATATGCGTATACATTTATAATGTTTTTAGTGCACAATCTATGTACCAATTTGTGTTTCTAAAGAATCAGGTATTCAACAATCCGCTGAGTATAAAATCTGTATGACTGTAGGTGTGTTAAGGTAGTGTATGAACATCCTTGTTCTCTCTACTATCCCTGTGGTTTGTCCTGAAGATAAACAGAAAGGAGATGTGAATCATGAAAGCTGCCTTGAGGAGTTTCTTTGTGTAAGGAAGGAGACAGAAGTTGTAGAGCTGGGAATGTATATACGATAAATTTATTAGAGACTAGCCACTGCCACTAGGGCCATTTCTGCACGGGCTTAAAGAAATGGTGCAGAGCATCCTCCAGAGAGGACATCTGCACCTGGGAGCGGACTGGGTCGGACCTACTTACTGTAAATCTACACCTCAGCCCGCTCCCAAATGACCCGAAGTGGTCGTCCAGCATGCTTTTGAAAAACTGCTTGAAAGAGGTCTTTCAAAAGCATGGAGCGCGCCACTCCGTTCCTGTGCTCCAGTGCAGATTTGCAGGCTTGCACCAGTGCAAGCCTGTGATCTGCCAGGGGTGGCTTTAGGCTGGCGAGCTTCAGCGGTTGGTGGAGAGCCTCCACCAACCAGAAGCTGCCATTTTCGTCCCCAGAGTAGTGTGGAGCGGCAGCCACGCACTGCTCCGGACCAGTCTGGACCCTGTTGGGAGTGGCAACCTTTGCATGCCTAATGAAATAGCTAGTTTGTTTGCATGTCTATTGTAAGCATAGAGAGATAGCCTAGAGAGAAAACTTCCTGTTTGTTGGTTAACACCTCTTCCTCCGGCACGTAGACATTCCTTGTTCTTTTAAAAAGGTTCTCCGGCCATTTTGTCTCTCCCTTTTGTTTTCACCATTTTGTCCTGAAAACATGCTCTGAGATCTCCTAACAGGGATCATTTTGCAGCAAGCATATGAGTGCTTTATTTTCTTCCTACCTTCCTCAAGAATTGAACCTGTGTAGACTATGCACAAGCTTTTGTGAGTACACTCTTTTATATTTTTAACCCAACTGTTTTTGTGCTTATTCTGAGCTAGATTAAGTGTGTTTGGGGTGTAGTTAAAGAAGTGGGACTGGTGATCTGTTCAAGTTCCGTTTTGTGCAATTACTAAAATACGCTGCTGATTGAGAGTCTCATTACCAAGGTCTCTCAATATTCAAATTTTTTTTTTTTAATTTCCCCAACAGACCCAAGCATCAAGCCCAAAGGTCCGGTAAGTACCAGCATGGGGCGATTCCCTTGGCCCATGCGGAACTGGCCTATGGCACTGTTGTTCTTTTAATTAATCCTTCAAAGTCCCAGTCCATTCCAATTAAAATTCCTTTTACAATGAAAGTCAACTAGGCCCAGAGCAGTTCTCACTGTGGGGGAATGATAGCAGGAAATTGGCAAGTTGTTTATATATTTGATCAATTTTATACTGCCTCCTAAAATAATAAAGCACTGGACAACAATTTAAGCACCAAGCCGCTAAGAATATGTGAAAATGCACACATGAAATGCTAACATTTAAGATCAGAGGTTCAGAACAGTCTCTGCTGAAAGAAGCATCTGGAGAGAGATCTGTAGCAGACATCTGAAGCACACCCTGGTGGGTACCTTCCAAATGTTAGGGAAGGGTCATTTCATAAGATGAGGGCCATTACGTAGAAAGACTTTTTCTACAAAGCTACTGCTAGATCTTGTTAAAAGACAAAAGAGAAATAATGTTCAGGGTTGAAGAAGTCAGGAAGACACAATTCAGATATAAGCCTTTATGAAACTTGAGGGACAAACGTAGCCATTTGTGTCCATCAACCCTGTTAATGATTTGTTTAAATTCTGTTTTGGCCTTTTTTCCTGTTCCCACCACACAACACTGTAATGATAAATGTTCAGGAAATTTCAAGGATAAAGATCTTCTGGTTTAATATCAGAATCTTAACATTCAGTGATTCAGTTGAAACAAGACCACTTAACGATAGGCCCATCTCTACTACTAGGCATGGCAGCCATGAAACTTTGGTTATCATTAAACAGCAGGATTAGTTAGATATTTTTAGACATTTTTACTGCCGGCAATGAGCATGTGGGGCTCAAATGTCAAAATAAACTGACCAGCTACACTTACGGTGGGAGGGAAGACTTACAGTTTTGCGCCAGGCAGCAAAATGATTTGTGCCAACACTCCTTAGGCAACTCATAATCTACCTGTCAGCTATAGCTATAAACACCTATCACATATTTGTGTCCTTTCTCACAAATTCAAATGGACAACTTTAGGAAGAGAAAAAGGATATGTTTTGCGTTGAAAAGGATGGTGTTTAACAGAAGGTGTTGTTGTTTAGCAATTGGCATTCAGAATGTGTAGAACTTGCTAAAGGAATCACAGGTGGTAACAAGGTCAGATAAGCAGAATGGTCAGTGATATATGTCTAGCCACTGAAGCATAATAACGAATCATTGGTCAAAACATCCCTCTAGATTTGACAAGGCTGTGACCTTCTAAGAAGTACTTAACTATCTGAGAGAATGACACACAGTTACAACAGATGCCTGCAGTAGTAGTTGTCTTACAGAATGAACCAGATATGAAATGCCCTCTTTCCAGTGAATACTAATATACCTAGATGCCTAACATTAAAACCAATAAATATGGAATAATGAAGACCTATCGATGGTTGGTTTTTATTTATAACATTATCTCTGAGCTGGTTTTCAGCCCAGAAGGGGTCCAGAAGATCTTTCAAAAATTTAAAGTTTTATCACAGTATTACAAAAAGATTTTTTTTTTTTAAAAAAAAGATAAGTCCTTAAAATTCAGTATAGAACTACTCTATATAAAACTAACTGTAAACTCATGGACAAATAAGATTTATTGACTTACTAAAACTAAACAAAGATGAAGCCAATCTAAATTCTCCAAGGAGGGAATTTCAGAACTAGGATGTAACCACAGAAAAAAGTAGTGTCCCATTTTCCTACCAACCTGATTTGTCTGTGTGGTGGGACAAACAGCACTGAGGCAGATCTCAAGTTGTGGGCAGTTTGATTTGGGCAGAGATGGTCTTTCAAATGACCTGGCTGCAAATAGTTTTATATGAAAGGACTAGGACCTTGAGTTGCACTTGGAAACAAATGGCAAGCTAGTGCATTTGACAGAAGAACAATGTAGGTAATCTGTTCAAGCATTTTTCATTGTTACATTACAGTGTCAAGATCCTCCTGCTCCAGTAAGGGACACAATAATGTTAGTGGCTGTTGAGAAAGAGAGACAGAACTGGGTGGCTTCAGCATACTAATGGGACTGAACACTTAGCTCCAGTGACTTTCTACAGGGATTCATGCAAATATTAAAACAAAATGTAAAGGACAAAATAGAATCCTGGGGTAACCCAGATACAGTGCCAAAAAGGATGATTAATAATTCACCTAGCTTGACATTTTATGATTTTTCGGTCAAATGGGACTGAAATCACAGAGTTCACAAGTTTCATGCTGTCTGAACATCACATACAAATGGATGGTTGATTGCACCCAAGATGGCTGAGACGACCAGCAAAGCCAAGAGGTACATATACCCCATGTCTGGTTTCCTCTCATCCACCAAAGTGACCAAAGCTATCTCTGTCCTGAATCCACACTGGAATGACTTTAACAAATCTGTGGAAGCAGCTTCTTAAAATGTGCCCAACCCTTAGAAATCATAGTATCCAGCTGTATGTGTGTTGGGATCTAACATGGCTATTCTTGTGCCACAATTATACTTACTAAGAAAACTAACAAGTTGTCTCAGCCTTGATGTGCTGTCAGATAAGGAAAAAAAAGTCATTGTTGTTCTCAAATGGAAACATTTGCAAAAATTTCTTTTGCACAAAAAGCAATGGTTTTCCAGAGAAAATGGTTGGGAGGAGGGTTGGAATGTTCATATGATCATTTACTGTGGAGTACAGAATTAAGACAATGCTCAACTTCCTCCTTAGTAATCATGATCAGCATGTCATAATGAGTACAAAACCAGATTATAGAGCAGATACATTCTGTTTGGTATAGAGGTGAACATAAACTTAAAATGAGAAGTCTGAATCCCTTACTTAACCTATAATGATGAGCTTATATAATATCAATGTGAAATGATATTTAATCATGTGAAATTTATTGAAAATATTTGTCAAAGACTGCAAATTTAAAAAGGAGTACATAGAGAATATTACACGTATTTTCCAGCATTGCCTTATTACTTTAGATATAATACTTAAAAGAGGAGCGAGCTTAACTGCTGACATTACATTGCATATCAGCCCCTATTTAATAATAAAGATTGGTGGCAATTTATGGAAAATGTTTCCCTTGAGCTCATTTGCTTTTAATCCATTTAGAGAAACTTATGAAATGACACTTTAAATTCCCTCTTTATGAAGGAAAACTAAATGAGAGAGCAAAAATGACCTCATGGGATCTTTCATGAAATTTCTGCTGATGATCTTCATTCCTCAAACTGTTAGGTGCTGAAGGTTTAATATACAATTCATTCTATCAGCTGTAAAGCTATCTTAATATTCTAAATTCACAGCCTAATCCATCATGTGTTGTAACAACTGTTCAAGTACAAAAAAAGGAAAAAATGCACTGCTCCCGCTTGTTTACTAAAAGTCTTCTGATTCTTGTAATTGTTTATTTTCTCCCTTGGTACAGGGCTGTAAGGATGCAGAAGATAGACATAACCAGAGATTTCAAAATGTCACATTAATTAGTTTCTGAGGGCAATCTCATCCATTCATGTCTCAAAAATCATCAAGTATGAGCAATGGGAACAATATTTTAAAATAGTCAAAAACCATGTTTCTCAAGCATTGAAAAACATCAGGCTTTCAAGAATCTTTGCAGAATTTTCTCTAAAGGAAACAATATCTTCTGTGCAGAATACATTTCTGCAAAAATTTCATGTACAAATTTTGCCCAGAAAAAAACCCAAACTACAAATAGTCTTCAAAACCTGCAGTTTTGAAAAAATTTACTCCCACTGAGAAGAAAATTGCTAAAATTTGGCATTGCTTCTTTCAACAGGTAAACTGCAAAGAATTACATCCCTATCATGTACAGCAAGATTAGACAACAGTGTTTCCATTGTGAGACTTCTGCTGCACCTCTCACTGAAGCCACATCATTGGTATCATACTCAGGGCATCATTAGTAAATGAAACCATGTTTTGAAACACTTCCATTAAAAAAAAAGTGTTCTCAAATCAAAGTAGTTAGAAATTCACTCGTTTTGGGAGGGCTGTTGACGCTACACCACCAAATTTTTTTTAGCAGCCACATTTGGGGAGGGATAGGAATAGTCCACACACCTATGGAAGGTGCCCATGCTTTTATTTTATATATATATATATATATATATATATATATATATATGAGAATGAGTGGGCACCTTCCATAGGTGTGTGGACTATTCCTATCCCTCCCCAGATGTGGCTGCTAAAAAAAAATTTGGAAGGTGCCCACGCTTTTACTATATATATATATATATATGAGAATGAGTGGGCACCTTCCATATATATATATATATATATATTCACAATGTGGAAAAAGATGGACCAAATATTAGCTTCACACACTCTACAACTGATGCATCTGTTCTGCTATTGCACAGTTGTTATACCATGGACTGATCATTCATAATCAAGAGTCAAGCACTTGTAACTCAGCTTTTGGATGTTTTCCCTGCCCTTTTTCCCCACAGTAATTCCTCCAGCCCCCAACTGTGCCAGGATCTGAGGAAGGGAAGGAGATGACACCTTCATTGATTTTTAAAGGATTTCATATTCAGTCTCAGCAGTACAACCTGTCTAATTCAGTAGGTCCCTTGGCCTTTTATATTGCATTGAGAGAATACAGAAAGGGTGCTGTGGGGAGGTGAGACAAAGTGAATATGAACCAATAATTATTTATACTTGTTCAAACCTTACGTAAATAAATGGAAACAGCCTCCCAATCAAGTTCAGCAAACATTTAATGGATACTGAAAATGCATGCTGGTTCTATATGTTTCAGACAGTGTTGCTGTCAAGACAGAGATACAAAAAAATTAAATTTTCTTTTCATGGTATTTTCTTGGTATATTTTGTTGACAGATCACTGAGATCATCCAGCAGAAAGAGATTCTGCTGGCAAAGGGGACTTTAACCTAATCCTAATCTTAAATAGTCATTATTTTTTTCTGTTAGGATTGTGATGCTCATTTGTAACTCTTCAACATTTTCATAATGAAAATGAACAAGTATATAGGATAACCTAGGGCTTTTTCACACTAGACCAGTGGTTCTCAACCTGTGGGTCCCCAGATGTTCATGGACTTCAGCTCCCAGAAGCCCCAGCCACTATGGCCAATGCTCAGGGCTTCTGGGAGCTGAAGTCCACGAACATCTGGGGACCCACAGGTTGAGAACGACTGCACTAGACTGTTACAGTGCTATTATTTCACTTTCAACATCCTGTGGAATTCTGGGGTTTGTAGTTTACTGAGGCCAAAGAGCTCTCTGGCTGAGAATCCTAAAGGCCCCTCCATAAACTTCAAACCTCAGGATTCCATAGGATGTTGAAAGTGATATATTAGCACTGTAACAGTCTAGTGCGGAAAGGATCCATGAAGTGAGGCAATGGAGAATTGTCTTTCATAAAAAGAAGCACATAATGCAGGACTATCTGTAGTGTAAAAAATACTTAATTAATTAATTACAGAAAGTAATATTTTGCTTTCAGAAACCTGCACTTACTTTGGATTATGCCCCAATGAATACTTATTTGGTCTTACTTTCAAGTAAATACGCACAGGATTGGGATGCACATTTCCTATCACCTGTAAGACTGCTTAATCCCCAGGAGCTGATTCTGATTCCTCTACTGCCTCTCTTAATGATGACCCAGACAATCACTTCAGAATATAAAATGCTGTGAGCAAATATTCTGTGAAATAGCCCAAAAGCAATAAAACACATAGTGATAATTTGATAGCACATTTTATTTTCAGAGCAAATAATTCAAGTTCTGCTTATTGATGCACACAGCCTCATCTGATAACTGCATGTTCAAGTCTCTATTAATCTCCTATTTATGCAAGTCAAGAGCTCATCCTATAGTGAACCTTAAAATAAATTACCCTAATTTCCAACACAAAAATATGAGAAAGTTAATGCATATGGCGAGGAGACCACTGTAGAAAACTGTTCAGACAGCTACTACAATAAAATGTAATTTTGCTTCATCTTGGAGTAGCGTGGAACCTTTTATTATGCTCATAACACTGAGCAAATTGCTCATAATTACTTATGAAGAGAAGAAAGGAAAAAGCAGATCCAGCAAGTCCCTTAACAATCTTAACCTGCAGCCCCAGGGCTGGATTCATACATTGGAAGCAACCGAGCCTGTCAGAGATAGTGTAGCAAAGTGAGGAAGCAGCAAATCCTTGCAAAGCAGAGGAAATGCAAGGAAAAGGAAAGAACCAGAAAATCATGTGCTTCTTTTATAAGAATTCAACATTTTGCCTTGAAATAATACATTTTAATAACCACAGTGTTATATTCAGATTTCCAGTCCACTCTGTTCCTTAAGCTCAAGGGAGATAACAGTTACCCACAAAATTAAAACACTATATTGGTTAGAGCTAAAACTAATGCTTTATTCATTCAAAATCACCTTTATCCATTTCAGCTGAATAAACTGTTTCTCCTTAAATAAAAACTTAGGGCCTTCTTGGACAAAACCTAAATTTGAACTTTGGCAGCTGTTATGAGCAAAATGCCATCCAGCCAAGATTATCTTCATACGAGGATATCACTATTGCACAGCATTATTCTGTATTTGTCCCAGATAAAAATTGAGAAAGAATACTTTAAGATGAAATAAAGACCCTTTCCGCACGGGGTAAGTAGTACAGTGCAGTGCGACCTCTGACAGAGGTTTTCTGCACCTTGGGAGTGGACTGGGTCAGACTACTTGTCGCAGTTCCGCACCTCAGTCCGCTCTGAAGTGACTCAAAGTGGTCGCGCAGCGTGCTTTTTAAAAACCTGTTTTTACAGGTTTTTCAAAAGCATGGACTGTGCCACTCCGTGGCACTCCATTCCTGCGCTCCAGTGCAGATTTGCAGGCGCACACCAGTGCAAGCCTGCAGATCTGCCGGGGGTGGGCTTTAGGCTGGTGAGCTTCAGCAGTTAGTGGGGAGCCTCTACCAACTGGAAGCCACCATTTTGGATGCCGGAGTAGTGTGGAGCAATGAGCTCACACTGCTCCTCATCAGGACGGACTGAAACGGACTCACCAAAAAGCCGGTAAGTAGCGTGCAGAAAGGGCCAAAGTACACAAGAATGGTGAAGGGACAGGTTCAAAGATCTATAAATGAGTTCTGATTAAGTATTAGGGTGGGAATCCTTTGAGCTCATAATGGTAGAGGAGGAGACATAAAATTTGCTGATTTCTCCATTCCCTTGGAGAACTTTATACATTTTGACAAGCTGCTTTAATGTCATGGAGTGGATAAATAAAATCATTAAAAATCTCAGAGTAGATTACTTTCTCTTCTATCTCTAGATATTCACATACAAAAGTGAAAGGGGAAAGGGCAAAATTGTTATATGATGTCATTCTAGACCCATGGTAGTTGCATGGTGGAGAGCCAGAGTGGACTAGTGGTTTGAGTGCTTTGGGAGACCACAGGTCAAAACTCTGCTTGGCCATGGAAATACAGCAGGTGGTTTTGAGCAAGTCACACTCTCTCAACCTCAAAGGAAAGCAATGGCAAACTCCCTCTGAAAAAATTCTGCCAAGAAAACCTCATAACAAGTTAGCCTTAGTGTCACCATAATTTGGAACTGATTTGAAGGTACACACCAGCAACGACAACAGCAACAACCACTCTGCATGGCACTGCTCTGTACATGTTTTTGTGACAGCCAGAGCCATCTCTCACCACAAGGAAGATTTAGGACTTGTAATCTGAAAGACAAGCAAGTATGTCAGCAAATTCACTTGTGTAGAGCCATGTGTATGTAATGTGCTCTCAGCAAGCAGATCCTAGAGGAAGCATGGAATAATTGGTAAGGCAATCAAGACCTAAATAACATTCTGAGGGCCTGGTGCAAAATTCTAATGTAGGCTTCCTACCAACATTTACATGACATTAGGAATTTCTCTGCTAATTCTTGAGGTAATTTTAATGAATAATTTTAGCAATTTGATCCCACTATGAGAAACTCTTTGAAAACTGCACAGTAGGATTTACTTTACGCAAAATTCACATTTTTTCATGTAAAACAGACCTTGCTGTGCAGAAAATGTTTCTACTTAGAAAATGCTGTGCACAATATACTGTTTCCTGTGCAAAACCTTGGCTTTTGTGCAAAACCCCCATTTTTACCTTTTTTTGCTACTATGTCTGAATACTGAAACATCATCCAATAATTCACTGATTTCTTGACGGTTTTATTGAGAACATCTGTGAATATTTTCCCTATTCTAGATCAAGACCCTTGGCTAGGGATAGGCCAAGAGACCCAACAATTCAGAATGTTCGTGCTTCTTAGTGCTTGAATAACCTGTCTGATTGGCTACAGCAGATCTCACAAAGGCCATTTCCTCACTAGACTGTTATAGCGCTATTATTCCACTTGCAACATCCTATGGATGGCCCCTCCTGAAACTGCAAACCCCAGGATTCCATAGGATGTTGCAAGTGGAATAATAGTGCTATAACAGTCTAGTGAGGAAATGGCCAAAGTTTCACATTATTGTCATTGTGATTTCTCTCTCACAGTAATAAGGACTGCAGCCTGGTCCACTCTGGTCCTCAGGAAAATGTAACCTTCTCCTCCATCTCAGAGGTCTGGCAGCAGTAGGAGACAGAAGCAACCACTCTAACCATCAGGGTCACTGAAATCTGAGAAACTGTAGGAGCTGGGGAGCACACAATAAGTAACAGTGTTGGGTCATGGGCTCCATAGCCTGTGGACATGCTGACGCATTAAGAAGCATAGGTATACACAGACATTTAATGCTGACATTTAATCTACCCCTGCTCCATTTCAATAGACACAGTGGGGTTAAACCTCCCCACCATGCTGCGATCTAAGCTGACCTTTCCATAAATAAAGTAAAATAATAAAATATGCGCCCCCTCCTGAGTAGCAGAATAGTGGCAGATTTGTATCAGGGCAAAAAGTTGCTTGGGCACTGACATGAAAATGTTCACTGGACATTGCTATATTTGTGGAAGTCTATCTATATCTCATCTGTATAGGATGGCAGCCAGCATGTCTAGTAGTGTAGGAGCACAAGATAGAAAATTAAAGGAATAATTAATCAATAAATGTCAAAACACAGAAAGCTGAAGTTGGCAGATTACAGGTGCTAGAATGAGCTGCTCAACTTAGAAAAACAGGAAGCTAAATAGGGCAATGGTAGATAGAAAAAAGAGATAACTAACTAAGTAGGCTCAACAGGTGTTAAAGAGAGTTAGACTTTGTGGATTGCAGCTTCCAGAGTAGGCCAAACGAGGCCAAGGGGAGAGGGAGTGACCACAAGAGATGAATTTTGGTGACTGAGGGCCTCATAAAGCTTCATTTTAATATTAAAAATCACACCCTAGGGTGGGATCCAGTATTATAATTTGGGACCACCTATGTGGACATGCACATTGCTTGCATGATGACATATAATGTATTCATGACATAGTTCCTAGATGTATGTATTTGGATTAGCCAATAATTGCATTTCTTGCTTCTGTAATGGATGCTTAGCAGGGTACAAAAGCTGCCTGCGTGCAGCTAATTCTTTGGAGTAGTCTCTAGACAACTGCTCCCCTTTTGTACGAGAGAAAAATAAATTCCTTTCAATTTTGCTGCTAATCCACTTGTGGTCTAAAGTCAGGCAATAACAGTGGTATAATGGTTTGAGCATTGGACTAAGATTCTGGATAACAGGGTTCAATTCCCCACTTAGCCATGGAAACCCACTGGGTGACCCTGGGCATGACACACTCTCCAGCCCAGAAAACTCTGTCATAGGGTCACCTTAGGATCACTATAAGTTGGCAATGACTTTAAGGCACACAACAACAACATATGTAGGACATCGTAAGGTACCACTCGATGTTACACTGTTCACATTAAAACAAACTGAGAAATGTGATTTTGAGATGCCCCTCAATTTTCTTTTTTGGTGGGTGGTGATGGAAGAGTTAACACAATTTCATCCTGTGAACTTCAGCAAATGATTCTGTTGGTTCTCTTCAGGAAAAAAAATAAATAAAGGAATTGGGTGATGGAAGAAACAAATATCTAAATTTGATAGGTTTATGACCCCTAGCCAGATGAGTTTTGGGATTAAAAAAGGAAGGATTTTAATTTATCAAATATATTTTAAAAAATGTACAGAACAAACCCCTACTGAATCCCGGTTAATCCCCAGTGAGGCACATCACCAGACAAAATAATCTCTCTAGGGCACTACTGTCAAGGAGAATTGGGTGAATATTAAAACAAGTAATCAAAAAGAAGATCATTTTAGGACACAATTCTTTGTGTGCTTTGTAAAAAGGTTGGTAATAAAAGATAAATGCCAAAATATTTGTTGCATAAAATATCCATATCCACTGATATTCTGAAGGTGAGATTTAAAAATTGATCCTTCTGTATCAAAAACTTGCCCAATACCAACACTGTGTGTCTGTCAAAACCAATGCTATCTACCAGTACTGACTGTCAATGGCTTTTCTGAAGACTTTGAGAAAAGTTCATTCCTTTGTTTGCTACCTCATCACTGAAGATGCCAAGGACTGAACCTTAGAGACACCAGTGATTGAATCCAGGGTCCTTCTGAATGTAAAGCATGCAATCTGTCACTGAACTATGGTCCCTTCTCAATGGTTATACCCCTTAGGACCAGAAGCAGCATATCTTTGGGTTTCAGTTAAAGGGAATGTCACTGCTGTATTCATGTCCCACTCTGGGCTTCCTATAAGCCAGTGGTTCTCAACCTGTGGGTCCCCAGATGTTCGTGGACTTCAGCTCCCAGAAGCCCCAGCCACTATGGTCAATGCTCAGGGCTTCTGGGAGCTGAAGTCCACGAACATCTGGGGATCCACAGGTTGAGAACCACTGCTATAAGCATTGGGAGCCACTATGAGAAACAAAAATCTAGACTAGAAGGGCCTTTGACTATTCTTATATCCCTGAACATTCAGAAATAATTTAATAACAAACATCATGTATGCTAATGACAGACCAATGTGTAAAAAATTAAGCTTGGGACAGAGTTTGATTTCATACCAGGTAGAAACAACCCAAGTTGGAATTTTTATAGATTCATTTCTTGATCACCATGTTAAGATTTTTTTTTTCTTGATATGAGAGATTAGAGTTGCACCTTATATATGTAGCTATTATGAAACTGTTCAAAAAGGAGGAAATAGTGAAACAGAGTTATCAGTTTAGAATTATTTAAGTATTTTTTTTTATTTACAAATTAT
Source organism: Iguana delicatissima (assembly GCA_948472985.1). Lineage (NCBI taxonomy): Eukaryota > Metazoa > Chordata > Lepidosauria > Squamata > Iguanidae > Iguana > Iguana delicatissima. The sequence goes on along the minus strand of CAOKZL010001004.1, from coordinate 105,395 downwards.
TTGCTTTACAAGTTACCTTGCTATACAAACTGATTCAGAAAAGAGATATGAGAAATAGATTCTTAGAAACGTGTCATCCTGCACTTTGGTTTTTAATTCAATTGTGCCACCCTCTATGAGCACAAAGAAATATTTCTATAGCTTGATAGCAGGGCAGAGGGGAAGAAATTGCATGCTAATCCTGATTTATGGTATTAAAAATGGGAATAAATCCCTTTTTTGTTGAATATAGAGTGGTTTGAGATGAGAGCCCAAAGGAATATTTGATTCTTCCAATTTTATGCAATGAAGCAGATTTGAACTGTACTTAACAAGCAAAGTTGCATTTAAATTGCTTTTGGGGAAAAATCATTTTTGATCTCTTTATTATATTTAACATAATGTGTTCAGAAATGAAATGTTTTAAGAACATAAAGTTCAACAGAGAAGGCTTGGCTTTCTGTTGCCCAAGACATAGTCCTAATATGCATCATTTAAGTCTAATGGCAATATATGTTGAGATTCGATCTACTGTAATATAGAGTAGTTCTATTCTTGAATATCAGTGTTGTCAGCAATTGCTGCTCTCTCTGTGATTATCTAAGCAGAAAGTTTCTGCAAGCAGCACTACTGCAGACTGCTTTTGACATTCTAGCTTTTATAGTTGGAGACGGTGATATTTTGCATTTAGAAATCTATATTTTAAAGTCAACGAATATTCACTATATACTTAATAAATCATTTCAGCATCTTGATAACTGTAATGCTTAAGGATATCCTGAACCGGTGTTTTAATGTTTTATTTATGGGAAGCCAACAAGCAGGTCATGAGTACATTTCTGGGAACAACTTAGAGCATGGGTTATGGCCTGTAAAGTCTTATACAGCTTGCAACCAGACTAGCTGAAATGCCTTATCTCCCTGAATGAGCTGCTTCAATTCCAACATCGTCCACAGGCATATTTGGTGACAACATGTGAGAGGACCCTGTCTACAGCTATTCCCCATTTTGGGTCTCTCTCCCATGGGACTTTCCCCCCTCCTCCTGCTCACAGGACATCTTTTTTATTTAAATGGGTTTGGTGGCTACAGAAGGATCTTTTAATAGGGAATGCTGTACTTTTATCCTCATTTTTGTTTAAAAGTTTTTAAACTGTTTTGCATTACTGCTGTTTCTTTATTTACTAGTATGCTTGAGTTTTAGCCATATTTTGTTTTATCTATGTGGTCAGCCACTTTGGGTCCCATATTAAAAGACTGGTGAAATATTAAGTGAATAAATAAATACAGGCTGCTGGGTCTCTCAGCAGCTTTTAGTACCACTGACCATGGTAGCCTGAGCTGCTTGTCTAGGATGGTATTTGAAGATACTGCTTCATAGTGTTTCTGGTCTTTTTGGAGAGGTAAACACAGAAGATTGTCCTGGAGGATGACACCATGGCCTTTGGTCTGTGAGGTCCCTTAGCATTTGTTTCTGTCTCTGTACCGTTCAACATATAGATGACAACTCTGGAATAGGCTGAGTGGAGTTTTGGGGTACAGTGTCAGCACTACGCTGATAACACCGAATACTATCTCTCCTTTCCATCTAATTCCAAGGAAGCTCCTTTGCTGCTAAACTGATTCCTGCTGTCAGTAATGAACTGGATGATGGTGAACTGACATATGCTTTGATTGTGTCAACTTGGATTACTGTAATGTCAAACCCCCACCCCATCTGTGGATTCTATACTCATGGATTCAACCATCCATAGCTTGAAAATATTTTTAAAAAATCCAAAAAGCAATAATTGATTTTGCCATTTTATATAAGGAACACTATTTTACTACGCCATTGTACATAATGGGACTTGAACATCCATAAATTTTGGTACCCATGGGAGATCCTGCAACCAAACCCTAGTGGATACCCAGGAACAACTGTACTCCACATGGGTAGCCTTTCAAAACTGCTCAGAAACTTCAGTTAGTTCAAAATGCTGAGGCCAGAGTGTTGATCAAAGTTGGTTAAGGATAACAAACAACTACTTTGTTGAAATAGCTTCATTCACTACCAGTTCATTTCTGAGCACAGTTCAAAATGTTGACTATGAGTTATGAAGCTCTATATATCTTATGTCCACACTATTTGATATACTGTATCCCCCCATATGAATTTGTCTGAGTTCTAAGATCTTGGCGAGGAGGGGGCGCTTTCTCTTAGTACCAGCACCATCACAGACCTTTGTGGTAAGGACATGGGAGACTGTCTTCTTAGTGGCTGCTTCAGCCTTGGAATTCTCTTCCACAGGAGACTGGGCCAGCCTCCTATCAGCTCTTGTTCTGCCAGTGGACAAAGACCTTTTGATTTGAACAGGCATTTGGATACTAACAGGTTGAGTAGGCTATACTTTTAATCTAATCATTTTTTTAAAATAATATTTTACACTGTTTTACAGTACTGATGCTTTAATATGGCCATTTAACTATTCTTTAATGTGCGCAATATATAAAATATTTATACACACACACACACTATATATATATATATATGCTACTCTACTACTATATACTACACACACATATACAATTTTAATTTTACGTTGTGAGCTGGCTTGGGTCACATGTCGGGAGGAATATGGGCTATTAAACTAATAAATAAATGACAACACAACACTTAGATGTCTGATTGAAGATAATAAGAAAGTATACATAGAATAGGATATTAAGATACTTGGAAATGTTCTTGTTTTTTGAGAAATTTTGAGACTAACATATTTAAAATGCCATATTTAGGACTGACAATTTTTTCTTCATAAAAGTCAGCAATTACAGAATCTAGACTATAATGTGCAACACAGAAGAGAAGATTTAACACATTACCCCAGAGTCTCTAGGAGGTAACTCATTCCTCTTTTGTTAAGAAGTTATTACAAATATTTAAACTGTAATGGGAACAATACAGTCATCTATGAGTGATTAGTACAGAGCAGAAGTGCCTTTCTGCTCACAGGGTGGCATGTCTTCTCCAGAGGCCCCCAGTATGTCTGCAGAAAGTTCTCCAGGTATAGAAACAATGCTGGAAGTATTGCAACTGGTGACACTTTTTGCCATGCAGTATTCTGGACTGGATATATTGGATGCAAAGCCCACTTGTTTCTCTAGGATCAGGTCCATTAAATATACCAGTATGGAGCTACAGAAGTTATATTCCCTTCCACTGGGGGAAAAAAGCATTTTTTTTAAAAAAAAAAAAGAAGAAAGGGGCAGAAGACTGAAAGGTATCTTTGCCCTCTAAATCTTGCATCTCAGCCAGAATAGTCAGCAGAGCTTTGGAATTACTGGGTTAACAGTACCCAGTTCTCACAAACAGGATTGGGCTCTTCATTTCTCAGGGGAGAATGCTGATGGGTGGAACTAATCATGCAAGGACTAGAACAATTTCATCTGATAAACTTCGCACATCTACACAATGATCTTTAGTATTGGTTCATTGTTGACAAATGGTGGCAAATAAAATAATCAGAGAAGAATCCCTCTTTCAAAAATAGAGAGATGATGAGACATTGCAGGGGAAAAAAGGTTAATATAAATATACATCTAACAAAATGTCTGCTTAGATAAAAAACTGTAAGGAACAAAGTGCCAAATCCTAAGAACTAAGGCACTGCTACACTCAGAGAGTTGTTTATCCCAGGCACTTGAGGGTCTCTAATGGAAGAAGAGGTTTGCCTACCCATCTGCTGATTACTGTATTCATTCACTGTTCTTCCCCGACCCCATGTCCTACACATGTTGCCAGAAATGCAATCACCAGATCTTGCCTGAAGAAATGAATCTCCTTCATTTGAAATGACATTCCATTAAGCCTGTTGATAAGCAGGAATTCAGTTTGTCAGTAATGAAATATGCAATGAATGCTAAATCTTAATTGTGAATAACTAGAAGTCATTGCCTAAAGAAGATCTGCGTGTGTGTGTGTGTGTGTGTGTAATTAAAATGAAAACGAACTACTCTTCTCCTAAGCTTGTCCTGGATCCAAGAAAGTTCCAGTTAATCATTGAAGATATCTGTCTGTCTGTCTGTCTGTCTGTCTGTCTATCTATCTATCTTTATAGAGAGAGAGAGAACTGTTAACAAACAGAACATAAAAGTATATAACAAGAGCAAAATGTTTTGGCTTTCACTTTCTTTAGAGATTGTTAATGAAAGCATCCATTTTGAACCAGTCAAAACCCTTTGTTAGAAAAAGTGCCTTCCCCTGAAAATTCACATATTTGTGAGGCTTGTGGTAAAATCAGAGAAATAACATGAGAACAAAACTAAAACTCTCTCCTCTCCTTCTGCTGGCAGGAAAAGACCCTTTTATTTTTATTCAGAAATGTCTTTGGCTTATAATTCATGTAACAGGGAGGTCGTTAAATAGAGTTGTGCTTTTATCTTTTTTACTATTTTTTAATTGTGTTTTATATTTGTTTAATTTTATGTTTTTAACAAAACTCTTGTTTTAGTTTTTAAACTTTTGTACAAATGATTTTTAGCTATACCTTGCTTTTAAATGTTTTTATGCCACCTTAGATCCTGTGCAAGGAGAAAGGCAGGATATAAAACAAATAAATGAGCAGATTAATCATGGTGTTCCAACGTTTGGAACCAAAATACAGAAACAACAACAGTAAGAATACGGGGAAAAAAACTTTTCTCTGTATATTTTGAGGAATACAGATATTTCTATTTGGCTGCAGAATCCATGGCCACTCATGTGCCTTGCATGGATATTGCTGGGTCCAATCAGAAAAGATCTTGTGCCACTGAAATTCATCCTTCCTAATACTTAATTAATTAGATCTGTTTTATATCTACCCTTCTTCCAATATAAGACCCAAAGAAGATTATGATATAAATTAAAACAAACTAGCTAAAACAATATGTGATGTAAATATTTTTAAAAGAGAAAAAACAAGTTAAAATATCTAATATATAAAAGTCACAGTTTGTGAGTTTGTAAGTTTTGGAGTTTGTTTGTGTCAGGCAGGTGAAGACCTCATATGATTGGGTTGCCTGGGAAGATTCTATGGGATCTTGGGATTGGGGCTTTAGGGAGGGGCCTTTAGAATTCTCAGCCAGAGAGCTCTTGGGCCTGGCCAGTTGCTATGGAGATGAGGCCTAGCACAAGGAGAAGGCCAGTGTATTCCCTCAGAAACCAATCCTCTGTATGTTAACAACTCTGAATACACATTGTATTGGAGACTATGGGGAAAAGTTACAGGTACTTGGCAAGACAGTTTGGGGAATTACAGACACAGGATCTCAAACCTATGTATTTCAATCAAATCTAATTCCTAAAGTGAGGTAAGGTAATTTTTAAGGTATTTCTAACAAGTGTTACCTATGAGAAAATAAAATCCTCGGCAACTCCAGGTAAATACACTAGTTACCTTTAAAACATTAACACAATTAAAACACGTAAAATAGGTATTACGTATTAAAAACAGCAAACTCAATGCACATTCTTGTGCTCCAACAAGTTAAAGGCTGAACACCTGTTTAAATAAGTGGGTCTTTGCTTGCCAGAGAAAGGAGAGCAAAGGAGGCCAACTGAACTTATCTGAGGAAGGAGTTCCATAGCCTAGAAGCAGCCACTGAGAAGATTCTCTCCATGTCCTCATCAGATGAGGTGATAGTCTGACTCTAAGATGCAGAGGACTTTGCATGTATACCTAGCACTTTGAATCATGTCTGGAAATGGACATTAACAATACACCTCTGTTCTGTTAATGAGTGTTAATCCCTAGGTCATTTCCGCACTAGACTGTTATAGTGCTACTATTCCGTGGAATCCTGCGTTTTGCAGTTTAGGAAGGACCTTTGAGGATCCTCTCTAAACTGCAAAGCCCAGGATTCCACAGAATGTTAAAAGTAGAATAATAGCACTACAACAGTCTAATGCAGAAATGGACCCTAGTCATTAACAATCTATATCATTTCTACTTATGTCAGTAACTGATGAGTGTCTGGTACCTGTGGAGCCCTGGGGGTGCAGTGCTTAAATGCTGGTACCGCAGCCACAAGGTTGTGAGTTTGATCTTGCCAGGCTTCAGGTTGACCCAGCTTTCCATCCTTCCACAGGTTTGTAAAATGAGTACTCAGCTTATTGGAGGTAATTAGCTAACACATTGTAAACTGCTTAGGGAGCACTTAGCTGCGAAGCGGTATAGAAATACACATGCCATTGCTATTGCTATTTGCAGGATGCAAAATCAGGCAACCCTCCCTTGGATTTGGTCCAGACTAATTTACCTAAGGGTGCTCCTTCATAGGTGTGGGCAATTAAATATCACAACATGGAAGAGTTTTCCACTTTAGAAGTGATTCGTTTCATGAGACATACCATGCACAGAAAAATGGTATCTTTGAATACTACAACATACATAGATTACTATGTCAATGTAGATTTATGGAAGCATGCAGAAATGACATGTACCTGTATTCACCAAATGAACTGAGGTATCTGCAGAAATAATTTATGTGTGATCAGCTTTAAAAAAGTTGTCTTTTTTTACTGGTATACATATGCTAGCTTGGCAGACATAACTACAACAGCATGAGAATTACCAAACTGCTTGAAAATGCTTTAACTTGGAAATTTCAGGTGGCCACTCTATTTATGCAGTTTACCAGGATCGACATTAGTTGGAAGGAAATCATGTTTGATCAATGGTAGTACAAATAAGAATGTTATTTATGCTTTTGAACTGCAAAATAACTCTAACAATTTCCACAATTAATTCTACATATTCTACATATGTACTGGTTAAAATTATGGCATTAACAGTTCCAAAAATTCTGTGTGTCTTAAAATTACAGTCAGCACTCCACATCTGCAGGTTTGACTTTCATGGATCTGTTCCTCAGGCACTCCTTTTCTGAGGGAATCTTCTGTCTTGGTGCCTCCAATCAGGCTGTGCAGCCCTTTAAAAACTGACCTCTGGTCCTCTTCTCCTCCTCCACTGGAAGCTGCCTGGACAGCTAAGAATGTCTTGAAGCCCAATTTCTCAGCACCACAAATCCTCTCCCGATACCCCCTCACCCAAGAAAGGAGATTGGTGAGAGAGAGAGGGAGTACAGGGTAACCATATCAAGCCATCCCCTTTCCTTCTTTCCCTGACCTGGTTTGGATGTGTTCTCCTCAACATGTCTTGGCCTTCTTCCCACAGACACAAGCACACCTTTTGACATTTGAGATTTTCCCCCTTCTTAAGGGTCCTGCACCCCTAACCCCAGCGAATGTGGAGGACTGACTATATACTAATTTTGTACCATTTCCCTTTGTTTTATTTTTCATTAATGTTTAGTGATATGGTTTACTAATGCACAGAATAAATATGACCTCCTATATAAGCTCTTCCTTTAATATAATGACTGCTAATTAGATGATGATTACTGGTCAGCCAAAAGCCATTTTTTCCAACAATTTCACAGCAGAAGTGTTATTTACTGTAGTGAATAATGAAATACCACAAAGCAACTCTAGGGTAATATTAACCTGACAGATTTGCAGTAACAGCATTTTCATTATAAATGTGTCAACACTTATTTCTTACAAGAGATGTCAACAGCAGACAACAATAATCATCCATTTTCAACATCTCACAGGTGGTTAGCTGAGCAGACTTTTCTCAATGTAACATTATAAGAATTTGCTCTCTCTGTACTTTACAGTGAAACATCAGACATGTTTGTGATCACTCAAAACCTAGGGAATAACAATAACTTCATTTTTATAGCTGTCCCTTTAGAATATGTAGGCTACATTACATTTTACATCTGCTTTATCAGATGAAATGGATACTAGCCCATGAAAGCTTGTGCTAAATTGGTTTTAGTCCTTAAGTTCAGTGCAATCTTATTTCCTAAGCAACCTAATTATCATTTTAAAAAAACATGTGCATGAATATATGCAGGTTAGGTTAAAATTGTATTTCTCCAAAAATCCACAGTTCTAACCACACTGTCTCTCAAAATGTACCTTGCTAAGCACTGTTTAAACATATTTCAACAAGACTTCTGAGATAAGGACCACACTGGAACATTAGAGAAGCATGAGATCTGACAGATAACTGATTCTAATCTGCAAATTACTCCGGGAGGTACACATCAGGTCAGTCTGTATGGAAATTAACACAGATTAGATTCCTTCAGGATTGCTGGGTTTTTGTTTCAAGAAGAAACTTACTGATAATCATTAACATTATCATTAAAATAAGATAATCAGATAAGATTGAGATAATCATTAAGCTGTATGGAAGCTGGTATTTGGAATCCTCAACCAAAGGTCTTATATGGATAAGCATAAGATGTTTATTAGAATGATACATTCTAGGAAGAGAGAAAGATGGAGTGTTCTGTTTCTACAAGTAGTAGAGGAAAAGAAATACATGAAGGGAACTGGGAGGAAAAAAAGCCTGAGTGTATCAATCCACAGGTGGAGAAGAAGCAGGTGGGGGCAGAGAAACACAACAGTGAAACCCTTTCTATCCATTTCTACTTTTATTGTCCTCAGTGTCACTTAGTTACTTGTGCAAGTATCATTGAACATGTGAGAGCTTCCAAAAATAAGGAGGAGGGAAGACCTCTATGTGAATAAACAAAACATTAGATGGTAAATGGTTGTAGCAACATGCTGCTTGCATTAGATTCAATAGCCAGCATGCTGCTGGACCCATCCCATCCCTATCCCCATCCCCATCCTTATCCCCTGAAATACAAGTATGGGCATGGGTTGTCTGAAGTAAAGAAGTTTATACGCGAGTAGATGGTGGAATGTTGGCATATCTGACTGGAAGTTCCCATCATGTAGAAACATGATGTCTCTGGACATTATTGGACTTCAGCTCTCAGAAGGTCAGAAAGTCTAGCCAACATGGGCAAATGGGAAGGATTCTGGGAATTGTAGTCCAACAGCATCTTGGGAACCAGATGTTGACCACTATTTTAGGAGTAGCTATTATCATAATTTTTAGAAAACCTAGCAAAATGTATCACAGAAAAGGAACCCATTAAGCACTATTTTATAAACAGTTATAGCAATCTTACTTTAAAAAGAAAAGAAAGCAGACTAGAACAGAACAGAATACCACAGAAAGAACAGGAAAATCTTGGCTTGACCGACTATATCTTTTTCCCATGTATGTTTTCACTCTAAACTTACTCTGAAAATTAAGGTTCAAGAGTGTACCACTTAACACTTTTACAAGATTTCTACAGGTTTTCCACTTTCATTTGGGTTGCAGTTCCTTATTTTATTACTATGTATCTTCAAGCTAACTCCAATTTATGGGAATCCTCAAAGAGTTTTCTTGGCAAGATTTATTCAAAATAGGTTTGCTGTTGCCTTCCTCTTAGGCTAAAAAAGTATGGCTTGTCAAAGATTACCAAGTGGTTGTCCATAGCTAAGCAGGGATTTGAACTCTGGTCTTCCAGAGTCTTAATCCAAGATTCAAACTGCTATATCACACTAGCAAAAAATCATCCCCTATTATTTCTGAAGATCTTCCCACTGCACCAAAAGATTAGATTGTATGTTCAGAATTCTTATCCATGTAGACTTTCCAAATTATTTGGGTTCTAATGTAACAACAAAATGATACTAATTTGTTGCCTAGAAAAGTGGCAAAGCAAACATATATGTCCCATTAGGTTATCAGTTTTAACATTGCTCTATACTCTTTTATTCCTACTTTGAAGTGCTGCTTGATAAATTTGTTATTCTAAACAGGGCACCAACTGCAACTCCTCATTTTTTTTTTAATCCAAAGCAATGGCTGATGCTTTGATATTGTGCACGCTACTGGCTTAGCTGCATTTTTGGTTCTGCTACCATCATATTGATTGTAGGCCAAAAAAACACAAAACCTATATCATGTTTTAAAATCAACAACTGATATGGGGGCAGAGAAATAAATGTCCTCTCTGCAGTGGGTTGCAATACATCACAATAGGCTGAACCAGGTGACATGCTTTGTGGCACACCCACCCTGATCCTACTGAATTATTCTGAAAACAAGAGTGGTCAAGAATGCAATACACTCTTGCCAAATTTCAATTATGCCAGCGATAACCACACAGGGACATTTCAGCTGGATTGTACCAGGACAGTTCTCCACAAGATTTTTTTTTAGAAAGTTCACTTTTGCAGCGCAGCAGAAATGCAAAAATGTCAACCTATTGTCCCTAAGGGATGAGTTAATTAAAAGAGAAGATAATACGGACACATTTTTCAATATTCAAGCCAATACATTGTTGGCTTTATTCCCTTATTGAGCTATTTGTGTAAATCAGATTATGTATTTAGATTTAATTTGTCACCTACCTTTGAGGAAATTGGCAAGTGCAATTAAGGAAGTCATTAAAGAATGTTAAGAGTGTGGATTTCCAATTTCTAGCTCTTGTTTTTAATAGGTAAGTATAATAACCTTACTCACACTTAAGAGCTAGTATTACTGTTTATGTAGAACAAGGGTGAAGAAGGTTGGTTCTCTAAACATTGCTGGACATCAGTCATTTCGTCCCAATTCAGTCCAGCTAATGGCAATGCATGATGGGAGTTCTGATTCAGCAATATCTGGTGGGCCACACATATTTCACCCCTGATTCAAGATTACAACTTGAAGGTTTAATTTGAATGTACAAACATTCCTCTGTTCGGCCAGAAAAAGAAAGAGAGTTTATATAGGTTGCATGCACAAGTGGAAAAAATCTTGAGGAAACAAATCTGTTGAAGGTTCTTAAGAGGAAACTGCTGCCACTGCTTCTCTGAGCCCTTCACCTACCCAAGCTTTGGGTAGCGAGGGAGCAATACTCTCACTACAGGGTGGATGCCATCAGGTCCTCTTTCTCCAAATGTCAGGGATGTAGCTATTGGAAGGACCAAATCGGGGAGACTGCCCTCCAAATAAGAATTCTGATTCCCCCCATGACATTTTCCATCAGTCCTCCATTTCCTAGTGTTAGAGTAACTTTAAACATCAGTTGAGCATTCAGAAATATAGTTTGGGCAACTACAGAAAAGGGGCAGGCAAGGTGATGAAGGGAACATGAATGCAGCAAGTTCTAGGTATGACCAATTTTCAGTGTCATACTCTGTGCAAAGCTGAACATTTATGGACCAAAGGATTTTGTTTTTTTTTTGGAGGGGGGATGAATTCTTACTCAAGAAGCACTGCACTCCTAGACCCCCGTTAAATGTGGAGTCTGTATGGGTCAGTGTGACATAAGTTACATTCCTTTCTTATTTAAAAATTTCTTCTTGCTCTTGCTCTTCCTCCTCCTTGTTTTGAGTCAGGTTCTGTGTGTTCTGGAAATCTGTATGGATTTTTCAACTCCCTCTTTTTTTTTAAAGAGAAATATTTTTGTATGCCCTTTAAAAGTGCTCAAAGAAATAGTTGTGTTAGTCTGTCACAGCATCAAGAGGAAAAACAAAGCAGGCTGAAGGATTTTAACGACACCTTTTAGACTGATTCATTTTTGCATTAGCTTTCATGGATTTCAGTTCACTTCTTCACATGCACTGATAGAATCTAAACCACAGGTATCAAATCACAGGTATAATACCAGTTCCATAACTGTGGAGGTGGAATCAGAGAATTACAGCATACCTGAAGTCATTACATGTGACACTGTCCATAAACTTTCAAATAAAAGTCTATGATACAGATCTGGTCTGTAGTTCTGAGATGTGAGAACAATAAATCTGCTTAGTGAGAGTTAGTGTCCTGGAAGTTAAAAACAAATGCTGAGGATAATTCTTTCATTATATGCCTGGTTGTGACACAAGGATTGATATTAACTTTATATGAAGTTCATATTGGAAGACAAGCCCCCAAAGGTGTCCCTGGCTGTTGTTAAATATCATACAGAGGTGGCCAGGATTAGAGCTCACTGTGTACCAGATAAAAGTTGTCTGTAACTGTTTTACTGTTTTGATTTTTGCTCCTGAATGTTTTGTCCCTTTTGATCTTATGCTTGAGGGGTTTTTTTTCCTGTCAGATCTATGGATTGCAATAAATTGATGCTGCTGCTGCTGCTGCTGCTGCTGCTGATATTAACTCCATCAGTATGTCTGAGGAAGTAGATTGAAATGCATGAAAGCTCATGTTAAAATAAATCAGTCTTAAAGTTGCTGCTAAAGTTGTTTTCCTCTTTTTCCTTTCTCCTTCTTTTTAAAAATGTGTGAGCCTTTGTTCATGCTTTTGCAAATTTTCACACTTTTCAACTTTTTACAGTATATGCATTTTTAGAGTTCAGTGCTTCACAGGCACAAATTTTTCTACCCCACCCCCCAAAAAAATGTCATTCTGAGTAATTTTTAGGCTTGGGAAGTGTATGTTTAATAAAGTCAAACTGAAATGCAAAGCAAATGCACTTCTCACCCACTTTTTTCCCCAGGTAGAACATTCCCAAGACCTCTCAGCAAGAATGCCATATAATACAACACCAGTTTCTCAGTGAAAGGCTAGGACTAGTTGTTCCAGTGCTAGTTCATCCAATAAGAAAAACATATTTGGTTCCCTTAGGAGACCCACAGCAGAAGTTTGTTGAGTATGAATGGGGTGCTACCCTCTTACTTTCTCACTGAAAGGGATGCGAAAGGACTTCTAGTTATATTAATGATCAACCATGAAATGAAACCAGACACAAAAAATTAAGTTGCATTGGCCTAGAAATAGAGCAAAAGTGGGGGAGGGGAACCTGATGAAGGGCCAGCTGAGGCCAAGTGTCAACCTGTGACTATCTCCTCAGCCTTGCCTTGGGTGAAACACCTCAGTCCCAAAAGTAATCCAAATGTTATTGGTTGCTCCCTGACTCAACATCACTGGAAAGTAACTCAGGAAACTCTCACCTATGGCACAGGGCCCTATAAGTGAGAACTCTGTTCCCAGGTTAGCCTCCTTCCCCACCCACTGAGGATGCAGGGCCCTAAAAAGTGAGTTCCAGAGCCCTACCCTACACCAAAAAGGGGGTGCCAGAAGGTGATCACTAAAGTTTTATGTTCTCCTCCTGCTATCTGCCAAAGGAAAGACTATTTAATGGCATTGCCCTAAGCCAGTTGTCCTAGTCCTGCAGCTATTGTATGAGATAGGCAAAAAAGAGATAAAAAGGGGGGGAATCCTATCCATCACACAATGAACAGAGGGCAGGAGGGTGGGTCATGCTGAAACAGTCAAAATGGGCATATGAAGGGGTGACCTCCCCCAAATAGTCTCTTATCCTGCCCCTGTCATGTGATGTAATCTAGTGCCAAGTGGCAATCACCTACCACACTAATCTCTGTTATGGAGGCCATCAAATAGTTACCTTCTCCTGCAGTGTTGTGCACTGTGCATTTTTTCATTTTCGGCTTGAAGCCGAAAATCTGCGTGGTCGCGCGTTGCTCCGGGGCCCTGCGCACACTTACCTGGCATGTGGAGCCTTGGGAGCCGGGTTCGTCGCGCTTCCTGTCCAGTGCAGGCTGGGAAAGGTCCCAGGCTGCATTGCAAAAGAAAGAGGCGGGGCTCTCGCACGAGCAGGAAGCTCGTGCGGAGCTGAACAGGCAGGGAAGTGAGAGCCTTCCTCTGGAGGTTGCTTGCGCGAGCCCTGCACCCCAGCACCATGAAAGGGTAAGGTGTGAAAAGGGTGTTTGTCATACTGTGACTATATTATATATGTTTGTGTATGTGGGGGAAACTCTCCTGAAGATCAGGAGAAAGATGAAAGCTTAGATTGACTTTAAAATTTATTTTTCATTTTTGCAAAGTGTCAAAGCATCCTTCCCAAACACACACTTAAAAACAAAGCCAAATAAGAACTAAGAGTGTGAGCCAGCCAAGTTACAACTCTCATGTGGATAATGGTGGACATGAAGGCTTTGGTCTCTCCTGATTAGAACTATGTGTCAGCTATTTTGAATGTGTCCCTTCTCCTTGTATCAGGCAAACATTATTGGAACCCTCTCTTCTGTAGCAAGCACGCGCTCTGAAATGCATGCAACCCATTAAATTAAATTAAATTAAAAACAAATAACTTTCATTGTACATGTTCATTCAGTGGAGAAATGTAGACTCAATTATTGACCCAAAATGTTTTTTGTCAACAGCTTCCTGCTATATATCTAAAAAGCTGTAGGCTTGTATTTTTTTCCTTAGATGACACAGACAGGGAGAGGAAGAGGGAGAATAAGAATGAAAGAGGGTCTGCTGTTAGACATTCTCACATTTGGAAGCCTAATAGTATCTTTTCTTCAATGTACATATTTACTTTGCTTTAACAATGTGCTCTTTGCTGTTGATGGGTATACCCCAACCATTTCTTGTCAGGCTAAAGTTTAGATCTTACTGAAAAGTAGGTCAACACCACAGCTTTCTGTGCTTCTATCAAAAGGTGTAGGAACTGCTAGAAAATGTTGTTTTGGATGGCATGATCTTTAATATTTAACCACTTCCTCATACATAAATTGGCTCTGAATGTTAGATGACTGCATTCTTTCTGATGTAATCTCCCGATCTTGTTTTGTTACCTCAAGCAACCTACATTTCTCCCACTTGTATGAAGTGGATCGGTTTTGAAGCCACTGAAGCTATCATGTTTAGAAATTGTGTTAAATCCTTAAAGTGCATATTGTGTTCATGTACAGTGCTGGAAAGAGGGTTTTTTAGAAAGAAAGAAAACAAGGCAGGCAGGCAGGCAGTTCCCCAGAAATTTCTCCATTGCACAAAATTTTATATTAAAATTACTATTAATCCATGTTCAAGGAGAATCCCTGGATGCCTTGAATACAATACAGAATAGCTTGATCTCTTATGACTTTCAGAAACAATAATATGATGTTCAGATGCCCAAGCTGAGAATTCAGATCAGCAGGGTGACAGCAAGAAAAGAATATGAGGAGGCACCCCAACCTGCAGAACATTTGTGAAATAAATTCACTTCAGTTTAATTTGTCCCCCCCCCCACGTTGGGTTATACAGGAAATGTGTTGCCTATATAAGCCACATTTATTCAGCTTAGATCTCTTACATTTATAGATATAGTTGTCAAAACAATAGCCTGCCACTATTTTAATTGTGCAGGGCACTTATTATTGGCAGAGTTTTAAAGTAAAAAAAGAAAAGAAAAAAGAGGTACTTAAGAGGTAGCACTATCTTGACTTATTTACACATGTATATTTATGCACACACCATGATAAAGGAATGGAACCCACGTTTCTTGTAATTTAAGCTCTTCTAAAAAGGAACAGAGCTGAATCTACAAAATTTGGAATAACAATCGTTGAGAACTTTTATGTGAACCTATCTGTTTTTTTGCAATTTAATCTCAGTAGATGAGTATCATACTGAAACAATAGTAAATTATGGTTGTGTTTATCCAAAAGACTTCATTTTAATCCTGTTCAGGTGATTACAGAGAGCTTTTGCACCTCCATTTTCCCAATATGTACAGGCATTAAGTTCACCTTTGGCCTCTGTAAGACTTACTTGACCTGGGGAAATGAAGTAGCAATGCTAAAATGGCATGGACTATCCAGACAGAGTATTACATTTTTTCATGGTTTGTGCTGAATATATCTGTATATTAGAAGGTTCTGCAAAACAAAATGCTGACCCATTTGAAAGGATGGGTGAATTCACATAAAACTCTTTCTTTGCCTAAATCCTCTTGATGATTGATTTCAGAAAGAAATTCCAGAAAGAAATTTCTTTCTGAAATCAGTCACCAAGAGGATTTACATGCTTTTTAGCTCTTGCACAAGGAGGCATCTAACCAAGCTGGATACTTAGGGATGGAAATGTGTGTGACGGTTGCTCCATCCTAGAACTTCAATAGCCACTGGAAGGTACATGCTGCCACTGTCCAGTTGGCATTACACAGCTCAGTGAAAAGGAGCAGCATTTAGCCTCAAAACTACCACCATAAGTTTGTTGCTGGATCTTATGTTGCAACAGGCTCCAACAGATTCTTGACCCTTCTCAATTAAGCAACCATGTATCAGTAGGCTGTGGAAAATAGACAAATGGTACAATCTCTGTCCAAGAGGTGGGGAGGGAAAGAGGAGATTGGGGTGAGAAGCAGAGGGAAAGATAGGCAGTGGAGGGAGAGAGAGTTATTTAACATGACATGGTTCATATTGTAGATTTCTGAATAGCAATTTAAACCTTGACAGTGGTTACATTCTTAACAATTAATAGGAAAATTCTGGGTTAAGAAATCCATAATTAAGGCAGGAAAAACAAAAGTTCACAGGTTTCTCAACTCACGATCAGATAACGAATCTTACCTCATAAGACTTCAACTATACAAAAGAGCTCTGTTAAGCATTTATCAGCTGCTTTTTTTTTGTGCACAGGTTATCTCTCAAACCAAATAGCACCCTCGTTATCTCCACACAGTAATATACTTGCTATATTTGGCTATCTCTTATCTTTCTGAAGTCAAGAGTTTCAAATGGGAGGTAGCTTATAAATTCTCTACGAATCTAAAATACTTCCCACTAAGGTATTTGGTTGAGTCATGGTACAATGCATACCTCATTCATAGGACCAGTTCTGACATTAGGCAGAGTGAGGCAAATGCCATGGATGGCATGGAAGGCAATAGCAGGAGCCATGCTGAGCATTCCTCCAACCACCTCAGGTGTTCCCATTTAAGTTACTGTAAATTAAAGCTATCCTGATAACATACTACAGTACATTGGTACTTCTTTCTTAAACTCAAGCTCAGTTTTAATCTCCATCCTTTACAAGCATGCACACAATTATGCTAAGCAATATTCCATTATTTCAATTATATATTATACACTGGGGAAATGGGGATTACTGATCATTATAATTGAGAATATAGTACTAAATATATAAAATCAGTATAAAAGAGGAAAGAAAGAAATCATTGCCATGAAAGGGAAACATAGATTATACTCATTATTTTAGGAGAGAAACTGGCTGATCAGTGGCAGTGTTTCAAGCTGTTAGCTTTGATTTCACATCCTTAAGGCAGGAACTCACATCACCACAGAGGCATATAATTGCAAGGGATTGCTTGGTTGAGTTGAATATAGTTAACTTGTTTCCAATTTTCTTGTCCTTGGGAATAAAAGCAGTCTCCTGTTGAATATAATAATAATAATAAAAAACCCACTGTGAATGTTGCCCTCTGCAGCTTATCTAACTGGAATTTTCAGAAAGGTTTACCTTAGGGAGTAAAATTACTTGATGTCACCCTTTATGTGTAGATGACAATGTATAGTAGAGAATTACAAGAATATTACTATGACATGTGCCTTTCAAACTGGGCACCCAACCGGCCTTACTACTTCAACTTACTCTGCAGAAAATAAGAATTTGTTGTTGCTGTTTGTTGGCCACTCTATGAATTAAAGACTTCTGAGTCACCTTATTATCAACAGCCTTGCTCAGACCTTGCAAACTCAGGACTATGGCTTCCTTGGTTGAGTCTACCTATCTATAATGCCATTTTCCTCTTTTCCTGTACCCTACCACTTTCCCAAGCATTACTGTCTTTTCTAGTTAACCATGTCTTCTCATGATATGTCCAAAGTATGATAGACTCAGATTAATCATCTTGGCTTTTGGGGAGGTTCAGGCTTGATTTGCTCTAACACTCATGTGGCAGACCCATATTCCTAACTGGACTGGTTTCACAGGCCCAATAAGGCACCTCAAGGATAACCTTCCACCCTTCAGATACAATGTTTGTGTATAAGGCCAGGGTCTGAAGTGTTCCCTCAGAACCAATTAATTTATTTAAGGTAGCACATTCCTTTTTGCTATAGTAACTTCAGATAATGTAGGCCAACTCAGTAGTTATAAAACATACCGTATCTTTGATTGTAGTAACATTAGAAACAAAGTATCTTGTCAAAATTCATGTAAAATGCAGTGTTGTTACATTAACCAGTTCAAACTTCTGATAGTTTCTGTGTCTTTTTCTCAGCTGGTGAAACACAACTTATCCATCCTCTCTGGCCAAAACTTCACTGAAGGCTGTCTTTACAAACAGATTCTCTGCCTTTTATATAAGTTCTATCATTCCCACACACACCACTGAGTTGGGTTTCACTCTTAAGGTACCACTCCTGTTGCCCAGGAACCCACTGTCAAGTTGCACTTGCATTCCAAAGAGCTTTCCCCAAAAACAACTTCATCATAAGCCATTTATTTGTCTAGCATGGTGCTGTTACCCTGTTAACTGCGGGCCCCGCAAGGGACTCCAAACGCGCTCAACTATTGGTGGGGAAAATTAGCTCAGAGCACAAGTTAGCAAAACGAGAGGCAGGGCAATGCAGCAGAATCTTTAAACCCAATGTCTATGGGGTCAGGCCAAGTCAAGAAGCACGCCAAATATGAAATAATAACTGTGCTTTTATTAAAGACAAGCAGACAGTGTATGCAACACACTCACACAAGTAACTATAGAAGATAAAGGTAGTAGCGGTATAGAGGAACTTTGAGAGGGATTATTGAATTGGGTGATACTACACCTGTCCGAAGCCTGGGGTAGATCACTGTGGAGGTCCGTAGTTGCGCAGTCTCAGACTGAGACTGAGGGGAAAGCTCACCAGATGAAGCGACAGCAAGGCTGGATGGAAGTTCAGAGCGATCCGAGGAAGGTCTCGGAATCAGGGGTTTTTATAGGGAAAATATGACCGTGGGCTAGTCTGTCCTTGGGGAAGAACAATGAGGTTTGGGCACAATGTCTCTGAAAGGTCAGAATTTAGCATGATTGAGTTAGTTCCAAATCAACAATGGAATGGCCAGTATGCAGATGCAGCGTGCTTGACAGTTAAGCGTCTAGCTCATCAAGTTCCCTGCTCGGGGCATGGAGTTCTTTGTATTAGCCTGCATCTTTAATGAGTTGTTTGTCTAGGGAGGTCTCCTAAAGCGAAGCTCTGGCTGAGTCTGGCCTGCCTGGGTGGAGAGTGGAAGGTTCAGCAGTTAATGGCCATGCCTAGTTTGATGCTTGTTCGGGGGCCTCACAAACACTCGGCCAACAGTGGCATAATGGGGCCGAATTGTGATATCAAAATGATATCTAATATGTTCCAAAGTAAGGCTAGTACGCGGCCATAACAGTGCCCTAGAAAAACAGAATGAGTTCATTTGGCTACAGCCAGATCAAAGAAAACTAAGGCCTCACAGCTCTTAAAGCACAGTCAGTACTTCCTTAGAGGTAGTGCTTTTGCTGTCATCATCTCCCTTGCAGGAGAGAATAAAGTTAATTGGCTACATTTTCCACTTTGGGAGAAGGCAACCAATGAGAAATATGGCACACATGAAGTGACCTTAATGGTGACAGGCTCAGTCACTGAGTGGGGTTTCTCAATCCATTTCTTCTATGGCACCCACCCTTCGCCCCATTTCAAGATGGGTAAATCCAGTCACCACAGTTAGCCCAAGTAAAAACGAGGAGGGTATGAGTATTTGTCAAGAAGAGCCCCCTCTCTCTTTTTTTCCCCCAACCTACTTGCTACTGTGCTGAAAGGGTGATTTTTCATGATTTTTTCTTGTTCACCTGACTATTTCAACCACTGTTTAATCCGGCATGCTGATATTTTATAGTTTTGAGTTAGGCTAATTGGTTCCTTATTCACAGGTTGTTTGTCTCCTTTTATTTGACTAATTGTACTTTTATTTGAGGTTAAATGGCACAATGGGTATGTAGAGTGTCCTTACAGTTGGCTGAAGAGAGGCCTTCTATTGGAGATGTATCCTTGGGGATAAGTGGACCATAATAAGGGCTAGGCAGTGGTACATGTGGCACACTAGATATGATCTTCCTCGGTGTACTCTGTCTGGGAATTTGGCTATGAAACATTAAGATGGTTCACTGATTCATATGCCCCACTGAACATACAAGTCTCATCCTTAAATTACCTTTATGGATGACTACTACCCACTTACTGTTTCAAATTAGCATCCACGTTGTATATTGGTTTTACTAAAATAAAATTAAGCACATGTTTAAATCCAAGTAGGTGGTTTTGTCTTAATCCCTATCTTAAATAAATTTGAAGCAATCTTTAAATCAACTTTTCCATTCTTATCTTTATTCTCAGGGGAGCAAGAGCAATGAAGCAGCTCTCACTGAGCTCATACACATGGCCCTCTGAACCACAATGTTCTGACTATTTCCTAAATTATTGCAATTAATACATCTGCATTTGGACTTGAATAGACCTTGAGCTGACTACTAACATAAAGGCTTGCAGAACAAAGGTTGAAAATATAACAACTAAATCAGAAAGTGGAATCATGCTCAGTTCTATTTACACAGGTGACTTGGAGGCACATATATACGCACATGTTAAGTGGAGCTTACAGCCTACTGTATGTTATTAGAACTGTAGACCACGCAATCAATGTACATATACATGGAACTACATCAAAAACACGCAAGAAAAAAGTTCTCCCTCCCCCACCTTGCACAAGAAACTCAGATCTTTTTCAAACAGCCTTATCAAAGTATTATTGCAAGGTGATTTGAAGCCAGTGTCTGCAAACAGGAATAGTTTTAGTATAGCTATCTCATCTTTCGGACACTCTCTGAAACATGAGGAAACCAACTTTATTTAACAAGCTGTTTAATTATACCATGTTGTTTTGGAAATTAAATTTTAGTTAAATTCGCTTCTTTTACTTTTCCGTGTCTTGCTCATTTTGTAAATTAGTGATTGTTTTTGGTACTTTTATTTATATTTTTATTTGCACCACTTTGAATACAGTAGTAGAAATGCTAACAATATTTTTTTGGAGAAACATGAATAATAAATTATTCGCATAAAATAAAATAAATATGGCAAACAATATATGTGCAAATTTAAAAATCAATTTCAGAAATGTACTTTTCTGCTACAGTTAAATCAATGTACACATGTAATGGTGCACGTTCTAGAATAAGAATACAAACTTGGAGCAGCAAGCTCAGCCAGGAAGTCCAGAAATAAAAAGGACTTTCAGAAAATGTAAATCTAAAAGATTGCTGCCATTTTGGTGAAACCAGATCTACAGGATCATCTAATCTGGAACCTTAACATTTAGGAAAAAATTCAAATACAAAGAATTTTGCATGCATTCCTATAAGAAATAAGCCTCAGAGTTACACACATGAAAAATTGGGTTTTTGAACAGTGACCTAAGTCTGGATTCAATATTGTAGCAGGGAATTAGTTTCTATGTAACTTCATATCTGTGTGCTTTTATTTGCATAAGAGGAACAAGTACACTTTTAAAGAAAGTATCACTCTTTAAAGAAAGAAATGTACTTAAAAAATCTTACTGGGCTAGTTGGCAGCAGATGAACTTATGAATTTAAGGATTTTGTATATGAAGGATCAAAGTATTTTGCCCTGAAAACATCCTTGATCAAAATAAATCCAATATCTCACTCCCTCTTTTTTTTTTTTTTGGTAAAAAAAGGAATTAGTAGCTAGCAATTTCTGAGTTGGAAAAGTAGCAAGAGGCCTGTCTCTTTAATATCCAAGCAAATGAGACTATGTAAAAGAAAATACTTTTCTTAAATGAAGAAAAGGTTGTACACAAAACCTATATATCAATAAATATGGAATTTATTGCAGAAATCAACAAGCCATATCAATAAGTATGAACCAGATCTTTCCTGAGATCATAAAAAAATGGTAGCTGAGATACTGAAAGTTTTTAAGAGATGAACTCCAGTGGCTGAAAATGTATGGTTATCCACATTTAACAGGATTCAAAATCTCGCTATATTGCATTATCAATATTGTTATCACAAGGCTTTTCCTGTAAGAGAGGTTACACTTCATGCTTCAAAATATTCATAAACTGATCAGGGCCTTATACTGCATAACTTAATTTACATCTGAAAATGAATCCCATAATTTTACAGACTTAATGGCTTGGGAAATTAGTATGGTGAGCAATAATTTGGTGCTGACCTTTCCTGAGCTACCTGTTGTTTCAATTGGTTTAGCTAGCACTACCTTTAATTGAATTTGTCAGCAATGAAAAATATGTCTTCTAACAGATGCTGGTTTAACATTTTATAATTATTGTTATTATCCTGCATATATATTTAGCAATGCAAGAAAACAGTGGGAGGTGAACAAAGTTGCACACCCTGACACAAAGTCAAACTACCACGGAGAGCAAGAATCGTAGGTCGCGAAAATCCTTTCTTCACTTCTTGAACAGGAGAGACTGACACACATTTGCCGTTCTGCAATTTGTAACTTGCAACTACAGGGAAACCCTAGTATGAATGTTTGCAAAAGTCAGATTCAGACCATTGCTCTCAGACAATGGCCAGTCTGATACAGATGGCGGCAGCTTGAGAAAGCACAGACAAAAACTTTTTTGTTTGCTAAGCTGCCTTAACTCTCATTTGGGAAGAATGGCAAGATATAAATCAAAATCATCATCATAATCATGGCCTCGTGCAGAAATGGCCATGTGTATCTGTCCTGAATCAGGAAAAGCTCAGAGAATGTTCTGTGTGCTGGGGAATACTTAATGCATTTCTCCTTGTTAGGAACCTATATAAATACCTCAAAACAAAGATAGCATGAACATAAAGATAATCCTATATGGAGAAAAATCTCAAGCCTACAGATCCTAAAAATACCAACTTAAGATTTGAGTTCAGGAATCCAGTTTGAGAATCTAAATCTGACAATGCAACCCATGGGTATGAATATTGGTATTCATAACAACTATACTATTATTACATACCACTTAAGACACGTAATTTTGCAGCTTTGTTGAAGAAGAAAAATACCCTACATTGAAATTTTAGCAAAATGCTTGCCTGGACCTGGGTAACAAATATTGTTGCAGTGGAGGGTAACTTTTTGAAAGTCTCCATAAGAGAGACCAGCTTGGACTGGTGACTGGCACCAGATCATGGCACATGTTGGGGTGGGGCACGAGGCTATTTAACTCTGGTTGCCCTGGCACATGTCCTCTTTGATCTTCACAGTTTGACCAACCCTTCTGCTCTCAGTGCAGTATGAGATTTATCTGATCACTTCAAGGCCAGAAAGGATTTTTCCTCCCTTTTACCTCCCACCCTCCAATCCCATATCTCATACTGTATCTGTGGGACTTGAACAATTGGTTTTGGGTGGTGTCAATTAAATAGGCTGTCATTTAACAGGTAGAAGGGGAAGAACAGAAGACTTTGGTGATCACCTTTTGGTAGCCCTTTTTGGTATGAGGTAGGGCTCTGAAACCTTCCCTTAATAGGGTTCTGCAACCTGGGGAGTTGGGGATGGAAGCTACCTTTGAGGCTAACCTGGGATTCAGACTCTCACTTATAGAGTTGTGAAACATGGGTGAGAGTCCCTGGGCTACCTTCCAATTAGACCAGGCCAGGGAACAACCCGTATCATTTTGACTGCTCTCAGGACTAAGGTGTTCTATAGGACAACATGTATTAGTGCAGCAGATAGTCTGCAGCAGAGGAAAGCATCACAACTCTTCCTGATGGGATTCAACATTCCATCACAGCAAGTTGTGGAAATGGACTCCCAAACAACAAATTCTACATAGACTATGCTGGGTAATGTATCCTGTGGGCTTGAGAATGAGCCCTCTGAGGCTATGAAGCACATAACCAAACAAAGAAAACTGAATTATGCAGGCATGACCCTTCTCCTATCCTAATAGACATAAAATAAGCAAGTTGCTACCAGAACGGTTTACTCCTTCAGTCTGTTTTGAGTTTCCTCTTGTATCCCTGAACTGCCAGGCCAAAGCACAAACTATTTAGCAGGACCTACTGAACATAAAACAGATATTTTTTTGTGGCACTGAAGAGCTGTCAATGCTTGACCATAATGCTGACAAGACTCTAGGATGCATTTGGCTAGTGGTAGGATCCACATTCACTACAGAAAGCATTGATTTGATTAATTATTTGAATAAAGGAAAAGCTTCTATGCTTATTTATCCTAGGTTTCACCCATATGAAACCAATAAACAACACCAGTTAATGAAGAAGTACAATTGCCTTTATCATTAATACAGTGATTCTGAAACATTTCATTAGTGAGATTCATCACGACAGTCTAAAAACCAACAACTCACTGGGACTCAAAATTCTCAATAGGATGTCAGTATTTGCTTGCAATGCCATGCTCCTTGACAATTTAACTAACAACATTGTTCTGTGCCTCCAGTTCAAAACTCAAATGTTTCAATCTCTCTCCATCACTCATTACCATAGTTTCACCAGCCAGCTAAATATTGCCTACCGAAGTATGATTTTTTTCTAATTTTATGTTTCATCAGCACCTAAATTACTCATGCAAAATATATCATGCAAAATTGTCAACTACTTAGGCTACAATTGGGCCTGCGTCTGAAACAACAATTGTGTTTTTCAAAAGTTGAGGGCTTTTACACCTTATTCAGCGATAACTTGGTTACAATTAAGTGGCTTTTATTAATGGTTAATTCAAGGAATTTTGACCATTAACATTTCCAACCAGAGATGATTAAAGTGATATTTTAATGAAAATTTAACTTACCAGTTTTTACTTTTCAGCGTTCAAAGATGACTGGAGGATTAGAAATTCAAGACTCCTCAAAATTTCCCTGTTAAAAAGTTCAAAATTGTTTAATTAATATTTATAGTCAAACACACACAAGAACATCACACAATCTATGTGCACACAACATATACAAACCATGTTTTAAAGAAGTATACCACAGTTCATAAAGCATAAATATCATCATATACATGGCTCAAAAGACATTTTCCAATTATAATATTTGTACTATAATCATATAATAAATGTCTTTAGCCATTTAATATCTCTTCTCACAAACCTCTCTACTAAGAATAATTCAGCACACTGTATTTTCTAATGTCAAAATATTACGTTTCTTAGCCATATCTATGCTTCTTTATTAGCAAATACCCAGGAGTTATTATCCATGCCCTCTATTGCTTATGATGTTAATCAGTCTGATAAATTACCTTAGTGGTTCATAAAAGCATGACTGTATTCTTGCTACTGGTGAAGCAAAATGCAGATTAATCTATAGCTAGTCACCGTCAAATACTCTCATATACTTTTTTCTAAAAAATAAAAAAAATCAAGTTTTTGTATAAGTAATGGGCAGGATATGCTATAAATAAAACTTGGTATGGGCTACTTATTCTAAACTAAGGATCACATTAGAAATGAATCATGAGCTGGATGGTCGCACCAGATTTGAAGCCTATATGACATTAACAGGGCATAGTATTTCCATGAAGTTCACTTTTACAAAATTCACTTCATGGATACATAGAATTATTCTGATGCAAACAACTACCACCTCCTTCTTAATGCACAATTATGAACTCCTGTACTTTGATCTCAGAACTATACCTAAGCTCACCATGACTTTCGGATTGCACTCTCTCCAATGGCCCAACATGGCTCTCTATGTTCCCAACCAACAATGTTCACAATATTTTTCAATTATGATGATTTCTTTTCATTTTATAATAGATTACTCTATAGTATAATATTCTAATTGCATGTTATTCTTGAAACATAATGTTATGGGGGAGGTTAAAACATGCAGAAATAATGAAAAGCATTCCCTTAGACTATGGTAGAATCCTCCATAAACATTCTTCTTTCCTCAGATTAATCCACATAACAGAACCAGCCTTCATTATTCCAACTATGTTAGGGTGTATGATTAATTAAATGACAACTGGACAAGGTAAGATTGTTATCTATAATTTAAGTATATGAGTTAAGCCATAATGCATAAATTAAATCTTGGAATGGGATCACTGATATCGACAATATGCTCATATTATTTCACTTTGTCACCTGGTAAGTCACACAACTTACTAGTACACTTCTCCCTCCCTCCCTCCCTCCCTCCCTCATTAACACTGACAACTGCTTTGGATATCTTTGTAAATCTCTCTCTCTCTCTCTCTCTCTGTATTGTGTATGCCCTCAGACTGCCCGTCAACCTATGTTGAATTTCATAGAGGTTTCTCAGGCAAGGAATACTCAAAGCCAGTTTGCCACTGCCTTCCTCTGAAATATACCCTAGAGCACTTGGTGTTCCTTGGTGTACTCTCATTCAAATACAAACCAGCCCTGACACTGTTCAGCTGCCAATATCACATGGGATATGGTGCCTTCAGGAAATTTAGGCCTGGTTAGGTTTTTTAAAAAAAAAATCAGAGTTGACGAATGCATATGTTAATGGCAAACAACTGACTTTCTCGGTGCCACTGTATACAATTATCTACACAATGTCCAGGACCCTTAAATGGTTGACAATATGAATTATAGCTCAAATGCAGCATAGAATGCATTGGTCCTCAGAATGTCAGATAAACATGAGCAATTCACCTGTACTTCAGAATTTTACAATAACACTTAATGATGTAAGAGATACTGTTTTGAAATGTGATCTACCAGGTTAAGTGTCAGACAGAGCATGATACATTGCTTTATATATCTGTACAATTCATACAAAGCCACTGTTGAAATACCATTTGAAGTGGCTTTCCCTAAGTAATCAAGAACTGATGAGCTCATTGCATTTTTTTGCTTGTTCAGGAAAACAACAAGAAGAAGCAACAACAATGATGATAGGACAGGAACTCAAGACTCAGCTAGTCCAAGGAGGTACTGGTACCAGCTAGACCCAGCTTCCAGGTGTGACTGAGCAGGAACTATTGGCTGTCTATTTGCTGGGACCATGGGCAAGGCAAGGATTAAAACAGCTCTCAGTGTATTGTTACTTATACTGGCTAGTGGAAAAAGAAAGTGTGATCATTTTTCGAGACACAGTTTCCATTTAATAAAGGGAAAAGGAATACTCAATTACATATGTTCTCTCATTACACACATGTGAAATGGCCTTAAAATGTTGCATGAATGTTGTGTTTTTTTAATAACACAATATAAACATTAGTATGAACAGATATAAAATATTTAATGTACTTTATTGCTCTGTGCTCCCATCATCCTTCTTTAACTCATCACAGATTTACAGCTACAGTGCAAAGCAAAAGAGGATGTGAACTATTCTAGCTAGTCTTCCTTCTCCTGCTTCTACTATAACATGAGAAGTAGCTCTATGAAATCCACTCACAATGTGATCTGTGAACCTTCAATACAAAACTGAATTCCAAACTGCATGCATCTCAGTTCCTTCTCCATGCAAAAGCATGAACATTATCAGCATCTTCCTCCTTCATGTTATATCATACTGGTGTATATACCCAGCATGCCCAGTATTTTATAGGTAATACTTGTTAGAAAGATTTGAGATCCTGTGTCTCTAATTCCCCAAATTGTATTATCCAGTACCTGTAACTTTCCCTCATATTCCCCAATCCAATTTGTATTCAGAGTTATTAACACACAGAGGTTGGGTTCTTGAAGGAATATCCTCCTCCTTGCTTCTAGGCACTGTCTCCATAGCAACTGGCCTATTCAAGGCAGATACAGTTGACTGAATCCATGCACCCGCCGGCTGAGAATCGTAAAGGCTCCTCCCTAAACTGCAAATCCTAGGATTCCATAGAATCTTCTTAGGCAGCCAATCATATGAGGTCTTCGCCTGATACAGCCAATCATATGAAGTCCTCACCTGACACAGACAAACAGACAAACTTTGGCTTTTATATATTATACACACATACACACACACACACACACACAATATTTTATATATCACCTTATATACAGGTGCTTTCCCAACACAGCCACTGGAGTAACTGGAGCATCTCATATTACTGCAAGTTAGGTAGGAAAGACATTCAGTTTTGCTAATGTTGTTAAAACAACTTGGAGGTTAATCATTTTATAGTTGCAGTCTTTAGAAGAGGAGGGAGAATCATATATCATCTCTGGATGTTACTGAATTGCAAATCTAGCAACCACTACAGACAACGATGAAGAACACCAAGAACTCAATAAAATCTAGAAGGTTATGCAACCCACACCCTTGCTTATTAAATATTAAAACTAAGATTTCGAATGGAATAATAATAATAAACTACCCTGTCTAGCTTCCTGTATTGAGATAATTAGTTATCCTTTCTAAACATTTGTTCTTTTGGCTTGCCATCTGCTTTACAAAACAACCCAAGCATTCATAGAAATAAAGTGTCATTACAACAAAAACAGGATTACAATTTGACATGATTCTTTCACTCTCAACAGTAACAATACTTTATGTCCTGTACACAATTATCATAACATTTGTTTTTGTTTTTGATTTTTGGTGGGTGTTCAGTAAACACGTCCAAAACAATTCCTTTTTCTTCAGTATGCAAATATTTTTCTTGAGTGTATAAATCATAGCGTGTCTCAAAACTTGTTTTTAACTGTTCCCTATGTATTGCCAAATGTTCGAGCTGCAACCTTGTTTTACTGTACAACAGATTGTAATATAAAATGGGTGCACTGATCCACTGCCACTAGATGACCCTCTGAGCCGCTGAATGCAGCATGTGCCAACCTCTTCCAAAGGATTTCTAGTCTTTTGAAAATGTTTTTTAGGATGTCCAGGGAGAGTTAGTGGACAGGGAAAACATCTTATCACCCAGTTCTTCTGTCAGAGACAGTAACATTAGCAGAGGTATGGGAGTGAACTCTGCCTTAACCACAGATACGGACTACAGTAGAGTCTTGGTTATCCAACCTTCGTCCATCCGACATTCCGGATTATCCGACGTCGCGGGTGCCTGGGGCGTGGCTGTAGGCATTTCCACGCCCCCAGACACGCCCCCAGACACACCCCCAAAATGGCGGCCGCCACGGGCCTCCGGATTAGCCGACATTTTCGGGTATCCGACGATCAGCCCGCCCGTTTATGTCGGATAACCGAGACTCTACTGTACAAGACAACCCATGAGGATTGTTTATACTAAGGATATGTAGAAACTTCTACTATTCTAAGTGGAAGAAGGGGAGAGAGAGATACTGTATTTGCTGGTGTATAAGACTCACTTTTCCCCCAAAAGGTACTGTTTGAAAATGGGGTGTGTCTTATATGCTGGTGTATCTTATGCACCAGCAAATAGTATTTGCCAATGTATAAATGGGGTGCATCTTATATGCTGGCAAATATGGTAATAAACAAGTGAATCAAGAACATCTTGATTTGAATGATGTGAAGTTATTTTGTTCAACTACTGTAACTTTGGTGCTCCATTTCCCCCCTCTTTCTTGTCTTTTTTAATTACAATGCTAAATGACCTTCTAACAACAGAAAGAATAGTGAGCTGTACCCAATATAATACTAGTGCAAAAAGTAGAAAAAATTGTGTTTTCCTAGAGGCTGCATGTTCTACAAGTACCTGTGGAAGCACAGTACTGGGACGAGTAGTGCAATTAGCCAGGGATGGAAGAAATGCCCAGCTCCACTTGGATTATTTCATGCATGAGTGCACTTAAAAGTCTGCAATGAAATCAGTATATACAGTCAGCCCTCCACACTTGGAGGTTTCATTTGGAGGTCAGCCCTCCACATTTGTGGGTTTCATTTTCACAGATTTGATTATTGTAAGTTTTTCCAGCCCCTTTCTCCCTCCCTAAGGTGCTTGTTTTGAAGGGAGGCTTCCCTTTCGGCAGTTCCAATCAGGCCATGCAGCCTTTAAAAACCCATCCTTGGTCCTCCTTCTCCACCAGTTGTTACCTGGCCAGCTAAGGATGCTCAAAGCCCAATTATTTTTACCATCACACACCCTCTCCCAATGCTACCACACACCACACCACACACAAGGAAGGAGATGAGTGAGAGAGAAGAAATATAGGACCACCATGCTGACATATCTCCTTTCCTCTCTTCTTTCCCAGTCTGGTTTGGACCCTGGATGTCTGTTTTTCCCACGATGCCTCAGCCCCCTTTATGCAGACCTGCACACGCATTTTGATATTTGTGATTTTTGCACTATTGCAGGGATCCTGTGCCCCTAACACTAATGTACATGGAGGGCTGACTGCATTTCCATGGGCACAATAATTTATACATTTTTGTATACAATTTCTCCTGCTCTATGGACTTTTATACGCCTTTTTGATTAGAGAACTATAATGCAAAATTTAGAGAACTGTGATAATGAAAGGACAATTACGTATCTTTTCCAGAACTATGCATTATACGAGTGTCTGTTAAAAACAAATGAAATTTGCAATTGGATTTAGCAGTTTTGGTGGATAGAACTGGAAGAAGGTTTGAGCTAATTGTAATTACACCACTGAATAGAACCCATTTTATCCGTGCATTCCTAAAAGCAGAAGAACTTTATTGAATATCCTAAAGCAGTATATGTAGTTTGAATTACACTTGAGAATTTCACTGTTAATTCCACCAAGCTTCACAGCCTTGATTTTTATAGTATTTCTTTAAAAGTAGATACAACACAGTGACAGTAAAAACTGTTTTTTATAAAAAATACTTCTTAAACCAATGATGGGGGATGGGAGGTAGAATGGTGAGGGATATCATACCCTCCAACTTTTCACAGATGAAAACTGGGACACTTGGCCAATCAACATCAGAGTATGGTCAAGATGGCAAAAGTTATTACTGAGGAAGACCACATCGGCTATGAGGGGCTGCAGCAATTTGCTCTTGCCTGGGTGTACTGGGAAGGGTAAGATTCTGCCGCCTTCCTGAGTTAATTGAATGCAAACAACTTTTGCACTTTGAACTCAGTTTAAATTTATATGAGAGTAGGGGCAAGTGGGAAATTTTGAAAGCAGGTGAACGGGACAACAGAGGATTAATCAGCACTGTCTCTACAACATTTGGACCATTTGAAGGTATGGGATATATATTATTTTTTAGAAAAAAAAGAACTTTTAGGATCGTGCCTTCAGTGAAATTAAAATCTTTATATCTTTAAACACTACTCTACAGTTGGGTAGACTGTACAATACAAAAATAATCTTACACTCCTTATAAAAATATGTCACATGGAGGTACAAAGATTTTGTTGTGTTGTAGACAAGAATAAACAATAGATGTATCATTCACTTTTCTGAACACAAAGAGAATTTTACACTATGAAGACATGAGCTGTTGCTTCTGTCTCCTAGAATGATATACTTCTATCTGCTGTAGATCAGAGAGTAGAATCCATACCTTGATATTACAGTAATAACATTTTATGTTGAGAAACATCCTTAAACCAGAAGGTAAAGCACCTCCCCCATTAATTAGTATAATTGATGCATGTTTTCTTTAATAAAACTCTTCAAAAGTAAAAATAATATGGGGATGCTTTTCACCAACTTTTGTAATTCCAATATATCTCTCCCAGCATAATGACTCAGCATTATGTAAGGCATACTGAAATATTTCACCTTGAATGAATTATTCTTCTTGAGACCAGAAAAATAAGCAACAGAAGTTACTTTAGGGGTGAACTTGTTTTTACCCCTGGCAAAATTATCTCTCTAAAATATCTGATGAACATTAGAGGGTAATTAGACATACGTTGGTTGAATCAGAACAAAAGATGGTGTATTCCAAAGGTAAAATGATGCGCAGATGTTTTAATCAGGAATGCTATAAAATCCACTTAAATAATTATTGTGCAAATAAGGTTTATTTTGAGACATTCCATATGTGACCACATGGTGTTAATTAGAAAAGAACTTGTGTGGGCTTCTGAAAGTCAAATTTGGCAGCTAGGCAGTTACTATAGTTATACCCACTATTGTAAAGTAATACATCAGTGAAAACTTTCTCTACCAAAAATAAGTGAATACAGTTATTGAACCAGGAAATACAGCTCCCTCTGAAAAACTGGGCATGACTGTTCGAAGAAGGCATTATCATAAAAATGGTACATACCAGGTTGCTTTTTAATTGTGATGCAAATTTACTTTTTGATTAAAGAAGTAAAATGCTTTAAGTTAATAAATACTGTATGGCAGTTCACTCCCAAGAATGAATCTTTTCCATGCATATTAAAATAAATGGGAAACACATGTTTCTCCCCCATTTTTTCCAGTAGTGTCTGTATGTGTGTGTATTGAACAGTTACAGATGAATAAACATAGGCAACTTCCATATTCAAGATCACAGTTTAGTTTTGATTGTAACCTTATTGACACAATCATAACTGCACAGCAATTTATTTTACCAGGCATCAGCTCCACGGGGAGAAGGAAGTCCATTCTACTGGCATTTAAAGCACGGATTAATGATATTTCCACTCTGTTTTTTTCTGTGTGTGTGTGTGTGTGGGGAGGATCTATCCAGGACAGGGCAAGTTACTTAGGCCATTTCCGCATGGGGCAAGGGAATTGCCCCGTGACGCTATTCACCAGACTTTTGGGCTCCCTGGTCTGGTCCACGCTTCTCTGGAGCAGTGCATGGCCGCCGCCTTGCACTGCTCTAGGGACGAAAATGGGGGCTTCCGATTGGTCGAGGGTCTCGACCAACCACTGAAGCTCGCCAGCCTAAAGCCCACCCCCAGCAGATAGCAGGCTCGCACCAATGTGAGCTTGCAAATCTGCATAAGGGAGCAGGCTTGCAGTGGCGTGCTCCGTGCTTTTGAAAGACCTGTTTTTAGCGGTCTTTCAAAAGCACGCTGGACAACCACTTGTGGTCATTCCGGAGCAGGCTGGAGTGCGGATCTACATTAAGTAGGTCCGACTCAGTCCGCTCCCAGGTGCAGACATCCTCCCTGGAGGACGCTCTGCCCCATGTTAAAAGCCCCATGTGGAAATGGCCTTGGTTAAGTATATTTAACTAAATAACTGATACAGAATACTGGCAACAGTATTTTATATCTATCTTGTAACTCGGAAGATCATGTGAAGGATCAATAATGGTTTCCAATCACTCTCAGAGAGTAAGAGAAGGCTGTGGAAAGCTAAACTATGAACTAAGGCACTATTGGATTGGCTAAAGGGAAGGGCAGAAAATATGTACCTTTGCAAGTAGTTTTGAACAGCCAAAACATAACAGAGAAGAACCTTGGACTACAGCTCCAACCATGGCTGACCATTGTCAATACCGGCTAGGACTGAGGGAATTACAGTCCAACAATATCTAGATAACAATATGATCCCATTCTACTCTATTAAATCACAGGCCCCTGCACTGTCCCAAATTAGGCTTAGAAATTACTAGTGAAATGTGTTTAGCAAGCTTTTGGGATGAGAGCTTTTCCTTTTAGACTTGCAGCAAGCATTTCAGTTCCTGTTTATTAGTTGTTTGGATAATAGTGACCTAGCTGAACACAGTAATGTACATGGCAGGGAGTTAGGGCTGGCTAATGTTTGTAAACTCAGCTGAGTTTTGGCATAGGAAGGATGTCCTTCCTACTTCCTTAAAGGTGACTGTGGCCATTTCCGCATGGGGTATTAGAAATGGTGCAGTCTATCCTCCAGGGAGGATGTCTGCACTTGGTAATGGACTCGGTCCGGAGTACTTAGTGTAGTTCCACACCTCAGCTGGCTCTGGAATGACCCCAAGAGGTCATCCAGCGTACTTTTGAAAAACCTGTTTCTTTAGGTTTTTCAAAAGCACAGAGCGGCCAGTGCGATCCTGCTCCCTTGTGCAGATTTGCAGGCTCGCACCAATGTGAGCCTGTGATCTGCCGGGGGTGGACTTAAGGCTGGCAAGCTTCAGCAGTTGGTTGAGACCCTCGACCAACCGGAAGCCGCCATTTTCATCCCCAGAACAGTGCGGAGTGATGAGCACGCACTGCTCCAGAGCAGCCTGGACCGGACCGGGGAGCCAAAAGACCCGGTAAGTAGCGTCACGGGGCGATTCCCTCGCTCCATGCGGAAATGGCCTGTGACATCATGGACTTTTGGTGTAAAATTTTGCATGTCTGTGTGAATGGGAGGTGTGAGAGAATGGAATATTGAGAGTGAGAGATGACTGGTAGAATTATTGGATGTTAGGATGACAGCTGATATATTTACTTAGGGACATTTCCACCTTATCACTTTCAACATCCTGTGGAATCCTGGGGTTTGCAGTTTAGGGAGGAGCATTTAGACTTCTCCGCTAGAGAGCTCTTTGGCCTCAGTAAACCAAAAACTCCAGAATTCAACAGGATGTTGAAAGTGGAATAATAGCAGTATGACAGTGCAGGGTGGAAAGGCCCTTAGGGTTGTCAGAGAAAAGGTGGAGGAGTAAGTGAATGGAGAAACAGGAATAAAAGTCAGTCAGAGTCTGAATTAGCTAGAAGTGGAGTGTGAGAGAGAATATGAGATGTATTTTAGAATATTAAATCATTAATCTGCTTACTATACTCAACTTCTGTTAATAAAGTATTGTTTTTGTATTTATATCCTTTTGGCCTCTGGGAATGCTATATATTATAAAGTGGAGAATTTGGACACAGTGTCTATGCTGACAGCAGTGAATAAAGAGATGTCTGGTGGGCATATAATTTGCAAAATATCTCACACATGTACCTTCAGGGCATGTAGGAGATCCTCATGGTGGGCACAAAGGTAGGGCAAGAGAAGGAGGTCCTTACATTGGTGGCAGAAGTGATTACATTGAGATTTGTGCAAGTCTTCATATTTGGTGGCAGTAGCCATTTAGAGAGAGCCTCACACATGGTGGAAAGTAGTAGGTTAATTGGCAAATCCTCACAGTGACCACTGGGTAGAGTGAAGGTGACAACTTCCTTTCTCAACTATTGAAAGGAATGTAGGTGATATCCCCTTTTTTTCTCCTTTAGAGTCCATTCTGTTACATTTTGGGAAGAGGATTTAATTTTTCTATGTTTGTTACAGTTTGATTCAGTAAAGATGTGGCTTGATTTAATTCTATATCACTGTCTTCAAGTCTTTGCTCCGACATGTAGGTGCA
Source organism: Iguana delicatissima (assembly GCA_948472985.1). Classification (NCBI taxonomy): domain Eukaryota; kingdom Metazoa; phylum Chordata; class Lepidosauria; order Squamata; family Iguanidae; genus Iguana; species Iguana delicatissima. Next base: position 70,581 of record CAOKZL010001004.1, on the reverse strand, counting down.
ACACATGTGAAATGAATTTTCCCTGGAAAATGAAGTAACTGGCTTACTCTTACTTGATGAAATAACTGACTTACTGTTCTCCAGAAACTATGGTGCTTTTTCCTATCATCACAACTACAAGTAAAGCAACAGAGGAAGCTGAATGTTTCATATGATCTTTCTTTCATTACAGATATAGGAAGATGTTATTAATTCCTAAAGAACAGCTGTGTGCCTTTAACTGACCTATATCTTGCTAAAAAGAGTCGTCCCATTGCATAGCTTACAAGAGCAAATTAAGAGCTTCTACTATTCCACAGCCAGAATGGCCACTCACTGGCCATGATCTTAACAGCCTTTGTTAGTATTACATATAGGTTTGTCAAGGAAATCTGGCTACAAACTTACTGCTACATATAGAGAAATGGTGGGTATCACATATTCTATTATCAAGATAGGCCCTTTCCACATGGGGGGTGGCGAAATGGGGGAAACGGGGTGGTGCACACGGGGACGGACCTTACCTTGTAGCGGGAGGCTCTGTCCCCGTGGGGAGCAGCGTGCGTTCGCCGCCCTAAACGTCAGCGGCGGCCAGTAGCAGCCGGTGGTGCCCAAAATGGCAGCTGGCGGCTGCTGGCGGCACTCCGCCAATTGGGGCAGCGCGCCAGCCGGAAGCCCGCCCCTGGGCAGCTCTGCAGGGATGCGCTAGCGCGTCCCTACAGTTCTTAAGGGGGTGCTGCAATGGGCTAGCGCACGCAAGTTTTAAAAAGACCACTTGAAAAGTGGTCTTTATAAAACACGGAGCGCCACCCCCATGGCCATGTGAGGGCGGTTTGAGGTGTAGAACCTCACCTTTTGTCACCGCCCTAGCACAGCCCACAGTGTAGACAACCTCCATGTGAGGTCGTCCCAGGGCAAGGTTTTACCCCCGTGTGGAAATGGCCATAGATAATGGGAAGGTGGAAAACTTACATCAAAACAAGCCATATGATATTATGGTGATTAAAGAATGTAATAGTCCACATGTATTTGTCTTCAAAAAAATCCACCGGTAAATATATATATATTTCTGTTACGATAGTTTCAATCCAAAACATTTTTGAAAGAATGGACCTTATGGTCAACTATTGCCATTGGCTATTTTGGCTAGAAGTGAAGGGAACCGCAAACCAAAAAAATCCTGCAGCATCTGACATTCCCCACCCTTAGCTTCAGGCTGATAAATTAAAATTGCATCATAACACCAAGGAGAGAGCTATCCAGTTCTTTTCTTAAATTCAATACAGTTAATCTGTGACAACACAGATTTTACAGCTGGTTGTTTGGGGAGTATAAAGAATGAATTTCCTTTCTCCTCCTCTCTGTGACTCATCATCTCCATTTTTTCAAACACTTTCTCTCTCTCTCTTTTTCTAAAGATCCACATGAACGGTAGCACTGAGCCACACAGTGTTTGTACGGAAACAGTTTGGTATTTCAAGAGGTCTATCCCTGTTTGGGACTCATCTGCTGAGGGCAGTAGTCCTCATTTACATATTTAACAGATGTGCCAATATGTGGATCCTCACATCCCCCTGACTGGCCAGTTTTTTTTTTTTTCAAAATGCCCCAACCTAGGGGAAAAAACTATGATTTGAGCAATGTCTCGAATTCTCCTCAATTTAAACAGAATGAAACATTCAAACTACAAGCAGAGATTGACAACCTGCCTGCCTTGCTTTTTATAACGTTCACTTTTTTTGCAAACACAAGTTTAGTCTGTCCTGTTTCTTCAACAGCTTGCAAACAGTTCCTCCCAAAGTCCTCATGAAAGTCTATATGCATTTTCATGCACATGAAAATCTGTGCACCTGTACTAGGCCTCTGGTCTTCACACTAGACCCACTCAAGGGATTCCTACACAGGTGAAATACTGGGAAACCAAAAACAAATGTTCAATGGTATATTAGCAAGAAGCTCTAAATGCCATGGGTGGGTGGTTTGCTGGTGGAAAACATTCTCCTAGGCTTTCAGCTCAAACTTCATTTGGGAGTGGGGGGAAAGGGTCCACTCATTTATGGTCTGGGCTATGTAAAGCCTATTTTTAGTGAGGGCAGTTTTATACATTGCATTTTAGTGGATTTCACGTGGATAGAGACACTTTGGAAACAACTGTTGGAGGCGTAGGCATGTCTTTCAGAAGCTTTATGAATACTATATAAACATACAATGAGGAAGTGAAGTTTGGTGTACATTGTGTACAAACTAAGAGTTTAATGCACTTCAGACTTCACAGTTGTAGAATACCTAATGCCTATCCACAAGAAGAATCCTTAATCTCAGTAGTCAGTGAACCAAGTGCTTTGTATCATATGACTGAATTTAATAAGATGCTGGATTTCAAAAGTTCATGTTGACTAACTTGTAGTGCAGATTTTAAAATCAAGTAATTTAAACAAAAATTGAGAAAGAGATATGCCCTAAAGTTGTGCAGGATTGGCTTTGCTGTTTTGCATGAATGTAGAAAATGCTTTTTTAAAAAGTGGGTGCATGGGAGGAGTCAACTTTCCTTTTGGAATCTTATTTAGCTAATTCACTAGAATCTCATGTTGAATGTGGCCTTTGTGACTCTTTGTAAGCATTATAAATTCTTTAGAAATTCTTCCTGTTCCAATGTCTGCCAAAGAATGCATTGTCTTCCTTTAAATATGAGGTTGCTGAAGCCAAGATCTGAGAAATATTCCAAAATCTACGAGATATATTGCCATGGCAAGACAAAACAAAACAGTGAATTATTATGTTTTTGGTTGTGAATGACACAGCCTCTGTCCTCTGCCTTTATCTACTAACTTCATCAAGACATAGGCCCTTTCCACACTACACTGTTATAGTGCTATTATTCCACTTTCAACTTTCTATGGAATCCCGGGGTTTGTATTTTAAGGAAGAGCATTTAGAATCCTCAGCCAGAGAGCTTTTGGCCTCAGTAAACTACAAACCCCAGAATTCCACAAGATGTTCAAAGTGGAATAATAACAGTATAAAAGTGTTAAGGTGGAAAGGCCCATAGACTCTGGAATTGCTAAAAGGATATGCCTTTTAAGATCTTAAAGGAAGACATACACATTTAGGTAGTCAACTATAAATTCTAAGAGGAACTCAGCAATACTTTTCTTCACTTGTTTGGATTAAGTAGGAAGGAAACAGATGAATATCAAAATGGAATTCATTCATCAGAACAATGAAGCTAAGTTTATCCATATTTCTCTGTGCTTGCTATTATTTTTTTAAAAAATAGATGCTTCTCAAATTACACATTACATTCAGATTAAAAAAACTACATGAAAAGAACTACTTTTTATACATACAATGAAAGTAAATGAAATATAACGTTACATATTTAAGGTTTTCCTAATCCTCTGTAATATTGCGTGCAGCCCAGTTCAAATGTGGCAAGAAAAATCAGCACACTTCAGGGTAGGCACATTTTCCACTACATAGTATACTATTCTGTAGGAAAAACTTTGTGTATTAGGAGTTCTTGTTAGAATGTGAAATACCATTTTTCATCTAGAAAGCTACAAACCTATATAATTTTGCTAACAGAATGTTCTTTGAGGATGAATCCAGACTGTCATTATTTCTTTTGGGGTAGATGGAACCTTACTGCCATCTGGTGGAAGATTAAACTTTTTTTTCTGTTTTACTTTTAAAATGTAAATAGTGATGCAATTCATAATAAAGGCATCTTTCCATCTTCACAAGAACAGAATATTTAAAGGAGTTTATTGGTGTGAGTTAGGAGCCTATATACATGTGTGTCCTGTATACTCTCACCATTTTTCTTTTAGTTAACGATAGCCTCTCAGTGGCAGGAACAATGTTCATTATAGGCTTGAAAGGGACCATGGCACCTCTTCACATGGAGAGCTATGGATGCAAAAGGAGAGCCTCCACAATATGTGGATGCTCTCCATGACATTCAGTACCTTAGACAGGCAGAGTGTCTGACTGCCTGGAGAGGCTGTATGAGTAGAACTCCTGCCCAATTTTGACTATTGCTTTCCATGCGAAGAAAATTATGACAGTGGGGTCAGGACTAGCCTGCTCCTTCTGCTCACACATTCAGATTAATTCTATGTAGAATAGGGACAGGGTAAGATATAAAACATAATATAAAACCACTTCAAGATAGTCATAGCCGATGCTGTGAGAAGAAGAAGGGCACAAACCAGTTAAATCAGGTGGTTCCTACTGCTACCAGCAAGTGGAAACCCTCTATCTGCCTCCACCAAAATTGTCCTATATAGTTTGCAAGTTACTTAGTGACCTGGCCACAACACTGTATCGGCTAGTGATGTAGGCTGCTGGGCATGGAGTGAAAAGCAAGGCATCAGATTGAGGATATACCAATGAAAAATTTATATTTGACTATAGTTTTTTGAAAGCTGCAATCAAATATTTCTATGATGATATTGGAAGGGCGAAGATTTCAAAACAGTGTTAGCAGCTAATGACAGAAATGATTGGAATATGAAAACAAGGAAAAACAGCCTGATCTAAATCAATCCTTGACTGTGTCTTAAGGTGGAAAGAAACAACAATTCATTTTATATTTTTTATCCTAGTTCATTGCTGTGTATTTTCCAATCTCATTGGCTTAAGAGTCTGGGTTCACTAAAGCATTATCCAACCTAGTTGTCCCCTTTCTGGTTGAAGCCCCCCCCCCCCCCAAATTATCCATTAACTCTGCTATTCTTCACTAATATTTACTGTTCTTTCTCAGTACCTTAATTAGCAACGGATCAATCTATAAATTTTGGGAGTCATTATACTTTCCATTTTTCCAACTCTTAGGTTTACTTGTCCTGTTTCTACAGCATTTTCATGTGTATTTTAATGCAGGTTTCTCTTAATATATGCACAAAAACTGCAGTTTTTCCTAATATGCAGTTTTTGTAAATAATTGTACATCAGTACAGTCCATTTCTTTATACTTTGTTATATCCCCTGTCCCTACAATACATATTCTTATATTCATTTTTTTAAATTTAGAAAGGCATTGCATTGAAATGAGAACACTGAAGAATAACAGCAGTTCAACTCATGTACTTGTTTGGGAAGTGTGTAAATTAAATCACAGCTGCATCAAAATGCAAACAAAATCTGTTTCTGGTCTTCATTTCAAATTGCAGATGTGGGTTTATGTGGCAGAATGCTTCTACCAAGAAGCACACATTAAAAGGAAGAAGGCTACCCTTTTCCTTCCAGACATCCAATCATTTATGCACAGGGAATTGTTTGGCACAAAAAAGCAAAGAATATATTACATTTGCACTTTTAATAAGTTATCCCTTTAAGAACTCATGACTGCAAGGCTGTAAGGATAATATACAGGGAAGGCATGTAGTTTGATGGTAGGGCACATGCTTTGCATTTAGACAGGTTTAATTTTTGGAAATCTGTAGGACAAGTCGTGAGGGGAGGGGAACCCTGAAATGCTGGAGGGCCACTGCCAGTGATTGTACACACAATACAGAACTAGATGGGCTATTGATCTGATTCAGTATTACAGAACGTCTTAATACATTCCTACGTATTAAGAGTTTCAGAGTAAGAATATTTAAAACATCAGATAGGTCAGGGTCAGTGTACCCCATACTGTAAGATTTGATCTTTGAGTTGTAGTTTGATGCTGTCTTTCAAGGTCCCTTATTAGTTCCCCTTTCACATGATTGATACAATATAGAAGTTCACTATGAAGGGAACCTTTCCATAACAGTGCTCAGGGCAATACCTATCTTTAAATCCCATGGCAGAATTCAATCTGCCCTGCTTACTTTGAGTGACATTCAGTGCTATAGGAATCTTGTTCTTTTCACCACAATGACCTTCTTCACTGACAGACAAGAGTTTCCCATTGGCCTTCCTCATAAGAATGAAAACAATATTCCCTGAATTACTATCTACTTCTTTCTGTCATTTAATCCCTTTACAAAGCCAAGAGATATAGACGACGTGTAATGACACCCTAGGTAATTGTTTAAAAACATCTACAGTATCTATAAATTTAACAAAAAGGTGTCAGCATTTAGCAATTGGCAAGGCTGTTGCTTTCACAATGTCTTCGTTTAATGAGAGGCATAACTCAAGTGTGAAAAGTGTCTTAAGATACAAGTGAATGTTTACAAAAAGAAAGAAAAGAAATTCAAGAAAGTTAAATAGATTCAAAAGAGAATAAATGAGGTACTGATATATGCCCTGAAAAAAAAGAAATCATACACAGAAGTCAGGTCACAACCTCATACCAGTTTCTGAATAATCAAGCTCTGAGACACAATGCATTGCTAATATGATTTATCAGGATTGCACAGAACTGAAAAATGGCTGATGCTCTGGGAAAAGAAGAAGTTTAATTAAGCGCTAGCATCCAGCATTCTTTGGCAGGATGCAATCTTGACTAAATTAACAATTTCAGGACAACTACAACAATCTGTGGAGATATAAGTAGTTTTTTTGGAGACAAGTTTAAAATCATTTTGTTTGGGCCCTTTAATTAAGGTAATAATTGTATATGCAGATTTCTTTGCTTGTGAATCCTTTGGGATCAGCAAGAAAGATCAATGAGGCAAGTAGATACAATTAAGAAAAGGGACCTGAGGCCACAAGTCGCTTTGATCTGTTTCAGCATTTTGTGAATGTGAAATGTTAAAACTAATGTATTTTCCAGATTACACACATATTGTGAAGGTGAGCCATTGCCTGGGGTATAGCTTAAATGATGAAGATTAAACAACAAGCCCGCAAAGCAGAAGATATCACCCTCTTGTTCTCTTCAGTTAAGCCAGGAGATATTCTGATCTTAAAAGATATCAGTGGCAACAAAGGGCAAAGCCCTATATCCTCTGTTTCCAAGTATCTATGGCCAAATCCAAAAAGCAGTAGTGCATAACGTAGCAAAGGATTTGTGTTCTGAATGTGGAACTGGAGCTCTTCCTGATAGTGTGTGCACAGAGACCAGTTAGAAAGATTTAGGTACAAAGGCAGGGAATCAGCAAGTAACATGCAAAGTACCATTCAATAACATATATATGTATATATATCAGGCAAAAGCAAGAAAGCTAACTATCCTGGCTCTGTCCTAGCTCTAATAAATCTCCATGCATGAACCTTGAAAAGATGGGATCCTCAGACCAGACCAGAATAAGCTAAAGGAACTGTCAAACTGAATTATCAAAACAACAAGGACAAACGAATGCAGAGGTAAATCCAGAGAAGAAAAGCCCAATAACAGTTGAAGTGGACGCAATTAACCGATCAGGTACAACAGAACTCTGGCCACCCCAGCATGTTGGCATACAAGCAGGTTCTCCCCACGGCTTATATGATAGCCTCCTTTCACTAATCAGCAGGATTGATATTCTACTTCAAAACTAAAAAAAAAGGGACAGCAAAGGTATTTTAAAAACATTACAGAAAAGCAGCTAGACAATGGAATCTACAAAAAGGCACAGAAGAGAATTCTGGTTTGTACACACATGCGTGCACACACACGCATCCCATGACTTATGTGCTGTAATTCTGTTGAAGGATTGGGGCAATTTCCAGATTTTAAAAATAATTTCATATGGGTAAACTGTGTCATGAGGTAAGTCATGAACCAACCAAATTGAAACTGTTTCTGCTAATTCTGAGAGAATCTTCTACCCTCTACCAAGTCACTGATGAAAACAGGGCTGAGTAACACCAGCATGTAGTCAAAATGGTGGGGTTAGGCAACAAGGAAGCAAAAAATACTATTGAGAAAGAACCATGCGAGGCGAACATTTTAAGCAGTGAAACTTTGGAACTTATATACTGAATTTAGGGCAGAGAACACAAATAAAAAAAAAATTGCATTATACAATAAACTGTTCTAAAATAGAAATGTTTTTATCATCCTGCTCAAATGTATATATTTTTCTTCCAATCATGATCACCTATGAATTCTGTATTCACAACCTCTGCTTCTGCCAATGCCTCTCCATAGCACTCATGAGGTCACCTTGACTCAATTGTGCGTCTCAGCCCGACATATTTTTGCTTTTTAGTTGGCCCAATAAAGGTCTCACTGTTTTGTGCATTTTTAATATTTCAGTGTTTCTTTTAAGATAAACAGGGAATGAATCAGGATGAAAAACAAAACACATTACTTTTAATTCCTAGAAATTAATGGAATGAAGCTAATTAAGAGAGAGATAATTGGGGGAAAACATGATTGTCATAAATAAATCATGCATCCCAGTGTTTTTTCAGAACCTCCCACTTAGCCTACAATCCTCTACATATTTACCTAGGAGTAAGTTCCACTAAACTCATTGGGACAAACTTCTCAATATGCATGCGATGGCATTGTTCCTGAAAATAGAATATTGCTCTATTGAAGTCTCTCTCAAAGTAAATAGTCAGTAGATCCTTCCCAAGTTCTATAGCCTACAGTTTCTTTTCTCTGACACTGAACAGCCCTGGTGCACATGCACACATGCGTGTGCATACACACATGTAGATATGTGCCCACGCAGGCTTTTAGTAAATCAAAAGTAAATGGAATGGAGACACAGAAACCTGTAGAATTGAGTCTTAAAATATACAGTTTATGCAAAATCTCAAAAACAAAGAAATCTATAGACAGAAGATACGAAAATATTTTCAAATTAGGAATGCCTCTATGCATTGTTGGTCCTATTCTAAGGTGATCAGCAATGGAGGGGAATGCAAAATCCAAATCTGTGTGCCTGTGTGTCTCTCAGAGACTGAGAGACAGCCTGGTGTTCTGGGGTTGTAATTCAAAAGGAAAAGACTGGCCAAACACGTGCATTGTGAATTAGGTCAGAAGAAACCTTCAAGTGTTGCCTGGCTATAGTCAGGAAATCACCAAGAAACCCCAGAGATAATAGGCTTGCAGTTAGCCATAACAACTCAGTGTTTTAGACAATAACATTTGGAAGATTCCCACAAGACTGCTGAACACCTTAACTCCTTTTGCTTGCTTGACCAAGCAAGCCTCTTCTTTGTCCTAAAACCTGACTGACAAATATCAAGCTACCAGGACAACCATTAGCCTTTTGTCACCTAACACTAATAACATCAGCCCATTCTGGACCTCATTGTCCACTCTGCAAACTCCATTGTTTACTTGACCAGAGAGCCATCAACATTCTAGTCCTCTAGGCAGAAATCAGGTTTTTCAATCCCTCTTCTTGGGCAGTCAGCTGGCAGTACACCAATTAGTAGTCACCACTGCTCCAATAACCGATTGTGTACTGTCCTTACATATGCAAGTATAAGACACATTGCTTCTTCACTATTCTTCCTCATGAAATCTCACTATCCAAAACTTTCCTCCCTCTTCCTTCAGTTAGCTTTGTATGATTTGTGTGACTGCTTGGATCTTAGGCATGTGATTGCAATTTCCCCAGTAAAACACATTAAACTTACTTTTGGGTCTCTGGCTCATTCTTCCCTGCAGAAGTACTGGTAAATATTGGTGTAAAGTGGTTCTCAACCTGTGGGTCCCCAAATGTTTGTGGTCTTCAGCTCCCAGAAGCCCTGAGCATTGATCATAGTGGCTGGAGTTTCTGGGAGCTGAAGTCCACAAACATCTGGGGACCCACAGGTTGAGAACCACTGACAAGGTTACCCTCCTCTTGCCAGCCTTCTATTTTGAGATGATAATTCCACACCATTTCATAGAGGTACTGTGGTAACAGCAGCTAAGAAAAAAAGTGCAGGTAGCTGCTACTTAGGAGAGATGATAATTATTCCAGTTCTGTTAAGGGAGAGGTGTTAACTGGAATGAGCGAGGAAAAAAGTAGCTTCCTCTAGTGGGAAGGCGTGGGGTAAATATGGAGGCCAGAAGTAAATAGATCAAGGATTCATTGGCAGAAAAGAGAGAAACCTGAGTGCACCTAAAAGATTAATGGTGTTTCTGTCAATTTGTTTTGGTACCCTCATGGTTTGTGGAGCTTACTTTGACCAATGCCCACAACCTCAAGGAGGACAAAGTAAGAGCTTTGTATGATGACTTCATGAATTTTATGATTATGCTTTGTTGTTGTTCATCATTTCTGGAGAAAAATTTAAGATGATTGCCATCTAATATCAGGAACTAGAAAAACTAAGGCACTGCTATGTGTGTTGTAAAGTGGAGTGGTGGTGTCTTTTTCCCTTAAGTTCAAGGCAAAGTCCTAAGCAAAACTGGCAACATAAATAACCAAAACTGCTATGTCTCCCACACCAAGGACCATGGGGAATGGGGCCAGACAGTAATTGAGCTAACCCACTGTTATGCATGTTAACACCTACTTTTCTAAAAAGATCTTGTATCTTTATATGCTACCCATCTTACAGTGTTGAGATATAGTGAACGATTTTAGCAATGGAGCAATGTTCAGAGGTAGGCTTGTGTGGAAGGATATGATTCTTAAGATAGTCTGTCTCAGGCCTTTGGGGACTTTTAAAAGCCAGACACAGGACCGTTGATTTGAGCCAATGTACTTAAGGAGGGAGAGCAGCGTTATATGTTGTTGTTGCGCATTTTCAAGTCCTTTGTGACTTATGGCGACCCTAAGACAAATCTACTTGTTATGCTTTCTGTAAAGTTTAGGCTCTTTCAGGCACCAATTCCTTCATTCCATCTCTTTTCTGAATCAATCTGAAAATGGTTTGTTTTAAAGCTCACATGGGAATTTTTTGGTGTTTTCCCCAATTCCTTATTTTATGATGTTTTATATTCAATTTTCATTGAAGCATACATTTTAACTGCAGGCCAAAATTTGGAGAAGTGTGAAAAAATACAGGAGAACTGCTTTCCAGTTTATCTATTAGTTCAGGAAATGTAGATTCAGTAGTTTTGTACTGAAATGAAAACCAAACAAGACATGCTGCTGATCAGCCTGTGTCTGAGCATTTACTGCTGACTTGTTGCCCTTTCCATTCAATCCAAACCTTAAGGGATAACAAGGTATGTTTTGTTTGGTTATTAAATTCTCCATATGTTTTTCACATTACATCTAATAGCTCAACACATACACTTGCTAGAGTTCAGCAGCCACTAGTCTGTGCTGTTGTATAAGAAATATATACGTACAGATTTATCGATCCAAATAATTTATATAGTAGCACTAAGAGTGGTAGATACACACTGTCATTCAGACTGTACAACGTTTCAATGTAACTCTGAAATTCTGTATTTGTCTGGGTTTTTTGTTTGTTTGTTTATTTGTTTCATCACACAGTAATCAAGCATCATATTAATTCAGAGCAATGAAATTACAAGAGCTCCATTTTCTGGGTAAGTTATTCAGTGAAAAATAAACCCTTTGTGGGTGGTTGAGGGGAAAGGTGAGAGGAAAAGATGAAATAATTGATTTAAAACCTTTGTACAGATAAGGACAACATAGAATAAAAAGAATTACAACAAAAAGTAGTATTAGCTGGTATAGTTCTTAAGTGTGTCAGTTTGACTTACATGCTTACTATTTGTTTTCATGGTACTCTATAATCATGAAGTGGAAACATCATCAAGTGAACAATAGTATTAATCATCTGTTTGTTGAGAGAATATATAGAATGTAGCTATGGGTATATGTATCTCTTCAATTAACCATAAGTTTTTGCGTATCTTTGGCAGATTGTGTTTCAATGGGTTTGTGTGTATCAAGGATACAAAACAAAATTCAGGTTGTTTGTGTATTATATTGTACAGAATAATTTGACAAATGTGGGTTAAAATTCTCAGAGAAGTAAGAAGTTCTTTTAAGTTAAGTATTATACTATGTTTGCAGGGGTTTAAGATACATTGGCTCTGGTGATAAATGTAAGGACAATATAAGCAGGAAACAGGATTCTGAGAGAAAAAAATCATAAGATATTTTGAATTTTCAACCAATTAATAATGAAAAAATTGAAGATCAGTGTTATTTTCTGATGAGCATTAAAATCTTGATAACAATAATAACAGTCTTTTTGATTACTGCCAGCATAGAATTGACACCGCACAATGTTAGAAGGACTATGGCATTGTGTCTTTATAAAGAAGGTATACCTGTGTATGGTGTATGACCTTATTCGGAAAAAAACTGACTCATGAATCAAAACTAATAACACTAACCCTGAAACTATCCCAAGCAAAAGGCAACATATCCTCTTTAATACCACAACCTTCCTTTTCCCCCAGTACATACATAAACTTTAGGACAAAAAGCCTCAATTGCTGAAACTGAAAATCTTACATGTGATGTTATGATTCATATTCAGTAACCTCTCCTTGTGTATTACTTTTAGCTTTTGTAATATTTATAACTCTCTAATAAATATACATTATAAATCTGGTTTCACTCACATTGAACATGATTTTGGAATTACTTAAGAAGACAATAGCAACTGCAAATTCATACTTAATGTTTAGTTACTTAACTCCAATTAGAACTGTCTTCGTCATCAGAACAAAGAATGAAACGGTTTCCACCAGCAGCATTCCTCATTTCCCAGTTTTGTGACTAGGTCTAAGTTCGTAAACACAGCTAATGATTTTACCAGGGCTCTCATCTCCCAGTACTTTTTGGTAGGGTAATGTTGCAATGACAGCCAGCATGGTATAGTGGTTTGAGCATTGGGCTATGACTCTAGAGACCAGGCTTTGATTCTTCACTTGACCATGGAAACCTGTAAGGCCCTGCTTTGAGTGTCTCCAATATCAGTATGGTTTGAAAGGGCACCATACCTAACTGGCACCATATTGGATTGGCAACTGTATTAATTGGCTTTAATATCAAAATCAAACCTGAGAGGTGATGGAGAAGTCAAACTGACAGGTGGGAAATTCTGACTGTGGGAGGCAGGTCAACTTGAAACACCCTCCAGGTAAGACTGAGTCATTTGTCAGGCAAATGATTGCTGTTCCTGTGGACAACAGACTTAAGTAAAAGCTGGAATTTCCCATGGAATGCCATTGTGAGAAGCCCACCAGGACACTGACAGATATCCATCCCCTGTACACCTGGACTCCTTCCTCTTGCCTCATAACATGCACAATGCAGAGCTATTACAACACACATTATGTCTTTGTCACCCAAACACTGCAAACATTAGTAGGTTGATAGCCCATTGTCTGTGTTGCAGCTCCCATTATTCATTAGGCTGGAGAGCAATTAACTCACACCCCCTCAAGGAGGAAAACAGAATATATAAAGCCTTGGTTTTGAGAAGTCAGACGCAGTCAGATGAATTGCTGGACCCCACTCTGTCATTCTGAATTCTGATCTGTCTGCCCTTCAACAGAAATCTAAGTCACATTTCAAGCTCTTCACTACTTGTCTGGAATGGTAACTATATAACCCCAAACTCTCAGTCTCTCTCTCTCTCTCCATATAATTTTTCCTCCCTTTTATCTTGTGTGAATGTGTGTATCTTGTATGCATGCATGAGTGAATTCCCCTCAATAAAACACATTTTTAACTTACTTTTGAATCTCTGGCTCGTTCATTTCTTGCATGAGCCCATAAACATTGGTAGGAAACGTCTCGTTAAGTTACCCCACCCCCCGTAACCCTCCTCTTTGAGCTTTTGCAAGAAGTATCTGGCATTGCGGGGTGGCGCTCATGGCACCTACGCTGTGGGGTAACAAACCCACCAGGTGACCTTGAGTGTATCACAGACTCTTAGCTCCAGAAAACCTCATGATAGTTTCCACCTTAGGGTCACCATAAGTCAAAAATTACTTGAAAGTACAAAACAGCAGCAGCAGCAACAATGTAATATATTATGTCAGGTTTTTGTTTTGCTTTTGTTTTGTTTTTGCTAGTTCTCCCTTCCAAGATCAGGAATGTCAGAAGTGTGGGCATCTGTGGGACCTGGGAGAATGTAGTCCCAGTTACTTGTTTGGAAAAAGCAGATGTTCATTTCCATCTGTCTCTGCCATTGAATGCTCCACACCTATCATTCACCCTTCTCATATTCCTCTATTACTTATGTTGACAAATGAACAGAAAACAAAAACAGTGTCGAACAATTACTGATTCAACATAACTCTGCAGTTCCATCCTCTCTCCTTCTGAAAATTTTCAGTTTTCCTACTGAGCATAAATTTTATATGTTGCTTTGCAAACAAACATCTTTGAAAGAGGTAAAAGGGAAGAAATTCACTTCTCCAGTCAAACATGAATGCTTACCATCTAGTCAAACTGCTCTACCTAGTCTTCTGAAATTTTTCAACTTTAACTATGGCTACTTCTATTGTGCATGTATTTTATATAATATTTGTATCCCCCCTTCCAAAAAAACCCTAGGGAACAAGTGCTTCCCTTTTTTGGATTTCCTCCTGCCCAATGTTAAGGCTATTCTTTAACAAATATAGTCTTCTGAGATCTGGTAGGCTAGACTGCCCCCTCAGAACAGTCAACTTATTGAAAATTTAATCCAGTTTTGTCACACTACTACTGCAGCAAAGCATGTACTTGATACTTCTTTTGACCTAGGACAACTAAACATTTTGCAAACATGTTGTAGAAATGGAGGGTTCAGCAAATAGAGCTGAACCCCAGCTAAGTCTATGAAAAACAACACAATGGGCACTATCTGTCAAACTGCTGGAGAGAACTTGTCAAATTTTAAATATATAAATGAACTATTTTTAAAAACTTTTTTATTCCTCAAAGTCAGCATGGACCACCTTCAAATATATGTTTCATCTATGCTGCCCAGTTTCAAGTAAATCTGTTTTAACTTGATTCTTGTGGATGTTTAACAATGTCGTTTTAAAATTGCTGTAAGCTGCATTGAATCCTCATCTGGGAAAAAGGTGAGATAGAAATAAACACAGCAGCAACAACAGAGCTATCTTCTGAATATTAACTATGCAATCCACTAGACATGGATTCCTTGTGGACTTCTCTTTCTTTCTTTTTCTTTCTAAGAGGATATGTGATCTGTTGCAGTAGCAGCTGCATGAAATGCAATGTTCCTGGCATGGCTATCTGTGTTAGTTATGCCACAATGTCCCAGTTGGAGATTTTTTTAAAGGGCATTTAAGGAGATGTTGTTATCCATTAAGTAGTGATCAATGACAAATGAAACAGCAGGGCAATTTTTTTTTTAAAAAAAGTAATGAGGTTTGTTCACTGTTCAGACATCATTGAATACATGTATTACGTATTACTGACAAAGCAGATAAAATATTGCCCTGTTCATTTGCCTGAACACAGGGAGGTTTAAAAATGGGGATGATGATATCAGTGATAGCCCCTGCCCTCAACCTCCTCAAGCACCCACAAGTAAACTAGATATTTGCATGCTGAATGTGAAGTTCTGAAGTGTATTTGGTAGTTGGACTTCTACTGGTGATATATATAAATTTAATTACACTTGTGCATGTTCTCTTAGGGTCATTTTGCAAGGGTGTCTTGGTATGTCTTTGAAACATGAACCCTTCTCTCGGTACAACTAACTTTTCCACTACAGTGCAGACCTCAACAGACAATGACAAGGTGGGGAAAGACAGGGTGCGCCTGGGTAGTGTTCAGCTGCATTTTGGCAGCCAGGACAAGAGATAAGATTGTCCTCCTCCTGGATTTTCAGCAAGAACAGTTTTCAAAGTAAACATACAGGAGATACAGGAAGATAAGGTCTTCTCTGGGCTCCCAGCTGCATGACTGCAGACAGATGTCCCCTGGGTATCCACATGTCTTAATTTGCCAAGCACAGTGCTCCAAAATGGAAAAGATGACTTGCACTGCAGGGAGGAGGACAGAAATACCCTAGTTATGAGGGGGAGACTATGTTTCTGGCCTGTTAGGATGTAAGATCTCAGCCAGTAACTGTGTGCAACTCAGTGCAGTTACAGATCTCCTGTGAGCCTTATCAGGGTTCCCATTCACAGGAGATTTGTAAACATGGTCAACAGAAGAGGGTTCCAGAACTGTTTTTAAACCTTCATGCAAAGATTTAGATTGCTTCTGGGAAGCACAGGTAGAGGAGGAGGCTATACTGGTCACCCCTAATTTTAACTCTCAAGTAATTTGTTCAAGTAAATGCCTGAACAGGGTTATGATCTTACTGATCTATAATTCATATTGAGACACTCTCGGATGGAATAACAATGCACTGATTTGTATCTTCTTTCTTGAGTAGATTTTTATTTATGGAAGCATTTTACTAATAGTAAGATTATTGAAAGGTCATGCCTCTTTGGGTTAGCTTCTTTAACACTACCCAAACCATCTCCAAAGGCAGCTCTGCAACACCAGGCAGTTGGACACGCTTGTTAAAGGAATAAAGTTCTGCAGCAATCATATGAATCATGAGCATATGATTCATCCAGTGACAATAAATAGACAGATTTGAGCATCCCTGATTGCAGGTAACAAAAGAATCAAGAGATAAAATGTGAGGAACGTAGACACTGTGCAATACTGATGGAAATAAGAGGGAGTCCATCCAGAGACACATATCAAAGAAAAATGCTACACAGAGGGAACAAGATGGAGCTGGGTCAGATGGATTATTAATAGAGTTGCTATGGTATGGTATCTGAGAGGGTATCAAAGAAGACTAAGATGAGCCAGGCATCATAGTCCGATGAAAAGGGAATCTGAGATAGTAAAAGAAAGATGCAAAGCAAGTGGAATAATGCAATGGTTACAGTACAATACAATAACTTTGATGACTGTGAAAAATTCTAGAATGAAGGAGATTGAATTTGGAAAGAAAAGGCAAACAGAATCACTGTTGGTTTCAAATGGAGCTGCATACAAGAAAGAGAACCTGTAAAGTTCAAATTAGATGTTACAAGAAATATATATTCCCCATGATTAACATGTTTTCCCTCCCAGAATGTGATATGTTCAGAAATATTTTTTGTGGGTATGTTTTCAAAGTAAACATTTTGTACATATTTTATTGTCTAAATTGTTATGTATTTTGCCCCATTGCTCACATTTTCCAAATATATACATTTTCAGACACATTTTTTTCAAATGCATACTTGCTTCTGAGCACATTTGTCCTTCACAAATATGGATTGTAAGCCTTGAAAATCTACAGATTTCTAGGACAAAATGGATTTCATTCTATTGCCAGTCTCAAGAAATGAGTACTGTCAAAGGAAATTTCTATTTCTACTTTCAGATCAACCCAAAAATACCTGACAGTCCTGCTCACCCAACCAACATTTTTAAGTGATCTTTTAGAATTCTTATAGAGCCCTATTTTGTTTATAGGGCAAGCAAAAGGGATAACAATAACCTCAATGAATGGAGTATTACTCATTGTTGCAAGCCTAACATTGCTACAGGAATAGGTACAGGAAATATTTTTCTTTTCTTTTCTGGAGAGAATTAGCTAGGAAATGTAAATCAGCTGAAGTAATATGCATTCCACTAGTCAGGCTATACATTTGGAGCCCCAGAAATTTCCTGGCATTACAAAGCTCTTGAAAACAAAGTCCAGACATGTCAAACCAGTACTGCTTTCCCTCAGTTAAACCCTATCTCTTGTAAATTATGCCTTAAAAACTTGAGTTGCTGGCACAGTCTAGGAATCTACATGAGAACAAATAAAGAGACTATACGGAGAGACAAGTTTAAGAGAGAACATAGTTATTTTTCATTCTGCATGGATGTATGGAAGCAAATGAGGTTGATTAATTTATCTTCCATTCCTCCAGAACTGAAGTGCTTTAAGACTTTCTATCCATTATCTCTTCTACTTTCTCAGAGGTACAGCACACCCTCCAACTGCCTTGATTTGCCAGGGACAGTGCTTGTTAATTCTCTGCGGTCCCACTTTTTCAGGTGCTTTTTTTCAGCTGCTTCTGTCTCTTCCTGCCACTTTCCTCCTTTGTCCTCAGGTTACTTCAATTGCTGTAAACTGAGTTCAAAGAGAAAAAGGATGAAGAAAGGGGCAAAATCTTGTCCTTCCTACTAGGCTGAAGCAAACTGCTACAGCCTTTCCTAGACTGTGTGTTCTTCCTCATTAATCGCTTTTGCTATCTTGACCACACGGTGATATATTGCTTGGAAATGTATAAAATTATCAGGGCTGAAAAGTTAGAGGATATGGTACTGATGACTTAAGTGAAGTCATCAGAAAATCTTCCAGGAATCAGCTTCATTTTTTTATCAACACTCTCTCCCTGTACAATTGCTGAGGGAAATTAATGTGTGGGACATTTTTGCTTCTGTGTATTGGGTAGTGGTTTTTACATTCTCTACTGAGAGAAGACATGATATTGTACATCACAGATGAAGAATTACTTTTACAAATAAGGCAAGTAATCATTTTTTATTTCATTTTCCCATGTCTTGATCAATCCATAATGATCAAACTTAAGCATTCCACGTACAGCCTACAAATACAGTCCTCCCTCCACATTTGACTTTCGCGAATTTGGTTATTCGTGAGGCATGTGCTTGTCCCCCCCCCATTTTCTTCCTCCCATCTCTTGCATTGCTCACCTCAGGCTTGCGAGGCTTGTATTTAAAATTGACATTTTTCCTTTTGTGTGGGCAAAACTGCTGAAGGCATGACTTCTCTGCCTTGTGGTTGCACATTCTGCTGTTATTGGCTGCTGATTGGTGAAGTGTTCCTTTCTCAAGATGGCCACCAGAAGTAATCAGAACTCCAGAACCCCCCCTCTTCTCTGTCTAAGGGAAAAGTACTGGTAAGCCTTTTAGGTTGTCTTTTTTCTTTCCCACCCCATGCTGGGGGCCAGAGGCAAAGGAATGGAAAGGGGAAAGTTCTGGAGGGGAATGGGAGGGGGATCACGGGAAGGGAGAGTTATTCATGGTTTTTCCACTTTCATGAGGGTTCTGTGCCCCAAACCGTCACAAATCTGGAGAGGCTACTGTATTTTCAAAACTATAAGAAACTTGTGGAATAGTATTGACATATTCAAGAAGACTACTGAACACAGCTGCTGTACTCCTATGCACTTTCCTAAGCTCCATGGACACAATGAGATATGCTTCAGAGTAAACACACCATAAAACAGCACTGTAAAGCAATATTTTAAATAAGATTGAATTTTATTCACTATAGGCAGTGATGTGTTTCTCAAAAATGGCCATACTATATAGTATGGAATTTTCAGGTTTATGCATAGAAAGTCCCTTTTATTTTTGCCTTTCTCTTAAGACTGAGACATATATATGCCTCATTTAATCTTCTGGGAAAGGATTTCTTTTTTAAGTGACTGAAAATATATATTCATCATTATGCCTGAAAATACATAACTGCCCTTGGATATGCCCAACAGCATATATGCACCGAAAAATGGCAAATCAGAAATTATGTATTTCTAGGACATTAATGAAAATATTAATGTTCTAATAATACACCATAAGACTCTATATATCATACTATCTGCCTACTCAGTTAAATTTAATATACTGTATGATTCCTTTGCTTTCCAGAACTGCATTCTACCTGTCACACCAAACCTTGCCTCAAGCATTTTAATAAGCTCAAATTATGGGCATCCAATCTGGAACATTTTGCAGGTAATAAGCAGATCAAATATTCATGAAAATGGGTAATTCAATTTTTAGATATCCATGGACAGTTTGTTCCCATGGATGTTTTATTACTCCTGCTTTGCCAGATGTGTTTCGAGCCAGAGAAGTGTGTAATCACTGTATTCTAGGGATATCTTCCAGAGAGTAGCAAAGTGAATACTCAACCTTATGTTGTGTATTACATCACTATATACCCCACTACTGCTTAAAATACCTGTCTCAGAGCAAGAAAAGCTTAAACAGAAGGACTCAACCATGCTGTGACAAATATTTTGCACGTTGTTGTTATTGTCATTTGTTTACATAGCGTCATCACTGTACACTGCACTTTATAAGTAAAAGAACAACAAAAGAGTTCCCTGCCCTCAAGAGTACAATCTAATTAAGACATAACACAAAAGGGATGGGGGATAGCAGTGTGGGAAAGGATTGAGTCCAGACTCCTCTTTCTCCCTCTGAGGCCACAAAAGTGGCAGTTGAGATGGATGGAAAGTGTTTCATCTGTGTTTGGTCCCAGGTATGATGTAGTTGTACCTGCCTCATCTTCTCTCCCTATGAGGCCAGAGCGGTAGCAGTTGAGATGGACGAGGGGCCTTTCATCTGTGCGCTTGCTTGCTTGCTTGCCTGCTTCCTTCCTTTGATACACATACTTATCTCTTATCGTTTATGCCCAAGAACAGGATTTTAAAGCTTTTAAGTCTTTACACCAAAATAGTTTATATCCTAGATGCTAAATCCATGATGAATTTCTGCCCACAGCTATGGCAATGTTATGTCTTTTTTTTATGTGTGTGTGACTTTGTCCTGGTTTGGTAGAAGATATGCCTGCATCTTAATTGTTTATTTGTTGATGCAGCAATTGTTTGAACTGGCATATATGATCCGATTCTAATTTTCCCCAAAGTATCATTTCATTCTGCAAAGATTAACTATGAGTTTATAATGGTTTCCTTTCATTTTATTTATAAAGGAAGCTTTTCATGTGCTTGAGAAATATGTACCTTTTATTTCTGAACAATGACATCAGTAATAATGTTTGCCCTCAAGATATTCAACAGATCACACCCAAGTTACACTTGGAGGGAATGGGTTTTCACAGGAACATTTATTCAGAGAAGGTTTGCCAATGACTTCATGTAACACTGAGAAAGTATAACGTATTTAATATCATCCAGTCCCAAACAGAGATTCAAACTCTAATTCTCCAGAATCTTAGTCCAACATTCAGACTACTTCATCATGTTGTCCACCATGCTCACAACATGCATACTTGTATGCTGAAAAATTATAATCACCTAACTGAGACTAAATTCCACTGAACTCAATGAGACAATAAACCTGTCAATTTCTCTTCCCCAGCCCCATTACACTAGCTGACCTGATGCTTTGTCTGGCTCAACCTTTTATGCAAGGGCACAATGTTATCCGAGATTTCTGGGTCAGGAAAATGCTGGAGGTCTGCTTTCTAAGAGTAAGCATCTCATTTCCCCCAATAGCCTTCACAACTCATTTGCTAAATTTCATGTTACACGTTCTCCAGAGTTAGATGTAGTGCTGCTCATTGCCACCTCACTGTCAGAATTTTTTGTGGACTCTTCAAGTGCATTTGTTCTTCTTTTATGTTCTATTAATACTTGTTCTTTGTCTTTAGTTAGTCTGGTCAGTGAGGGCCATGTTCAGATCTGTATCCGAGGGCATTGTCCACTGGGGTCACAGAAGAGCAAAAGCTCCTGAATGAGCAAGCAGTTTGATCTAAACAATGGGGAATCTATTGGCAGGTTGGGCAAATGAGACATGTGCTCAGATCATCTTCTTTCTGCTGCAATATCTCAAACGTAGTTCTCCCTCTCATCTTAGTTAGAGTGACCACTGGAAGATCACAAGCCTGACTTTACAATACCAGATTTCATGGGTTCTTGGGACTCAGACATGGCCATATATAAAACAAATGGCCATACACTCATACGTCTCATATTGTGATAACTGAAGCCCCTGTCAGAGCTGCTGCTGATGAGCAGCAGCTGTTGGTCCCTGTGGCTCAGGGTGGAGATGACAAGCAGCAGCTGTTAGTCCCTGTGGCTCTGGCTGGAGAGGAGTCCTGCAGCTTGAGAGCTCCCCTTGCTGCCATGGACCAAGCAGGCACGGACGTCCCTCTGCCTGCTCCTTTAGAGCAACAGGGATCCAATTCTGAAGAGGCTCTGGAGCCTGGTTCAATAAGCTCCCAATCAAGGCAGAGACTTAAGAAGGCTGTGCAAAGGGAGGCTTCCTTGGCTAAGTTTAAGAAGCGGTGACCGGACACACCTATGCCTGCGGCTATATAACTGCCTGCCTGGAAGCTTTCCTTTGCTTGTGGCAAACTTCTTACAAGCCCTCCTCTTGCTTGTACCTTGCTCTCAGCACCTGGTTTATGGTATCTTGAATTGATCTCTGGATTCTTGACCCTTGGCTTTGGAACTCTGACTACGGCTTCGCTTGGCACTCTGGTAAATGAACTTCCTTGAGTAAGTGCTTGCTTGTCTCCCCCTGGCTGGACTTTGCTGGCACTCCCACTCTCTTCTCTGGGCTGGCTCACTGCCCAGGTCTCTGACCTTGACATATATGGCCATATGTCTCAAATGCTGCAATGAAAAATTTGGAAAGGAGCCTCTATGTCCCAAGAATTTGCACAATGCTCACCAGTATGCTAACTGTGAGGAAAAAAAGCGGGGGGTCCTATAGGCAATGCTATATTGGGTACAGGTTGATTTCTCATTCAGACAGCAAGCTTTTTTGTTCTGATTGGTTGAACATATCCTGAGATTTGTTTCTGTTTTTGCAGCAGGGCCTCTTTGACCTTTTGTTCAGCAAAGGAGAAAAAGGAAGCCAACCACAGCTGACTCCCTTCTGTGACAGAAGAGTGTGGACTTAACTAGTAACAGCTTTGAGATCTCATGAGATAACACATGCCTTAATTATAGCCATTTGGACTACCACGATATGTTATGCTTAGTGTTACTCTTAAAGTTTTGAACATTTCAGCTGGTCTAAAGATCTGCACCAAGAGTGATAAGTGGGGCTGGCAAGAGTTAGAGGGGCTGGTCAATTTCTGGACACAAAGTGCTGGTTATGAGCTACAAAATCCTATACTACTTAAGTCTGAAGGACTGTATCTTTCCATATAAGTGTGGCTAAACTCTGAATTCATTGAGGAAAGTGTTCCTCTCAATCCTGCGTCACTTCCAGGCACACTTGGTGGAAATGCCACAGAAAGCCTTTTAAAATAAACAAACAAACTTTATAAAATGCTCTATTAGAACTTTACACAAAGGAGACAATATTATACAAAACATAGAAAGCAGAGGCATAAATAATAATTCTCCCTGAAAATAAAACCAAAGAAAACTAATGACTTTGACGGTCCACCACTTGTTGTAAAGCTAGCTGTCGTTGTGTAATTTGGGAAGAATTTCCATAGTAAAGGATTATGAAAGAAGACCACTCCAGAGTATGTTGTGCATTAGCAGCAACTCTTAGGCTCCGGAAAGAGTACCTTTCTTGCCAGACTAGCTTCTTACGTGGCATCTTGTCAGGCAGTTATGATATCATAAGCTAGTCTTATAACCTTGCAAATCTTTGGTATTAACATGTGTGATTGTGGTACCAATCTTCATGACTGTAAATGCTCCCCCCCAACTCACCTTAAAATCCAAACAGCCATACTGAGGCATGGACCTAGTGAGTGGGGAACTGAATACTGATATGTCTAGCTCTCTTTTGCCTGAAATCTGCAATGTGATGAGAAGTTTAGAAAGGAGCCTGCAGCAAGTGATCTTTCTACTCATCACACTGTCACTTGCTGAAGGAAGGCTGATAGACACATCTTTCTTCAGTGTCCCACTCACCAGTGCCATGTAACTCAGTCAGTACAGTACATTGGTTTTAATATTTGTGGGTTTAGACTGGTAGATGGAATATAACCATAACATCATAGTTACCTGTCCAGTGCTGGACCTTGGCCGGTATCTATTTTTAAGTAGTTTGTTCTACCATATTTGCTAGTGTATAAGATACTCTTATTTTTGCTGAAAAATATTATTTGAAAATGGGGTATGTCTTATATGCTGGTGCGTCTTATACCCCGACAAATTGCATGTCTAGGCATTTCTTGACTGTTGTTGCCATTGCTCCATGACAGAGAACAGCCCCACCTTTCCCTTTCCTAGGGAAAGCCTAGCCCTGCCTCTCCCCCTCACTCTCCTCTTATTGCCTTATCTTGTGACCTTTCTTGTGAACAATGGTTCAGCAAAATGGCCGCCACCATCACCGCCACCACAG
Organism: Iguana delicatissima; assembly: GCA_948472985.1. Classification (NCBI taxonomy): domain Eukaryota; kingdom Metazoa; phylum Chordata; class Lepidosauria; order Squamata; family Iguanidae; genus Iguana; species Iguana delicatissima. Next base: position 46,759 of record CAOKZL010001004.1, on the reverse strand, counting down.
AACATGCCCTTGAGGGGCCTCTCCCGCTCTAAGCCGAGCCTCACAAGGCAATCACACTGCCCAAGGGAACTCACTGGCCAGTGAGGAGACAGCTCAGGAATGCCTAGATGTGAAATACAGCAGATTAGAAATGTACTAATTTTTTCCCTGAAAAATACAGTTTGAAAATGCAGTGCATCTTATATGCTGGCAAATATGATTTTTTTTTATCATTTGTTATTAAAGGATTTTTAAATTAATTTAATTCTATAGACAATTTAATGCCATTTTAAACATAATTTCTGTGTACTTCCATGTACATGTGACTTTGCTTTTATTTCTTTTTATCCTGCATGTTTCACTGAGTGCCACTTCTGATTATAAATAATGTAATAGGATTCAAGTATTTGTCCACTTTATAGTGTCTTCCCAGCAGGAGGCCGCCTGGTGGGGACATGTCCTTTTTGAACAGTATTTTCATTAATATATTATTTTATGTGAACTTTCCCCTAATATGCAAATTGTATATGCATTCTTTGACTGGAAAACTGCATCACGTATTGGTTACATAGGGAAGAGGAATGAAAAGGAATGAAAAGAACTAACAGCTAAAGGAACTTGTATATGGTGGGATTCTGAATTAATATTAAAACTCCTGCTAGTTTAAATCAGAACTGAAGATGAATACAATGCAGAGAAGTAAGTAAAGAATTCAAAACTGGGGAAAAATCATTTCATCCTTGCATAGCACATAGCTTTGAGACTTATTGTTAGTAGAGACTTAGGATATACTCTTCATCTAGTGGCTAGACTTACTGGATCGGAGTAATAGTACAAAATAATATACTACAAATAAATATCTAATTAGTCCATATTACTATCATACAGATTACTTGTGGAACACAGTAAATGCCACAAGAAGAGCTAACTTAAGGGAAGATACTGAAATAGTATTGCCTTTAGTTGGGAAAACCTATACAAGGTATTTGGATGATAGAAGCCAAGACACAAGAGTACAAGAGGAGTTAGGTATGTGAATTCCCTACATACAGATAAAGGAAATTTTAAATGTCAGAGGAGCTTGTGTGTATACATACACACATACATATGAAACTACACTTTTGAATTCCATAGAATACATCTATCCTAAGGTGAAGTAATCTTTGCTCACTGGGTGATTGGAAAATATAACAAATAATCATTCATCTGGCTAAATGAGAAGACTATCACATAGCAGCTTCATACTGTGATAATCTGTAACCGATGCCTATCATATATTGGGATATGAGGGACAAAGGGTCCTTACCACACTGGTTTTTGTTGCTTAGATGCTTATACCAAAAGCAAGATTGGTTGAAAATCTTTCATAGGCATTGATTAAGCTGTCAGGAAAATATGTATTAAAGTGGTAATTCTCAAATGCTTTTTCATCTTGACGTACTGGATTGCTGAATATTGTTCATTTATATATGCAAGAGCTCAACATATGCTGCTTGTATTATTTGTATGAAGCTTGGCAAAGTTGCTCTCAGCACTCCAACTGTTAAGCTTCTTCCAATTTGGAAATTACGTGTCATTTTATAAGGGTCATAGCCTCTTTTATGTTCACTTGATGGTCATTCCCACCCACAAATAACAGATCATGACAATCATTAAAAATCATTGTTATGCAACTTCAGGGACATAACAAGATGTTCAGATAATGTGCAGCCTTCTGTTTATTGTCAGGGGTTTGAGTTCCTGTGTCTCTGCTTATTTTCAATGTCACAATTCACTAACCTGACCCACTTCTTTCCAAAATCATATAATGATATCTAGGGCCTGCACAATGAAAATAATACTGACTCATCTCTCTTTTTCAACTACAAGACATCATACAATGCACTTAGATAGGTAAGGGAGAATGCAAAGAGAATGATCTGGGTGTGGGTGGAAAAATTATTTTGTACATCTTTGTACAAATTAATAAGAACTTTCCATAACTCAGTTTTCCTCATGACTTTGACAGGAGAAGAGATTTTGAAAAATTGAATGTGTGAGAAAGTAAAACTGGTAGATTCATCCATCCAAGCAGATGGCTTTGAGTAAATAGTTCTGGCTTGGCATGACTGTATACTGAACTCATGTTTGTGGTGCCGAATTTGGCTCTTCATGTAGAGATGGAAGGGCCCTCATGGGCCATTGAATGCATCCCACTATTCAATGCAGAAACTCCACCTAAAACACCCCCAGCAGGTAGCTGGCCAGCCACATTCTGAAGATGACCAGAGAAGGAGACACCACCACTTCTCTAGGAATTGCCAAGCCACTCTTACTGTCAAGATGTTCCTTCTAATATTCAATCGAAATCCACCCTCCTGTAACTTAAAATCTTTAGATCTGATCCTACCCTCTGGGGCACCAGATAACAAACCTGCGCCATCCTCTCTGTGACAACCCTTGAGGTAATTAAAGAGTGCAATAATCTCACCTGTCACTTTTCTTTACGAAGTTGCACAAGCCAAACTCCCTTCAACCTTTCCTCATATGTTTCATTCTCTGTACCTCATATTGCCCTTCTCTGAATGTGCTCCAATTTGTCTATATCATTCTCACAATGAAGTGTCCAGAAATGAATGCAGTACTTCAGATGAGGCATGACCAGCACAGAATTTTGTGGAACTATTCATTTCCTCAAATGGAAGGTATGCTTCTATTAATATAGGCTAAAATAATATCTATATGATATGCTGCTGTACAATAATCCTCTTTATACCGGGAATAGTTGTACTTATTGCATTTGGACAAAACTGATGTTTGATCATTTAATTTAGCTCATTTTTCTTCTAAGTAATCAAAATCTGCTAAGTCCTTCATCATTTGATGGAAAGACCTTAAAATTTTAACATTTTAAAAGTGAAAGAAAACAAAATTAATAGATTAATCTGTCTCCAGAAGTCTATACAATCTGACTCTAAACAACACAACAAGCTTAAATTGCACTAAGGACAGCTAATCTCACACAGCACACAATGGTGCACGCCAGTTTGGAGGGTGATACCTGTTCTGTGATATATCCCACATAATATTGTTGCAGAAAGATGTACTATCAGAATTGTGTAGGTTCATAGTGGTAATTGCTTTCTGATTTAAAAAAAAGAAAGAAAGAATAATTATTACCTTTCCTTAATTCATTATCACCATATCGCAGTATCTGAAAAGAGGTGTTAATCACTCTTTTCCATTCTGATCATTTTTCTAACAGGCATTCCTCAATCTTTCCTCCATGGCATTTAAACATTTTAATCTTCTGTGTTAGTGACATTGCTGTAATCTTTCTCTTCTGATATCAGGGAACACTGCGTCACTTCTCTTTGTCAGGACACTGCAATCTTTCTTTTTGTGACAAATCATGCTTATCTTTCCTCTCTTATGTCAGCTGAAATATATTTTTCTATTCCTGCACTTTATATTGTACATCATTCTTTCCTAATGTACAAGCAGGTCATAATAAAGTATTTTGATACCCTCCTCTTCCTACTTCTCATGACACCCTACCAAATTACTTAGCTGTTAATAATTAATCATGGCACGAATATTTCTTCAAACAGACATTATCTGAAGATGACGATGATGTTGGGTTTATGCTGTTTATACTACACTATAATACTTTCTGGTAAGATGCAGGAAAAAGCTAAAAATGTAAGAAGATAAATTGAGATGTTAAAAGGGTAGCGTTATTCAAAACACAGTATCCATTAGTGATTGAATTGACATCAGATTTCTGTATTAAACTGGGGTGTCGGAAAAGGATCAAAGGGAACAATAAGTGCTGGCCTATATATAACCATATCTATATCTATATAAAACACCAAGAGGAATAAGAGGAGGATGTCTCCCTTTTGTAATAACCTAATATAATTATGCAAGTAACTGGTTCCATTAAAATTGCAGCTAAAAATCTTCAATTATTTAGAAGTCAACTTTTTTGCAACAAGATTTTAGAGTCTGAATTTTTACAAAGCTAGAAAGCACCTCTCTGATGTCAGAATTAAACTTGAGGGAGAGATAAGGGAGAGATTTAACCAAAGGAACAACTTTGGTTAAATCCTCAACTACTCTTATGGGATGATTGGGAAGCTAAAAACACCCTACATGGAATTTCTGAAGAGAACTCAATGATTTCCAGACACATCTGGTCAGTGACAAGGTGGGAGCTTGGTGGTATCTCTCTTTACATGTTTTCTGAAGAGAGGACTAAGCCTGGCAAACTAAACAATGGCTGCATTTGTACATTTGTTATTATAACCCGGATCGTTTAAGGTCTGTACCAGGTTTTACCATACTTTTCTTACATCTGTAAAAAGTGTTTCAGAAAAACTTCACAATTTTCCAAATTCTCTTCAGCACCTGTTGATCAGTTCTATCTAAAACAAAGTGATAACATATTTTAATTATCATTATAAGCCTTGAATTAAGAATCTCAGTGTCTTCCTTCCTCATTACCATAGAAATCTCATAAAAAGATTTTCTACAGGTATCTGTTTCTATGTGTGTATTTATTTTATGCCTGTTCAAGGCAAAGCAAAGGACATGTCCTCTGGCCACAACAACAGGATTGTCTATTTTTTCTTGCTTTTCTTTCTCTTTTATATAAGACTATATAGAGTATCAGACCACTGCAATTCCTGGTCCTATTTTGTTTTCTCAATTGTTTTAATAGTAAAGAATGGTTAATATCTACTTGACATTATCCAGAAATAATAGAGAAAATAATTTTCTTTGTCTAGCTAATCTTGATGCTTTCCTCTGCTTTTATTGTTAATCTGTGTGGAAAACTAGGAAAACCACAGTTCGGGACCAAGATGCTCCATTTGTAGCATTAACAACAAGAACAGCAATCATGAACAATTAGAAATCAAATTCAATTTACAAAATGTCTGAATAAACTTTACTTTTAATATATTAAACATGATAATTTTATGCCAAACCAAAATTATATATAATTCATTTCACATTCCTAAAATAACAAATTGAACTTCTGTAAAGGGTGCTAATGTTGCATTTTGTCATTGTTTTTAAATATCTCACAAAAACTGCTCTCAGGAGGGGATAGTAGCTGAGTGATACTGGAAAACTAGTATCTCTGCAGTGATATCTGATTTCTGCCTGCATCTGATGGAACACTTTCTCCTAAGGAAGGATTGTACCTCTGAACACAAAGCGATGACTGACATTCTACATTGTCTTGAGTCTTTTTCTCCTGATAAGTGACAAATGCTACCTGCCCTCAATATGCTCCCAAGGTCTTTTTTCTGTTATTCAAAAAAGGACAGCAGTAGAGTTCATGATTACAAGATAGCATCATGCCTTCTAACCCTGAACTTTTGCCAGATAATAATTGGATGACAGCTCAGTCCCTCTAACTTGGTACAAGGCTGCTTCCTGTATTTTAAAATGAACCTCCTCCACACACCTCACATTTGTAATTGTATCACTCCCTATGCCCGTTTACCTCAGAATTCAGAATTAATACATGCATTGGCCGGCTGGTTCAGGGTCTGCTTTAAAAATTACACCGTTGAAACGTCTGCTCCATTACTTTTTATATGGACTTCAATATATTAGTTGGAATTCCAAATCCCATATTTTCTAACCCATAATGTTGACTGAGCATGCATACAACTCTATGCATGACAGTCCTGCATAATCAGATATATCTATTTAATATCTCAGCGGAGGGGGGGGGAATCATCTACTTATCAAACTATTGCTTAGAAGTAGCTAACAACAATTTAACTAGGTATACAAACAGCTGTCTTATTTGCCCATATTTTCTTCATTACTTAACACAAATCAGTACCAGATCTTTTAGTTGTTATCTATGCAGTATCATGTAAAATATGGTGCCAATTGTCTTTACGGCAGTATGCAAGACTCAGCATTTTTTCTTCTTTTACTTGCATAAATAGTCAACACATACAATCTGTGCTTCCTATTTATATTCATCTAGTACTTAATTAAGCCCTAGTAAGCTATACACCTGCAGCGCGTTATCCTCAGATTGCTGTACTGTAGTTTCTAAGAATGGATTGCCACTTTTTTTTTTCCAAATTGCAATGCAGACTTCATAAAACATCAAGGGGCAAAACCCCAGGATGTTCTCTGTTCAGGACTCATTCATTTCAGTGTTCAGAGGAAATGCAAAGGAGATTGTACTCAATGAGAACACCTAGACTGAAATTTGTATTTCTTTTTAAGATATCAAGTTCAGAGCTCTTTTTTTTTTTTAAAAAAAAAATACTTTAACATGTAATGGAACTAAGACACAGCATTCAAATAAGAATAATACACAACAATAAAAAAACATATAGGACTCAAATCAATCAAGGCATTCTTCTACTTGTCAAGAATGTGCATGCATGCCTAGCACATATTTGTCTCCAAAGTCTGAATGATTAAAGGTATTATTTTGTCCTACAAATTCAACCCCCATCCCAATCAGGGAAAATCCTAACAGGAAAGAAGGGCTTTAAAAGCAATTCTGAGAAACACTTTGCCTCCGGCAGAACAAAAGAAAAGTGAATTGTGCAGTCAAGGGCCCTGTCAAATTCTCCTTGGCAGCACAGCAAAAGAGAGACAGTCTCTCAGAAATTAAAAAGAGAAACTGCTCAGGGATTTGCAGACCAATATTAACCCTATAAATTAACACTTGATGAGTTACAAGACTCCACAGGATGGTTATCAATGGCTGACACTGTAAAGCAGATAAACAAGATGCATATCAACTACTGTGTATAGGCAGACTCAACTAGAGCTCAGTTACAACTTAATATAATCCACAGGGCTAAAAGGACATAAAAGAACAGCAGAGTCTGCTTAGCAATTTCCTTCATCACTCCACAAGATGTGCGTGTGTGTGTAAAAATGTCACTGGACCCTATAGTTTGGCTTAAGGAAACAGGGGCCATTTCCACACTAGCCTGTTATAGTGCTATTATTCCACTTTCAACATCCTATGGAATCTTGGGGTTTGCAGTTTAGGGAAGGGCATTTAGAATCCTCAGCCAGAGAGATCTTTGGCCTCAGTAAACTACAAACTCCATAATTCCACAGGATGTTGAAAGTGGAACAGTAGCCCTGGTGGCGCAGTGGTTAAATGCCAGTACTGCAACCACAAGGTTGTGAGTTCGATCCTACCAGGCTCCAAGGTTGACTCAGCCTTCCATCCTTTCGTAGGTCGGTAAAATGAGTACCTAGCTTGTTGGGGGCAATTAGCTAAAAAAATACATTGTAAACTGCTTAGATAACACTTAGCTGATAGGCAGTATAGAAATAAATGCTATTGCTATTGCTATAACACTGTGGGGTTTCCCCATTCTAACAGGGTTCATGGTTTAGAAACTCAACGAAAAACTTCCACTTCCTTTCTTGAGGGCTATGTTCCTGGTAATACTGCAAAGTCAGTGTGATCTCTGTTAACCATATCTCTGTCTTTTAAAAAAGCAAAAACTAGATGCCTGAATGAATAGCTCTCATGTTGGACTCCATTCTATATTTCTGAGTGCTGCAACTCTGGGAAAGCTTCAGCACTTCACTGTCTATTGTGAAAATCAAATGAATGTTTTAAGAGTGCATTCTGAAACATAGGACGTACCTTTCTAGTGCAAACTGGAATGCAAGGAAAATACACGATATAAAACCATAAGCATTTCATGTAAGGAAAAATATTACTCCCACAAATAATTCTGAAGTTCTTTCATCTGAGTCTTTTGACTAGAAAATGTGCTGCTCTTTTGTACCAATTCACATCATCTTTGTGTACAAAATTAGCTTGTTGTTCCACACCACAGTTTTAATTCAAGGTAATGCCTCTATGCAATCATAAAAATTAAAACTAATCTACAGAAAGTGATTTGGTATCACCATAGAAAACAAATACTCAAATTATTGTTAGATTTCACTTGACTGGTGAAAATGTGATTTGTCAGTAATTTATGTTTCATAGCATTGAGATGAATTAAGCATCTATTCAAGACATTTTATAAATTTAGTAAAATTCTCAGCAGCTTAAATGTGCCGTGTGGCCCATGAATAAAATTTGGGCTCAAATGTCCTCCAGAGTTTGCAGAACATTTAATGTGAGCTTGGCAGATAATGGCAAATTTTAGAACAAGGGGCTACTCACCCAGGTGCTGTGCACATAAAAGCTCCAGTTCTCATTAAAGCTTCTATAAAAGAGTATATATGACTAAAATAATAGTCCTGTGTAGGTGATTAACTGTTGAACTGTAGAGCTGAACTGGAGCTACATTGGAATGCCACATAAGCCTCAGCCCCAATATCACCAAACACTCAGAAGCATCCACAATCTTGTAAATTGAATACAACAACTGATGAAGGTCTCCATAACCATGTTTGGCTGCATGTATTTATAGTCCAAATGAAATCAGGAGCCTGGAACATCTGAGCTTTCAATAATGGGAACTCTATAACCATATTCAACAAAATAGGTTACAAAATCCTACGTGGACCTATTTTTGTCAATGTGCAAAAGTCTGGGAAGCTGCTGGGTGCACAATAACACTCAAGAATAGGGCCTATGTGTGTATCCATGCCCCCTGATTCCCCCTACATATGAGCAGGTTTTTATAGCTATGCATTGCACATACATGTAATTTACAGCATGCTAATTCAGAGAAAATTTGCACAGGTAGATTTTTACTGATTACAGTTCAGCTGCTGGGTAATCTATGGATTTAAGAGATTAAAATTTAAATCCATATATGCTGTGATTATTATAAAATTTATTCTTTTATTAAATTACATTGCATATTTTTCATATTCAGCTAAAGTTTCAGTTGAGCTGTTCCTTCATTTGAATACCACCTAATGTTACTTTTTTCTGTATATCTGGAAAGATTTGTTCTGCTGCAGGATGTAAAGAACAAATCTCAAACAAATCTAAGCTTTGTTTACGTGCTTGCTTATGAAAAAGGAAAGTGCACAGGGAGCATTGTAAAATGTACATATATCTCCCAGAGATTTATATAAAGTAAAAACAAAAAACAAAAAAACTTCACCCCTACCACTGTTCAGAAAACTATTTTGTTCTGTGATAAAATTTCATGTTGGGAGAAACGCTTTTGATACTATAATATTCAGTTCATAGGATCTCTTTTAACTGAAGCTGCAATCCTGTTTATTTTGATGTACATTCAGGTTTTTATATTTTTCTTTAATTATGCACAATATTGAGGCTTCAGCAAGTAAGGAAAATAACTGGCTCTTTTAAAAGACTCACTTAATGTATCAAGCAGCATACCTTTTGATGTTTTGCTTTCATTACACAAGTTATTCTTTAACAAGGTCAACAATTATTCAAATAAATTAAGTCAAAAAAGTAAACCAAGTCAGCAAAAAGAAAAAAAAGGGAAGGAAATCTAATTATCTGTAATAACAAGGTCCCTGGTTTCCCTGAATTTTCTTCCATTTTATTTTCCAAGCATTTATTTTGTACAAAGAGAAGATATTAATTATGTTCATGCTCTGCTTCTGATATCTGGCTGGCCACTAGTACAAAGCGATGTTTCAACACACCATTAGGCAAATGGATGCTTTTGCCCCACCTCCATCAGGGCCTGAGACGGAATCTTGTGAGATCTCCTGTTTCATGAGTTTCCCGTGTGGGTATTACACCTCAGAGCCTATTTAAGACTCTGTCATCACCTTCCCAACTATTTTCTGCTCCAGCCAATGCCCACGCTTCCATATACAGTATAGTATGGGGGTTTGTTAGTTACCTTTTAGACCAAGGTAGGAAATTTTTGAACTACCCCTTAAATGATCTTCACTTTTTACTCTTGAGGAAAGTTTATGATTTAGGAGCTACTGATAAACACCACTCCTAAGACACCACTCTTGATGAAGGTTTGTCACCCTTGAGCACCATGCTCTTAAAGCCAATGGGTTTGAGATGTTGAAAATATAAGCAGACTTCATGCGCTCTTGTAGGATTCTTCCCTTCTGAATTATTTCTAGTAGGGAGTGGGAGGCAGGAGGACCTTCTAATTTGCTTGCCTTTTGTTAGCAGAATGTGAAAAATCTGGTGCAGAATGTCTCTTGGATCAGGTTTTGAGGCAGTGTGCTGTTGCCTGTTTTTGAAGATAGTGGGCCTTTCTGCACCCAACTGTCTTGCGTGGTCCTCCAGTAGGGATTCTGGCAGCAGCTCTGCTGGGAAGGGAGTACGATGGCAGTGCTCCCCTCTGTACGGGACTGGCTTCCTGTGGAAGAGAGTGCAATGGACATGCTGCTTGCTCCCTTCTGCAGTGCAGCTAGGAATTTTCCCAGCCTTCACTGGGGATGGAAGCACTGCCATTGTACTGCTGGGGCTTCCGCAGGGCAGGTAAGTGTGGGATGGTGGTGCAATTGAATGTCATTAGTGAGGAAAACCTGTCAATGATTTAATCCATGATTGTGCTGCCAGGGGATGGGAGAGAAGTGGAACCATGACGACATCATGCCGAAGTGTTGTCGCAGTCCTGCTCCTCTCATGGGAGGCTACTGTGGAAAGGGCCAGTGTGTCTCTAGCTAGGAGGTCCATACTGTTATTTTGCTCATTGTAGATTTAAGTTGACATAAATAAAAACATGTCTTAATTGAATCAAAAACATTTGTCTCAAATTTTATGGGACGCAGAGGCATAGAGGCAATGCCAGAATCAGTATATAATTTAGCAAGGCTTTTCCTACACTGCAGTGTATGTGGAAAATGTTCAATAAATATGGTAACAAAATATTTTGCAGTTGCTATTGCCCTTCTATAGATTGTTCCCAAAATGTTGAGAGGTCAGACTAACTATTCAGTCTATTCATGGCTGTGGTCTGTCAGTCGCTAGTCGATACACTAAAGATCTAAAATTAAAAATTTAATAAACCAATGAAATGGAAATTTTCCACTTGATTTACAGAAGTATTGTCCTAGGCAGGAGAGGCCTTCATGTTGTCCTAACTTTAATTTCTGAAGTTCTCACCGAGTGATCTGCTGAGACTTCTGATAAGAGAGATCTGTCAGAAGGAAAAGGCGGGGAGAGAATTGGGTATCAAAGACAGAGAAATCAGAAAAAGAGAGGATGGAGGTAGAGCAGATACAAGGGAGGGAGGGAGAGAAAGGAAAAAGATAGCCCCAATCACAAGTGGTGTTCGCTTTCCCTTGTAGTAGCTGATGGCTTCCATATAAGTGGGGCATTGAATCTATTACAAGTTTTAGTTCAGACTTTAAAGCAGCTATTCAAGTGATGAACCCTATCCCCAAAATATGAACCTTAGATAGCTACTTCAAAGTGCAAATTAAAACTTAAAACTGAGTGACCGTCCCACTAACATGGGAGCCACAAATTGCCATTGGATCTTCCCATCCTTGCCCTGTAGCACTTGCCTGATTACCCCCATAGCAATGTGTCCTTCAAAATAAACATGATTCATCATCCAGATCTTAGAGAAACAGGAGGTTGGTTATACAAGGAAACACATTAGTAAAACACAGTATTATTTTAGGCAATTTCCCTTTTTCCCTTTATATTAGGCATGGTTGTTTCTCATCTTCTTTTTCTGTGCTTTATACATCTTTCTCTCTCTCTGAACTTTTCCTCACGACACTCTTATAGCATGATGATTCCCCTTTCAACCTCCTATGGAATCCTGGGATTTGCAGTTCCAGGAGGGACTGGATTCCATAGGAGGTTGAAAGTGGAATCATCACGCTATAAGAGTGTTGTGCAGAAATGGCCTCTCTCTCTCTCACACACACACTCACACACACACACACACACACAGTCATAATAATTTTAATATGAGAATGTTGTGTATTATACTTTGAAATTAGATTATATAAAATTTTAAGATATGTGTTTTTGTTGTTCTTAGATCGCATTCATTACGAAAGCAGGCTGATTTTTCCAATTTATATAACTATTTCAATATAAATACTTACAAAGTAAGTCTCATACTGTTCTAGTCATGCCACTTATTTATTACTTCATGAAGGGGCTAAACCTCATTGGTGGAGTACAATCTTTGCATGTAGAATGACTGGCACTTAGCTATCATCAGTTGAAAAAGTCTCAGGCAGCAAAACCTGGCAAACTAAGTTGTGAAGACTTTTTTTAAAAAATAAATAAATCCAGAAGATGAAAAAATAAATAAAAATATTTATGGTGAATTGTTTCCCTCTATCTTTTACAAGATTATAGTAGTCTATCAATGACTCTTGCCACATTACCAGACATGCTATATCTATAATCATGTTTGGCTTATGTAAAACAAGAATTCACATAGTTTAACTTCTCAACAGGAACGTTGGTAAGAAATTAAAATAATGGTTCTTATGGCAAAAGACTGCTGTGATGACAGTAAGCTAATTTTCAAGGCCCGAGAATTTCAAAAATGTTTTGACAACCAGCAGTGAAAAGCTTTCATCTCGTCTATAAAAGTGCGAGTCTTTTTCCCCTACCCCCACTGCTTCTCTCATGCAATCATGGACTTCTTCTCCAGAGGAAGGAGAATTAGCATTACTGATTTGTTTTCCCCATTAGAAAGAATGATCACACATTTTCAAGACCTGTTCATTAGCTTTATGTTTGCTACAACAGCAATCAGTTTTGCATGTGCGTCAGTTTAAACTGTAAGAAGAATTCTAATACAATTCTCGGGGAAATCTATGGACAGGCATAAAATTCATATCACATACATCAGCCGAAATGCTTAAACGCTTTTTAGTACTTCTCAGGTAAGGGTTTTATTAATAAAATTCAACCGACATTGTTTTCTTCACAAAGGCTTTTACCTCATATAATACTCTATTGAGATACCATAAAATGATGATGATATGCAATAAAGATTTATAACACCAGCAACAGTGCCCTTTTATATCTGTGTTATCCACTAGAGTGGCATGTACAGAATAGAGGAAACAAGTACAATGCTTGTCATATGATAGCGTGTGCCTGTCAAGGAAGAGTTTCTGTACTGCAGGGCCTTCTGATTTAACTATTGTTCAACTCTCTATACTGATCAACATGTCATAGGTTGTGGCTTGGCCACATATTTTCAAGAACAGTGCAGGTCTTACACTCACCATAGCAGTGTCTTCAGAAGAGAACTTCTCTTCTTCCTATATGTGAATAATGGTCATTTATGCCTATGGGAAGGAGTAGACTATGCCGTAGCTTAGGAGCAGAGCTCCTATTCTGCATGGAACAGGACCTAATTTCAGTCCTTGAAATCTATGGGTAGGGTGGAAGGAAACCACTTTTATACTCTTTGGCACATAATTATGATGGAAGATGACCCTGCTCTCATTCACAGCTAATGTCAGAACTAAGGCATTCTCCATGTGTCTAGTTCCCATCTTATTACAACAGTATGGTTCAGAGTTATATTTTCCATAACTCCAGTAGGGTCTGAATCCTGTTGTTTAGTTCCAACTAAAGCAATCTTATTACAACAGTTACTCAATGATGAATGGCAGCAAGATAGGGTTCTGTACTTAAAAGAAGCTGTGGTGAGGTGTTTAACAAACAGAAAACCCCTCCATGAATTTTGCCATATTAAACAATTATTGATCACTGTCCAATTTTCCTTTTGGGGGATAGTTTTGGAGTGTGTTAAAGCATCTGAGCTCCAGGCTTTTCTGGATGAAACAGATTATCTAGATCCATTTCCGTCTGGCTTGGGGTCTAATTATGCGACAGATACAACTTTGGTCAGCTTTTTGGCTGATCAACTCTGGGAACAGGATAGGTGAGTGTGTCCCTGTTAGTTCTCCTGAGTATCTCAGCAGTCCTTAATATCATCAGCTGTGGTATCCTTCTGAGCTTCCTCTCTGGGATGGAACTTGGAGGCACTGTTTTACGGAATTTCTGTTTCTTTCTGGAGAGACACACTCAGAAGATAGTGCTTTGTGGGTTCCAGTTTGACATTGACATTGAAGGTTCTGTTTTGTCCTTCATGCTGTTAATCATATACAGAAAAATGCTGGGAGATGTTTTCTGGAAATTTGGGGTTCACAACCATCAGAATGCCAATGACATTTCTCTCCATCTCACTATTCCATCTAATTCCAAAGAAGCAGTCTCAGTACTAAAACAGTGTCTATTGTCAGTAATGGACTGGATGAAGGCAAACAAATGGAAGTTTAATCAACAAAATACAAAGGCACTCCTGCTCAGTTGGAAGACAGGTTATGGGAAAGGGATTCAGCCTGTGCTGGATGAGGTTACACTTCCTCTGAAATTTCAGGTTCGTAGCCTAGCCTACTCTTGGACTCAGCCTTACACTTGGGGGTGGTGGTGGCTAAGCTTCAGTGGTGGGCAGGAATGTACCTACTTCTAGAGACATCAGATCTGGCCACAGTAACACATGCCTTGATTACATCCTGTTTGTATTACTGTAATGAACTCTACATGGGACTGCCTTTGGAAACTATTTGGAAATTTCAACAAGTCTAAAATGCTGTGGCCAGACTGTTAATTCAGACCAGTTAACAAAACATATAATTCTTTTGCTGAAATAGCTTCATTGGCTATTAGTCCATCTCCAAGCAGAATTCAAAGAGATGGTTGTAACCTATCAAACTCTATACAGCTTAAATCCAAGCTATCTGAAGGCTTCTATCTCCTCACATGAGGCTGCTTGAGCTGTACAATCTTTGCAGGAACCCCTCCATCACCCCTTTATGATCATCTAGTGAGGACACAGGAACAAACCTTGTTAGCTGCTCCTAGGTTATGGAACCTCCTGAGGGCCCAGCCGCTTCACACACACCCTGGACACACTCTCTTTTCATCAACAGGAGAAGTCCTTCCTATTTAAACAGGCCTGCAGTATTTAAGTAGGTCAGGTAGAGGGATGTATATTATTTACGTTTTTTTTTTTATAATATATGTTTTAAGTAGTTTTAATTGCTTCTTAAATAAATTTTGTTAAATTAGTATTTAAATGAGATTGATATGTAATGCTTTTCAAACTTTTGTACTACATTTTTAGTTATTTGTTTTCACTAGTAAGCTGCTTTCAGTGTCATTGTGGGATAAAGGCAGGAAAATAGATAGATAGATAGATAGATAGATAGATAGGCTAATCTCATTGATTCAATGAGTATACTTCAGCGGGAATTACCAATAAGATTCAGGCCAATAATGGTATGATAAAATCATAAATTAATTAAACTTATTTTTTTCAAGGTAATAACTGTTATCATAAAGGTGACATTTATTATATGCATAACTCTAGCTGCTCTAGCTTTCTGATCCTTCTCTTTCGCACAATCCAAATTTTTTGTAGGCTTTGGCTTTTAAACAGAACCAAACAGCAAAAGTAATTACATATGTCAGCACTGAAAAGGTAGAAATCTATTTTTAATTGCTCATTTTAGGTGGTAGAGCATATGGGGAAAGAATAAATGAGATATCCAGTCTATTGAAAAGAATGATCTGAACACACCAACTGCCGTGCCTCTCCTTGAGACTGTTTCTTTCTGAGAAGAGGAAAGTCAGGATGATAGGCCTCAGCAGTTCATAGCCTAAACTGGATGCTCCAGCCGACAGCCCTCTCTGGAACCAGCAGAGCTGAAGCTGTATCCTTCAAAGTGGATCTGTTTCTCAGCTAAGAACACATAGCTGATGCAGACTCCAAGGCAGAGATGACACCAAGCACTCAGGAGAGACAGCGTAGGAAGAAGCAGTATGAGGAAATTTATCTGCCAACAAGCTGAAGAATTTGATCAAGTCAGCCAAATCTGTCCTAATTAGAGACAACTTTCTCATCCGGCTATATATACAAGTATGTTCCTTATATGGCCAGTTGCTCCAATCAATGTTTCAGCATTCCAGCCAATTTCCTCAACTTCTCTGACCTTGGCTGATTTCCTGACGTCTCTTTTCAGAACTGCTCTTTTCTTTGCATTATGAACTTGGAGAGCTTGTTTCCCTTTGTTTGGTATGTTTCCCCTTGTCTGTTTCTTCAAAAGTGATGGTCTTGTGAGTTTCTGTGCATCCACTCAGATCTGACTTTGCTGTCATTATTACTCTTCTGTACTGGTTGCTTAATTAGAGCTTTATCACACCAGTCTGTTGTCTCGCAGCAATCACGTTGTTAAGGAAACAGAAACATGCTGGTATAGAAACTATCACTATCACACTATCTCTGCATTAACACTATGCTGCCAGTTTGGTGATGCATGTTCCCAAAATCAATCTTCCACACCACCCTGCTGACTCCTGCTCTCTTCCCATGTCCATGCTTCTTAGGATATGCACTATATTTTTACTTTTTCTCTTTGCTGAAACTGTGCAATTGTACAATGTCATCATGCTGCAAGACTTCCTTTCATCATTTCTGCATTGCTTTCCTACTCCATGACCATTTTGGCATTTTACTCTTCCAGAGCCATGGTTTTGCCTGCTGCTGTTCAGGCATTTTGGCAGTAATGTGCTGCAATGTTGGTGTCTGAGCTGAAGTTAGGGGATATAATAGCTTCTTTTATCCTCACCCCTTTCTGTTCCATCATGCTGCAATTTCAGTCATTTATCCTCTACGTCAGTACAGGCTGCAGCTGATCCTATTACCTGCCTCCTTTGCCTCATCGGAATTTTTTTCAGTAGTATAATTTTACTTGATTATTGGTAGTATCAAGCAAAGCAGACCTATTCAATCAATTGTTTAATGCTGAGTCAACACTTATTCAACTTCCATTAAGTCAATGGGTCTAATCAGACTATTATTTTGTCTACCCTGCTCTGAGACTGGGTGGTGTTGTTTTTAAGATAATCAGTCACATGGCAGGTAGTGTGTACAGAAGGAAATTTAATTATTGGGGACCACCTTTGACCACCATTGACACAAACTGGACAAAACAGGCCAAAAAGAGGGGAAAAATACAATGGGCTTAACAAAAAATATTGATCATTTCAATTGCTTTTGGACTCTAATAACAATAGAATTTAAAAGAAAATCAGGGAAATTCTGAACAAACACATCATTAGAGCTGATTGTATTTGCTCTGCAGCAGACTGCCCATACATGCTGCCAGTACAGAATGCAGACTGCCTGCCACAACCAAAATCCAAAGACCAAAATCATATTATCTAAATTCCAGTAAGATTATTTAGTGTAAATTGACATCTAAATAAGTATTTAGGTAAGCTGTGTCTGAACCTTGCAGAAAATGATAAATGAAAGATAAATTTGGCAAAATTCCTAACCATACATGAATTCAAATTGTTTGATTGCAAATATCTGGTTAAAATTAATTTATAATCCTTAGAACCTATCTTTGCATTTAATTCCATGCCTTATTTATACAGGTAGGTTTCTGCCTTTATTCTGTGAAGAGGCAGACAGACTTTAGCTTGCTTGCCTTTTCCAGGATGCGGAATGTGGTGCTTCTAACCTACCGCAAATGGGAAATGTTGCTAAAAATTGTAATACTCAAGAATGATGGAAGAGTGGCCAAGAAAGAATACATTCATTTCAACTATATTAAAAATAATTTAAACAATGAAGTAAGGTTCTGTCAGAAGGCTGAGCATTTTGAATGTGTGAGTTCTATGGCAGAAGCAAAACAAAATAAAACAAAAAGTCATTGAATTAATGAAATCCATAGTGTTTGAAAGATCTTTTTAATATCTACTTTAACTCAACACTAATTACTTAGAGAGGAATTCAGGCCATCATATTCAAGCCATATAAGCCATTCCCAGATATTGTATCATCTCCTCCTCTTACTCCTGTCTCTCTTCCTCCTCCATCATTGTATGTATGTATGTATGTATGTATGTATATACATATATATATACATATACACATATCCTCCATCTTTCTTTCAAGGAGTTCATGGTAGGACACATGGTTCACCCCAATCACAACAACCTTGTTGGGTCAAACTAAGAAATAGTGATTTGGATATGGGTATCTAATGGCCTTGATGGCTGAGTAAGAATTTCAGACTCTGTTTCCGAGTCCTAGCCTAGAAGTCACTCTAATCACCACATCACACTAGCTAACCCCCCTCGAAAAAGTATGAAGTGCAATTAAACTAAAAAATCTTTTTAAACTATTCGTATGTATAAAATGTTATTCTTCTATGTATCTAAATAATTTTGCTTTTCTTTTACTGATAGAACAAAGTGTCAGGAGCCTTAGGGATACTATTGAAAATATAGCCTATATCATGCTGCCTTCTGTTTTTCGATTGCCTTAGTTTCTACCTTTATCAAGTCAGCTTTGACTTGGGCCATTTCCACAAGGGGATTTAGCCCACGCTGGGACGACCTCACCAGGAAGTCGTCTACACTGCGGGGTGTGCTAGGGTGGCTTGAAAAGGTGAGGTTCTACACCTGAAAGGGCACGCAAGCGTGTCCCTGCAGAGCTGCCCGGGGGTGGGCTTCCGGCTGGTGCGCTGCCCCGATTGGCAGAGTGCCGCCGGAAGCCGCCAGCCGCCATTTTGGATGCCGCCAGATGCCGGTGGCGTGTAGAGCAGTGAACGCGCACTGCTTCCTGTGGGGGTAAGCTCTGTTCCGGCGTGCGCTGCCCCGTTTCCCCACGTTTCATGCCCCCTCGTGTGGAAAGGGCTTTATAGTGAATTTGTGAATTATTTTTTCCAGTGAGTCATGTTTTCTCATAATATCTTCAAAATATAACAGTCTCCAGTTGAGTCATTTAGGCTTCTAATGTGGTTATTATTACATAATTATACCAATTCGTCCTTACATTGTCCTTACATTGTGATCTAAATTCTCTAACCCTATTCTGATGTTCTATTATCAGCAAACTTAAATCTTAAGCAATCTTAAATGAGGTTGTAGGGAAAAGTAAAGTGGTGACAGATAGAGGAGGATTTACTGTTTTGGCATCATTATTGCCACAATTTGTTTTTCAATGTATCAAAAAAAATCTACTCCCATTGGTTACAATGGATTGAAAAATATCTAGGCCTAAATCCAACTTGCCACTGACTGAGCCAACCATAACCTATTAGCCAGGTAGTCTTACCTGCCAGTTCTTTTATCCTGAGTCCCAATTACTTTTCCCCAAATCTCTGGATTTTGTGGAGGGGGGAGTGCTCAGGAGATTGATTAAATACTTGGTTGGTCAAAACTAGCAATGTAAAGAATATTCCCAATATTTCTCTCCTCTGATGAGAAATGGTATCTCGACATGTTGAAATCCTCAACTGAAAAATTTGTCAAACATCACTATATTTTTCACATTTCGAGACTTTGTTGTGAAAATTTCATGAAATGGTTTCTGTGTAAAAAAAATCATGCAAAATAGTTCTTACATTAAGAAAAAGTTTGTACAAAATACTATGGTTTAATGCAAAAACTTGTTTTGTGAAATGAACAATAAGCTTCAGTGTACAAATACCACTGAGGAAATTCTTCTAAAATGAAAAAAAATAAAAAAATAAAAATAAAAATATTCAAACCTATGCAAAAACTCTGGTGATCTTGTGTGGAAGAGAGAAAACATTTACTAGTTTTTGTTCTTGCACATAAAAAATGAAATTAATTAAGATTTACATCTTTAGCCACCATCTGTAGTTGAAGATTCCACTTTTCTTGGTGGGTCACATGCTGTACATATCCAGTGCAGACCATGGTTTACTTGCCCTCAAATTACTTTACTGCATGTTCAAAACCACAAATGAAAATAACTAAAGGATCACCATGGGTATTCATGATCTGATACACAAGAGAGTGCTTGATCCTACATTGACAGCCAAGATTTTTTATTTGTTATTTCTAACCAAGTTTTGCCTTATATTTCTTGGTCCTGCTATGAAACTATCTGCTCTAGCAATGGAATTACCATATTTGCTGGTGTATAAGATGCACTTGTGTTTAAGATACACTGCATTTAAACACTGGCAAATACTATTTGCAGGCATATAAGACACATCAGTGTATAAGATACACCCCATTTTCAAACAGTATTTTTCGGGGGGGGAAATGAGTCTTGTATGCCAGCAAATACAATAGTTGTTCTCCTATCACAGCTTTTTCTGTTGAGTCTACAACGGGTGGACAACTACAGCAGGTCTGGGGATCAATTTTCTTCCACTGGAGCTGTTCAGGGAATGCACCGGCTGTTGAAACCAGAAGTAGCTGAAGTCTAGTTTTAGAGTTGAACAACTGATTTGTTGTTGTTTTTGTTTTTTAATGTTAAACTTGTAAGGGCAAATGGTCAATCATAGAAGCTTTTCTTTTGGTTTTTAGTATGGAGAGTCTTGAAAGTTGGAGGGCTGTAGAAACAACTTTGCCAAGAATTTAGGCCCTGAGACCATCACTTTAATAGGACTTGATCTACCACAAAGCATTTCTACTAAGGTGCTTTGAGAAACTGAGCATGACATAAAGTCATTAAGAATAAAAATTACATTACAACTGTAACTTCATGAAGGGTGACTTAATGTGTTTTGCAGTATAACTGGAACTTTTCTTTTGTTACTTTTTGCATTACTTTTACAAGCTACAGAAAAATTTAAATTAGTTATATTAATTAGTCCATAGCTAGATTAAACAAAAAAAGATTGAATAACTCTAAAGTGCACTTGCTTTAGACATAACACATTCATGGAAAGACACATATTTTCTTTCATTAATGTAGATGATATTCAATTAAACAATTACTTTTTATGATAGGGAAGCATTCATTTTTTACACAGTGGCAATTGGTATATAAGGAAGTCCAGAATGACAAGCAGTTCAGTCCGCAGGGATTATTAACACGCATGTGCATCTATTTTAACTGGTTTGCAGCTTAATGATTCCAAGATTTTATTAACTTACAGTAATAGTATTCCAAATATTCCTGGTCTAATTTTTTTCAAGTCACCTCTTGCTGGCTGGTTTCTCTTGCTACTCTTACTAAATAGGGGAATACAAAAAGACATTATTATTACTTAAAGTAAATCTGACTGGAAGAAAAGCAGACCATTATGAGATAGTACACTCTGCAACAGAGCCAGCATCTGCCTTGACATTCTTCAACAGCTGCCAGGTTTCCACCACCGAGGCAAGAATCCTGATGCCACACCATTGACAAGAAAAGACCCACCATCAGGAAAATGAGGTATCTGCCTCAGACAGAGCTTGAGTATCAAGAAAGGACAGAAAACATAATTTATTATGATCATATTTTTACTACCTGCAGGAGTTCTAAGATTTTTCTTCCTCCAGTTCCATAAATAACGCAAAAAGCCTAAGGCAACATTCATCTTGGTGTTAGGGGTGGGGTAGGCATCTACTACTCTGCTCAGGAAGTAAAATGTCTTGGGAACCATAGCTTCTGATACTTCTCTGGATCCTTAAAAAAAACCAAAACCCTCTGCTGATGCTATGAACTGACCCAGAAAATTGGATCTGGATACCACAATTTTCCCACAATGCCCATCATCACTAGCTGTATGGAATTAAAAAGTTAAACAGTATTTTTTTTAAGGAGTACCTCAAGCAAGCGAGGCACACAAAATATTAAACAAGACACTGTTCAGTCATTACAGAAGTGTGTTGAAAAGGGGGTAAATGGCTACTTAAAGGAAGACAGATACAGTAAGTGTAACTCACAAGTTACATGAAGAGAATTTGTTCTGGATTAAATGGAAATACGACACTTTGCAGTGGTGATGGTGAGGCAGTTTTGCTAAGAGCTGAAATTAAAACACATCAATTGAAAACCTACAATAGATAGACAGATAATCTCATATCAAGAGCTCATTTAGTTTCTTAAGTGCAACATGATTTTGAAAATAAATATATTAAATAAGTGCTCAGTCTCTAACCTTCATACATAATCGAACACCTTGCTTTGCCAACACTATATTCACCCCCGTCCCCCCTTAAATAAACTAGTGTGAAGAATCTATGGTAGTTCTGTTAGAAAGGTCAAGAGTGGAAAGCCTCACCAGAAAAGCAATGATGAATCACCATGTTTGACAATGTATACATGATGAGTCTTTGGTGAAGATGGGGCTGCTACTTGTGTAAGAAAGTACGGGATGTTCCATTGCATAAGTGATCAAAACATCAAACTGCTTGCACAATGGTCTGCTGCATGCCATACACCCCCACTTCATGATATGATTGGTAATCAACATTATTTAATTGGCACTAAATATAAATCATACACTATTATGGCTGAGAAGCCATACTGGTAAAGAAGACTTGCTGAACATGTGCAACAGTACATCAGACGGGACCTCAGGGCATGGCCATGTTGTATCAGTCAGAAAGCTCTGGTTCTGATGAGTCTGAAACAATCCCCTTAATGACTCAACCGTCAAATACAATAGCACATGAAGTTCTCTCAAAAGAGCAACTGATGGTCATCAACTTGTTTCCTCTTCCTGCCAAAACTCTCCTTTGTTTTGTCACCTGCCCAGACATTAAGAAGCCATCATGATTCTCATCAATGCTTTGTCATCTAATGCTAAGGTCATTAGCCCGTTCCAGATCCCACTGTTTGCTCTGCCAGAAAGTCAATAACACTTTCCCCTTCAGGGCAGAAAAGGGGTTTTTAAAGCCTGGCTCTGAGCCAGACTACCCTTAGTATACTGGACATAGGCTGTCACTCTGCTTCTTAAATTCCCATTCTTGTGCTACTTTTGGACCCCTAGTCTGAGCAAATTGCTTTGTCTCTTCTCTTTAGAATGGGTAAATATCACCCACTTTGCCCCAACTCCTCACTATCCAATTTTTCCTCTCTTTCCTTCGGTTAGCCTTGTATGATTGTGAGGCTGCTTGGATCTTGTGCACATTTGTGATTTTCCCCAATAAAACATTCTTTGAACCTCCAACTGCATTAGTACTGGTATATAAATATAGTATATTAGAACCTCTCTGCATTAGTACTGGTATACAAAGGTGGCAAGATCCTAAGGCTACCCCCCTCTCACGGGTCTCCCTTTAAGAGCTAGAATTCCCCATCATTTCACAATCACTGGCACTGCAAGTGGACCTCTGAGTCATCCACCTTTTGGGATAACAGAATGACCAAACATGTTCTTTGCCATGCCCTCTAAATACTGTAGACTAACATTCCAGTTATAGCAATGGAAGAATCCAGTGCATGAGAAGGCATTAGTGCTTCACTACCCACCTCATCCTGAAATGTTAGTGGAAATGAAGGCTTTGAAAACTGCGCTAGCAGGTAATGAACAGCTGGCAGCTCATAGCATTCCATATCTTGTTAGACACATGCTGATTTGTATTAAAGTGTTGTGGGTTGTTGTTTTTTTTTGAAGTAGAGATATTTTCATATTTATATTTTTTGAAAAAGGTAGTTGAATTTTATACAGGAGCAAGATATGAATTAAAATTAGATAGGAAGAAACTTGTTTGAGCTGCACCAAGGAAAGGAGTTCACAGAACTATTTTGGTCCAGAAAAACCTGGAACAACTTTAAGCACAATGAGCTACATATTCTTTCCTCCCATCTCACATCTCACCCAGTAATGAATGCAAGAATCTAGGTCAGTGTTCTTTAGAAGAGAAAAGATTAAGGGAAAAGCTCACTGAGGTATACAATTCAGAAGGGAAAAGGAAAAACAGATACTTGAAGGCAGTTTTGAGCTAGTGTCAAATAGAAGACATAAGAAACTATGAACTAAGGTTATGGAATAAATTACCAAGGGCAGACAAAGATGTTAGCTGGCATTTAAAAAAAGTAAGGAGAGAAAATTGGCCATTACAGGGAGGCTAAAAAGCTACAAAATATATTTTTTAAATCAAATGAATAAACAAAGAGCTCTTATGGCAGAGAGAGGGATCACATAAGCCTAAAGATGTTGTTCAAATACAACTTCCAGAATCCATCACCACTGGTTATGGTGGCTAGGGCTGCTGTGACATGTAGTCCAAGAATATCTGGAGGGCTGTAGCACTCACATTACTGCCTTATGGTCACCTTTGATCTATCAGGAGGCATGGAACAACATACACATACGCAAAGGTCTTCCTAATACAACAGCCACCTAACCCTTTCAAAAGGAATGCTAGGTCTAAAATTATGCAAACCTAGTCTTTCAAAGGGATTGCATAAACCTATCTAGGAAAGACACAATGATATTTTGATTGTTTTATGAGAACAGCTTTGTTCAGTAAATTGCAGCAGGTGCCCTTGTTAGACCCAAATACTGTTACAGAAATGTTGGATAGACAGACAGACAGACTGAACAAGGATTATTTATTTTTCCCCTTTGCTAGTACCAAAGATGTACATCATTCAACCCAATACTGGAAACGGAGCTTAAACATGAGCAATTTAAATATGTGTCCTGTCCTCTGGTCTATCACCCAAATCCAACTTAGGACAATATGTCATATGCCCCCATCAAGGATATTTGTTTAATTGGTACAAATGAAAATAAAGGCCATCATGATACGACTCTGTCATTTGATTATTGGTAAAGTCTCAAGGCTATCCATATGAAAGAAAGCATAATCTGGTAGAAACAGCTGGAATAGGGCTATGCATTCTTTTTTCTAGTATTTGAAGAGGTTTGTTTCAGCTAGGAGCAAGTGAGAAACCGCAAAACTTTTAGAACTGTTTTAAACAGTCCCTTGGCTGTTACCTGGGCAATCTGGTCCATGTTGTCACTATTCTGTGCAACCCTGTGTCAATACTCTTGTTGTTTATTACTACTATTCCTGACTCCTATACAGCTTATTTAATCTCTACTGCTGACTTTGATCTCTTAATGTATAGCCTCATCCTTAAATAACACAACAATTACAACAGTTGTATATGCAGAAAAAAAATCTCAAGGATGGGAAAGGCTAATGATGGATAAATGTATTGCTCTCACTTTCTACAATAGTTAGTTTTGTTACCTCATTTCTACATCATTTTACATTGTTTCTTTTGAAAGCCTGTACAAATTTTAAGGGTACACATTTCCTCTAAACTGCACAATTCAGAAAAGTGAAAATAAGAATAATTGCTTTATAATTGGTTCAAGCATTAGGTCAGGAAGTGCAAATGGAGTTAGCATGGATTATAATTCAAACAAAGCACTCTGTTCATAAAAAAGCTGTAAACCAGGTGCAGAGTGTGTTGTAGTCCAGATAGTTTAAAACGTATGTAGCCCTAATTTAAAAAGAAATGTAGATGGAAATCCTGAAGTCCTTTACATTCTCACTTGAGCACAACCTTTCTTTATTTTTCTGTGTCTGTCATAGGAATCAGGAATAATTAAGATGTTTGGAGAACATGCTGTTTTATAAACAAGGCCCTTTTGTACTTATGCATGAGCTTTTGTAGAAGTGGTAATTTAGAAACTAAATAATTAATAGACTAACCAAATGCTATAGATCACAGCACAAAAATCTTGTTCTTTTGTCCCCCTCACAAGCAAGTATAGGAGACAATAAAATAAACTGTGTGTTTCATTTGGGATATTTACCCAAACATGTAGGACATTACCTGATCTTGTGGTCATCAAATGATGAACAGCCATGTGTGACTGAAGTTAACTCTAGAATCAGATAGTCAAATAGGTATATGTGACTTAATCAAATGTGTTTCCTCCACTCTGGACTGTTTTTCATGAAAAGGTGACTTACAAACCTTTTTGTTGCTTGATGCCCATTGATTTATTAATATATGTTATCGATAGGACAAATACCTCATATGGAAAGGTGACACTACTGTAGAAGTCCTTGGCAAATATCAAGGAGACAGTATAACTGAACTAACAGGAACAGTAAAGTGGAAAAATACACCTCCAGAACAATTACTCTGATTCTCTAAACTTAACAGGAACATACAATTCCAAGAGATACCTATCTTTGTGTACATTCAAACTAATGTAACAAATAACATGTCATCTTTTCAAAATATGTTAAAAATGATCTATGTATTTGGCAAGAATGATGAAGAAGAACACTCATCAAAGCTCAACTAACGAAGCAACATCCAACCTGAAATTTATGCTTCCATTAGCAATTCACATCCATTAACTAGGGATGTAGCTTAGCAGATGACTAACTGATGTTTATTCCTTGGCTCAGTGAAACTTTCAGGAATGAAGCCTATGCCTTGCTCATACTCTCGGTTAAGCCAAGATTAGATGAATTGGATGAATTTCACTGTAGCAGCAAAATCCCCTAGGTTGGAGAGCTGCTGCAGCTTTGACTCTCAGAACCTGATGCGACAGTTATCGCAGAGTCGGAGGAAGTTTTTACTACTCCATTTGGTCAGGTTTCCTGGGAATAGTTTGAGATGTTGCAGGCTGGTGATATGGACAAAACACTTTATTTTTTTCTTTGAATTCACATGTAATCTTCACTTTTGCCCATCTTGGCTGTTAAAATCTAGTGAGAGAGGATTGAGTTTGTGTGTCCAGACGGTGCCTTACTACATCAGGAAGAGGAAGAGGAAGAGGAAGGGGAAGATATGTCCTCTCCTTAAAAGTCCCTTCTGGACCCACAGGTATGTGAAAACCACCACTCTATTGATAATGTTTCCTATCTGGGCAAGGTGTTTTAGCTTGTGGTGGCTGGACAACTTCAGGAATTATTGGAAAAAGAAAAACAGACTATCTGTAAACCAATTCATTCTGGTTTCAGGCCAGGGCACAGTAGTGAAATGACTTTAATCACTCTGACTGATGACCTACTCCAGAAGAAAGACAAGGTAAGTGATACTGTGTTGATTTTCCTGGATCTTCTGGCAACTTTTGATACTATTGATCATGATATCTTATTGAACCAGTTCCACCAGATGGGAGTAGAGGGCATTCCTCTCTGTGAAGCTGGTTCTAGAGAATAGCACTGGAAGTCTCCTGTTCAGCCTCATGCCCTTTAAGCTGTAGTGGTGTCACAGGGTTCCATCTTGTCTTCAAAATCTGCTTGAAGCCAAAGGGTGGGGCCATGAGGTGAGCTGCCACTAGCATGCTGATGACATCCAGCTCTACCTTTCCCTGACATCAGAGCCAACTCAGGCTGTGCAGGTGCTGGACTAGTGCCTGGATGCTATACATAGCTGGATGAGAGTTAACCTGACATCGAATTCTGATAAGATGGAGACTGCCCTAGATGGGGTTGCATTCCCCTGAAGGAGCAGATGTGTAGCTTGAAAATACTGCTGGATCCATCTTTGTCACAGGAGGCTCAAGTGGACTGTATAGTTAAGAGTGACTGTTCTAGTTCTAATTGGTATGTCAGCTACGACATTTCCTAGACAGAGATATTTTAGACATTGGTAACTTTCCAGTAAGTCTATTGTAATGCACTCTATGTGGGGCTGCCCTGGAAGATAATTCAGAAGCTACAGCTAGTGCCAGAATGCTACAGCTAGTGGAGTATAATACAGACAACATGTAACACCAATTGTGATGAACCTGATGGGAGGCGGTCCTGACAACAGAGCCTCCTTGGCAACTGAGAGTGTTTAAGCTGATTGGCTGGTGAAAGGGAACCTTGGATAGCCCAGGGGAGGGGCTGGTGGAAAGAGGAAAAAATGGATTTTAACTGTCTGGTGTGTGTGATTTGTGGTGTGCTTGGGAGAGGTTGGAGATTTGAAGAGCTCTGTGGAGGAGAGAACTGAGAAATTGGGTGTACAAGAGAGAGTGAATGAATTGAAAGAGAGAGAAGGAGAGGAATGGTGTGCTGTTTATAAACATTGAGATACAAAACACATTTAAAGCAACAGTGTTACAATAAATGTTTGAAGTTCTGTGTTCCTCAAAACAGTGCCACAGAGTCTTATTTTGAATCGTGGAATATACATGCTACCAATAATATCATCTTGACCTTAGTGCCAACAGTACCACAGTCCTGGAAAATATAAATCACTGTTGATCCTTACGTCTGGGAGAAGGGCAGATTTAGGGAAGGCAGTAAAGGAGGAAAGTCCTGAAAGGAAGAAGCCAAGAGGAGGGGGGACAAGAGTAAGGAAGGGGCTGCGTTCTCAGAAGGGGAGAACTGAGGCAGACCCATTTGTCCTGGCCCTGGCTTGATTCAGAGACCTCCCTGGCTGTTCAGACCTAAACACAAAGAGGTGTCAGGTTGGGCAGGCCTTGAGTGAGAGGCTTGGGTGCACCTTTCACACTTGGCACTGACGGGCGGTGGTTTTTTCTCTATGTTTAACACCAATCTTAAAGGAGTTTTACTAGCTGCCAATGCACTTCTGGACTGAATTCAAGTTGCTGATGTCATTCAAAGTCCTAAATAACTTGAGACCTGAACACTGGAAGGTCTAGGTCTCTGTCTCTATATATATACCTGCCTGAGAACTGAGATCTATCAGTGGAGCCCTGTTTTGTTTCCCACTAGTGAGAAAAATACATCATGCAGGACCATAGAGAGGGGCTTCTCTGCTGTGGTTTCTCATTTATGGAATGCCAGTCCTTGAAAGGCCCAGTTGGCACCAATGCTGATCTCTTCTAGATGCCAAGTTAAAAGCTGACTTTTTAACTAAAGCCTTTGGTGCTTAATCTCATTGCTTTTTAAAATACATACGTAAAAGGTTTTTAGCTTTTTAGCTTTTTCTGCAATTTTAAGCTGCAGTTTTAATATGGTTCTAATCCTGTTTAAAATATTCACTTTTATCTGGATTATTTTAAACTGTTGATAATGTATTAATTGTAATGGTAGCCTGAGATCACATGATAGAGGGCTTGATAGAAATATTTTAACAAATAAAATTAATAAATATGTTTTGTAGTAGATAAGCATCTTCCATTGAATTTAGCTAACAAAGCATTTGCTCAGATTTTCAGGAGTTTTACAAACACATACTCATCATTCATCCTTATATAGAGATAAGTCGTATCATTCATACAATGTCTGTTTTCCACCTTTTTGTAGTCCATTTTTGAAGTTTCAGTTTTCGTATCTGATTTCTTTCATGTAGACATTACTTGGATCCCACAAGTCTGGCCACTGTCAAATTTTAATGAGGGAAATTTCTTTGCTTTAAGAGTGGTTGGACGTTCCTTTAGTCAATAAGAAAACTGGTGTTCCTTTGGTATAGGTACAGATATAAAACTTTGCTTATTGTACTCTTCTAGGCAAGAACTAATAATTTCAAATCTTTTATATCCACTTGGTGAGTGACATTTGTACTGAAGTTTTGAAATATTTTCCACACTTCAGGGAAAATCTGTTTCTGGATTCTTGTGGGTGTGTGAAAAAAAGTTTTTGTGCAAAAACAATATTTTTGCCCAAAAAACATATTATCCTATGCAAATGAACTGTTTTCTATAGAGATGTGTTCTTCGATAGAAACAACTTTTTGAGCAAAGTCCAAGGGCATAGGTTGTTGTGGGTTTTCTGGGCTTTGAGGCTCTGTTCTATTAGTATTTTCTCCTGATATTTCGCCTGCATCTGTGGCTGGCATCTTCAGAGAATCTGGTGGTATGGAAGTGAGACAGAGTATATATACTTGTGTAGTCCCCGGGTAGGAGGAAGAAATTTGCATACGTTACAGTTGGCCTATGTGATGGCCTATTGTTAAATGGGATATCCCCCAGGGTTGTATTGTTAGGCCATCACACAGGCCAACTATAACATATGCTAATTCCTTCCTCCCACCTGGGGACTACACAAGTATATATATTCTGTCTCACTTCCATGCCACTAGATCCTCTGAAGATGCCAGCCACAGATGCAGATGAAACGTCAGGACAAAATGCAAACAGAACATGGCCTCAAAGCCCATAAAACCCACAACAACCTATGGATTCTGTCTGTGAAAGCCTTTGACTTTACATCCAAGGGCATAATTTCCTGCTGGTTGTCTCAATATTTTGTGACAGTCTAGTCAGGACAGTCTTGGTGTGGATACTGAAGTTCACCAAAATCACCATCCTGAAGTTCACCAGCGCTGCCTTTGAGACCACTTTGGTCAGCTCCGGCAGAGAAACTGCTGGGCAGCATGGTAGGTGGCACATAGGGCTTCCACACTGAAAATTGGACAGGGTTTTTCTCCTTTTAATGGTTATGCAAAAGAGAAAACTTCAGTACATGCTGCTTGTCATACAATCAAGGAATAAGAAATACTTGCTGAAATTTCCCTTTCTATGTAACCATTAAAGAGAAAGGAGCCCTCTCCAGTTTTCACTCTGGCAACCCTAGTACTACATCAGTAGCACCCTTGTTCTGTCTCTTTGGCCTAACACAATGCACAGACCCTGAAAGCTAGTGCTAGGATAGATGGGATTTCCTTTAAGGGAGGCAGAATCTTTCTGGACAATGGCAACTCCTTTCCCTTGCCATCCAATTTAGGTTGATGTTACACTCGCCCAATTGTTTATGCTACTTGCGGACTGTTAGAATGGAATTCTGACACAAGTTCCTTTGCTATGGAGATTTAGATTAAAACATGGTCCGTTTCTTATTTACCCTTTGGATGTAACGACAGTGCTATATGAATAAGTATGAGCACATATAAAAAAAATATTTATATAGTTTACTTACTAAGCAACAATCCTCAATTTAAAATAATAAAATGCTTTGTTCTTCTAAACGCCTAAGAAAACTTGAAACAATTAAATCATAAGATTTAAACAATTTCATGCTTCCCTATTCTATTTTCCATTCCTTTTGGACACTGCAGTAATCACCGGAGTTTGGGCAACTGTTGGAAAACAGCAATGCCACCAATCTATACTTTAATATTTGCTGAACTTGACCAAACTGATTACTAATCAGTGTTTGGATTAAACACTTGTGCATTGTTCCAGAAAAATTCCACAGCTTGTCAAAGTAATCTCTTCACAAAAGCAATTCTGAGAACACAACTGTGCTGTCATTCTTTACCATGAATTTTAACCAACATGTGAGCCACTTGTAAGAAGCTTTCCAAACAGATGTCTCTTTTAGTTTCACAAGGAAATATGGAGAGTACACCGTACTACTTTGAAATACAACTAAGTGGCCTGCCTTCAAGTTTATCACATCTTAGGCACTGTAGTTCCTTTCTTCTATCTAATGTGCAAATAAGTTTACTTTTTTTTTTTTTTAAAGTCAGGGCATAAACTAATTTGCATTCAAATCTTGTAGCCAAATGGTGGTGATAATATAACTTTTCACTCTAATGCCAAAAGATTAGAACTCTAAATAACTATACAAATATTCATGCTTTTCAATTACATTTTGTAAATTTTATTACTAATTATTAAATAATCAGAAATCAGTAGCATTTATAAATTCATTAAACAAGCAGACAACAGATGGTAATGCTTGTTACAAGGATGCATTTCTCTCTTGGGTTCACCAAGCTGTTCTGAGTATTTAATCTGATGTTCAGCATTTTCCAGGTCCTGGAATAATATTATTTATTTAAAAGAAAAATAGTATAGATTTCATAAATTGAAGAGCCCGGCAACAGAAGAAAATGCTGATGTTATCGCACAGGGTAGCTCAATATTCTATAACTATCAAAATCAATCACACAGCTATTCAATTTTTATGCTTTTAAATTAGACAAATAATTTACTGGACACCAGATGCTCAGAAATATCTGTGTGTGCGTGTGCGTGTGTGTGCTTATTGGCATAAATTATCTGAAATTTGTAATATCAGGAGTAATATATTCAGTGATTTACTCTTTAGGAAGTGAAACATTTTCATGTTAGGTCAGTATTCTTTGATCTATATTGCTGTATCTTCTTCATTATCTCTTCTTTTAGAGTACTCCATTTCATATTAACCTCTTCATTTGGCTGTGAGACTATCCATAAGGTCAGGTAGTTCGCTGGAAACACTTCTTGTCTGTTACAGGTTTTTCTCCTCACAACGCATGTTAATAACCCATAGCTTCAACATATGGACAAATCAGACTATGTACTAAAATTAGGAGAGGAAAGGTGCTTTTTTTTTTTACTGAGCTTCTTTTATTCTCTGTAAAAATGGTGTTAGAATGCATTATGACCTGAACTCCTTCATAATACTCTAATCTATTAATTATCCAAGTTCCACATGGATTTACAACTACTGAAATAATAGCAAAACAAAACTGATGATACAGGTAAAAACAATTATTAAGGGCTATCTCAGGCTATACAAAAAACGGAATTCCCATTTTAAAACAAAGGATATAGCTTTGTTCAACTATACAGTGCATGGATATTGCAAGGAAAAAGCTTTTCTCTGTTTACCAATATGAACATCTCACTCAATATGCCTGCACATGCCTGCCAAGTACCCTGACATTGCTGTTGTTCATGGTGATTGACCTTGTTTTCATGAGCTTTGTTTCTCCCTTCATAAATGAAATATAATGGAAAAAGATTTGTAGCAGCATTGTGATTCATTAATTGTTTTATTAATTCAGCTAGTCATCTTGTACAAGGTATCAAATGTGCATACCTTGGCATCCTATTTTTTGCTACTTGCATCTTCTGTGTGATGTAAATTACAAGGAAAAAGTGGCTGACTAATCTGAATTTCTCAATTTATTCATGTTCAGTAAAAAGCTATTCATCAGCTTAAACTCGGCTACAAGTTCAAATCAAATCTTAACCACTTGGGAGGAAACAAAATTGCACTTCTTCCCTAATGCATCACTCAGCTACAGAAAAAGATAAACAGATTTCCAAGGAAGTCCAGATTCTGAGATACCAGTGGATTCACCAGCAGGTTTTACTGACTTCCAAAGAAATCCCTAAGCCTGCTTTTGAGAAAATACGCAGTCTCATACGTGAACATAAATTTGAGAAATTTATCTTTATAAAAGTTCTTACCCAGTGATGGTAAATTTCATTGTAGTTTGATAAATAGCTATACTCGAGCAACCATCTATTGCCCACACAATAATATTATTATGTCTACCTAATGTTATTCAAACTCTTCCCTAGCTTGCTTTCTTAAATCTGCATCTCTGTAATTCTATATAGGAGCAGATGACATTATATACAATTAATATTTAAAATACTCATTCAACAGAAAATACTACCTGATTTCATTTTTCTATAAATTAAAATCTATTACAATACAAAAATGGTTGATACTACCCCTCAGTTGGAAAAGTATATTCAAACTACAGCATCTCAGTCTGGGTATTTATAATGGATTTTGCCACAATAAACTACTTCCAAGACACTTTGACTATCTTCTTTGTCAAAACATTCCTTCTCCAATATTTTACTCCAGTTTAAAATGACAAAGTGACTTCATTAGATGGGATGTCATTTGCCTATATAAAGATCAAAGATGTTAGAGTAAGAAATATTAACTGAACGTAACTCATAATTTACATTTGTGTCCTTTCATATTTCTTTCATTTCCTATTCTCCAAAGCAACCAGATGTCAATAAGTGCATTTTGTGGGGGGGGGAGTGTGGAATTAAGCCCTGTTAGTACCCAGAGTATATTTGTTTGCTTCATATTGTCATATATTATTTAGTTATTTAGTTATATATCAATTCATTCAAAATATTCTAATCCCCTAATGAATCCAATTTTCAGAGTGGTTTATAATTAGGGAAATAACCATGAAACTACATTAGTTGCCTACAGACAGGATTCCAGTCTCAAACAGTTACTTACCTACAGCAGGACACACAACACAGATGGAGAGACAGGTTGAAGACCTTGCCACAAACCCAGATGCCAACTCTGCTCACACATCTACTCAAGAAATGTTATCACAGGACCTAATCACATCACCCACAATTGGAGGTCTTTTCACTTGCTTATCCTCTAATGTGATACATGCCATCCTATATTAACAATGCCCTTCACCACTCTACTTTGGACAAATAGTGCAGGTTCTGCTTTGGAGTATAAACAGATATAAATCAAATATTAGGAACGGGAATACACAAAAACCAGTTGCAGAATACTTCAGTCTTTCTGGACAGCCCATTTCAGACCTCAGAAAAACAGTCCTTGAATGAGCAAAACAAACAAACAAATAAAAACTAAAGAGGAAGATTAGAAAGAGAAACAGCAAAATTAGAATATATTCATAAATTCGAGTCTATAGACAGTGGGTGGAACACAGACAATGGTTTATTGGCATGCTATGCAAATTGTAAAACTAGTTAACACCCCAGCCTCATGATGGCTCTCTTGCCCAGTTTATCACATCTGTTTCTGATTCCCAGCCTGCATCATACTACATTCTAACAACTCCTCCCAAAATCCATATCATTAACTATTGATAATGATATGATAATCTGTTGATCTTAGCTTTAGGAACATCTTTCCTCCCAGCTTTGTCCTCCAATGACCATTGTTAAAACTGAACTTGTCACCTCATCACCATACCCACAACTTTTGCATTTCTATTGCTATTCACACATACAACCTGATTACTCATAGGTATATATTTTGAAAAAATAGTTAATAAACATATTTCCTGAGTGTTCCTTGATGAGAAGAATCCTCAACTGAAAAGCATTGTCACAGTGTTGATACTTATTCTGTGCAAAATTTACACATTTTTTTTTGAACAGAGAATAGCACCGTATTTCCAGTACAGAAAAAGTTGTTTTCTGTACATATACAAAAATGTGAATTTTGTGCAGCATAACTGTGAATATTCTTCAAAACCTGCAGTTTTTAAAGTCCTTTTAACAGTGGGAAGAAAACTGCTATAATTTTTCACCGCTTCATCCAAGAACAAAATTAGCAAAGAATTATATGTCTACTTATATCTATCTTTCAAAGCATTATGATTTAGGAGGTCTTGTAACACCATTTGCTGTGACTAGAAACCAGATTGGCACTCATGAAACAACACCTCCTCCTCTCAGAGCCAAGCCTAGCCTTGGTATTTTCCTTATATAGAGAGAATGGGGAGAAATATACAAGTTACGTTGTCTGTATTTCTGCAGCCCTCTGATTCTGTAGAATTTAGATCCTAATGGTGGATTCAGATTTGGTTTTGGTCCAATCAAAAGAGAGTCTTGATTCCATTTGCACATCTCCCAGGTTAAACCAGTTTAATACTGCTTGAAAGATTCTTTCAAATCCAGTGAACATTCCTAATAGTACTACAATGTAATAAATATCCACAAAGATATTTTGCCAGGCTTTGAAGAGTGTTTGGAGGATTTTTACATGCCTAAATAACTTCAACAAGACACAATCTATGACAAACAGATTAGACTGTGCAGATCACAGTCCAAACGAACCTTTAAAATAACTTTAAAATGGTATTGCTGAAACATCTTCATCACACCAAGGAGTCTCCCTGGGGTTCTTTTTAGTACCAGATCTCTGTTGAAGAATGTTCTATATTTCTGTTTAGCAGAGTTGCAAGTTTCCAACACAATTTAAACCTCCACTGTTTTTATAAGCTATTTGACAATGAAAACATGATTCACCCTCTTTCATACAGGCAGGAATTTACCAGAAAAGTCCATGTGCAGGAGGAGCACTAGGATTATCTAGCTGAGATACCTTAGCTCTTAGCCATAGTATGTTGTTGGAAGATTTATCATTTTAATCTCCTAAAGACCCTTTTTTGTCCTGAAATCTCTTTCTTCTTTAGAATGAACTCTAAAGCATAACGTAAAGGTATTCATGACAAATATGTATTGCTTTTGTTGAGAGTATTAGAGAATTTAAGAAATGACTGTGTGCACATGCATACACACACACGTGGGGGGGGGGAGAACAAGAGACAGAGTCTACCGCTTCTGGAAGGCAATTGTCTTTAATTTGTTGTTTTTTTCAATCAGTTTTATTACTGGCATTTTAATAGATGATTTTTTTAACATTTTAATATCATAATTGGCTGTCTTATTATTTTTGTTGTTTTGTTGTTGTGCCATTGAATGTTATGAATTATCAATTTAAAGTACCCCAACAACATTTGGGTATCATATAAACCAAATCAACCAACCATTATTCTAGGTCAGTGGTTCTCAACCTGTGGGTCCCCAGATGTTTTTGGACTTCAGCTCCCAGAAGCCCTGAGCATTGACCATAGTGGCTGGGGCTTCTGGGAGCTGAAGTCCACAAACATCTGGGGACCCACAGGTTGAGAACCACTGTTCTAGGTGTTCAAGTAACTCTTCTTAGGCAAGGCACTGAAATTTGCATTGTTAAATGTAAAGGAAGCAATTCCTATCCTCCTGTATTTTAAACAACCATTTTCCTGCCTGCTTTTATAACTGTTTTCCTACAATTTTGTTTTGCTTTCTTTGCCTTAATAAATACATTAAATAAGCAAGAGTTCTCTAAGGAGAAATACTGCCCAAATAACAAGCTACACTATTGACAGCCTTGTAAGCCTCTTTGATTACCTTTCGTCTTTAGCTATTGAACTGTTGTCTTCTAAATGCTTCCTTCCTTTCCTCCAGCCTCATGTCACCTTACTATAAAAAATGACAGCAAGAGATGTGGCATTACAATAGGAAGAGAGTGGGGGTGATGGTAAATTTGATGAAAGTGTTTCATTAGGAAACATTTGTCTCTTAATTCAGGCATCAGGCATTAAGGTTGTTAAAAGAGTGCAACTAAAGCCACAATCCTTTGCACATTTACCTAGAAGTGAGCATTGCGGAAGACAATGAGATTTACATCTCTGTAAGCATTCACAGGACTGCACTGCAAAACAGTAAATCAATAGCTTTTATTGTACTGGTGAAACACTGAAAGGAGAGGAACTGGGGCACAAAATTAATCACTGGAATACACTGTGACTGAGCCTGAGCTGACAAGTATTAAAGAGTTCTTGGGGTTTTACCATATAGCTCAGTGTTGGCAATGAAAAATAAAAATTCCACATTGGGAATTACTAAGAACAAGACAAAACATAATTTGGCTTCTATTTTTAAGCCTTCATATGTTTATAATGTGGTTCTATATTTATGTAGCTGTGTTTTTATGGTGTTTTGTTTGGTCTATAGCGTACACAGTAGAAATATTGTGTGCAGCAAATGCCACCAAATTATCACATATTCCACTTTTCATGGTAGAAGGGGAAGATGAAGTCTCATAACAGTAGAATTTGGTATTTCCCACATTTCTTTAAATACATGGGCCCAATTATAAGGGCTCTTATCTTTAGTGATACTACTGTTTTTGAACAAGAAAAGCAAAGATCATGTTCTCATGTGATGGAAGAGGCAGATCCTCCAATCAGACATGACCATGTGGGTTCACCATGCCTTTAGACCCATGTAACAGAGTTCTGAAACTTGGAATACAGTGTACTGAGGGCCCATATAAAGGGATGGACTACTATTTTCCTCAATGTAGGAGACATAAGTGAATTGTGACAAATGGGGAAATAATTCCAATCTACTCTTGATAGAAACAGTGGAAACTGTAGCTCATATAGAGCAATATACCTACTCTTAGCTTTAGCACAAACTCAAAAGGAGTTACCCAAGTTAATGGACTTTATCCCACAAATCTTTAAGGTTCAGACTAGAATCACAGAATCCTAGAATCCTAGAGTTGGAAGAAATCCCGGGTCCATCCAGTCCAACCCTCTGCTATGCAGGAACACACATGAAAGCATTCCCAACAGATGACCATCCAGCCTCTGCTTAAAATCCTCCAAAGAAGGAGACTCTACCACATTCTGAGGCAGCATATTCCATTTCCAGGCAGCACTGACTGTCAGAAAGTTCTTCCTGAGGTTCGGGTGGAATCTCCTTTCCTGCAGCTTGAATCCATTGTTCCTTGTCTTAGTCTCTGGATCAGCGGAAAACAAGCCCCTTCTCTCCTTGACATGACATCCCTTCAAATAAGAATCAATGGTTATCACAGGGTGTTTCTTGAACAAAAAAATGGGTTTTCTAACACTCAGAAATCCAGTTAGAAAGAAAATAATACAGGTTGATAATTTTGCAGTTTTTCCACAATATTCAAATATCCTGAAATTATATTGAACAGAAATACAGTTTTCTTTACATAGCAATTGTGAGGTTTTGTCCAAATATTGTTTCCAAGAAGCCACATTTTGTGTGTGTGCAAGAGTACTGTTTTCTACATAAGAAATGGAAGTCTTGCACAACAAAAATCTTCCAAAAATAAAAAAGTTGCACAACAAAAACCATGTACCACAAAAATCTTACACACAAAAAAAAATCTTGCATAAAAAAAGCAATCTTGTGCAAAAAATAGGGATATGGTTTATCTACACAAGAATTGTGCTTTCTCTGCAAGCATTTTGTTATGCAAGATTTTTATTGTGCAAGATTTTGCACAGCAAAAATATCTTGCAAAAAAACCATGGTTACGTATGCAAAATTCTCTCTATATAAAGGGAAATTTTTTACAGAAATGAATTTTTCAGAAAAAGTTCCAAAATAAGAAAAGGAAATTTGCCGCCGCCGCCACTGCTTCTTTTCAAAAATAATCCTGGGGTTTCTCAACATGTCAATACACAGTTTACCATTGAGGTTGAAAAAATATATATTAATTACATTCTTAGCAGGCACCAATAGTATTTCATCATGGTGCAATGGGAACATTTTTCATGATGGCGATGCCATTTTAAAGCCAAATAAATAAATCCAAAAAAAATGATGGTATAGTTAAACATCAGAAGGCAATTCCTGAAGAAAATGAACATGAATAACAGCATTTTCCAATTGGGGATCTTGGAAATTGTAGTCCCAGTCATTCTCAGTGGGAATAAACTATTTCCAAGGAAATGAATAAATGTGCACCTTTTTATGAGTGTCTTTACTTGATCCTACACATCACTCCATATCACCATACACTGAAGGAGTAGGTAGATAAGCAGACACTAGTGCAGGACAATGCAATTCCAGACTTATGATTACAGTCCTCTCTCCACATTTATGAGTTTGAACTTCACGAATTTGATTATTTGTGAGATGCACATGCTTGCCTCCCCCCACCCCATTCGCCTCCTCCCATCCCTTGCATTCCTCACACCAGGCTTGTATTTAAAATGGACTTTTTTTTCCTTTTGAGTAAGCAAAGCCCCCTCTCTGACATGTGGTTGCGCATTCTGCTGTGTATTGGCTGTTGATTGGTAAGGTGCTCATTTCTCAAGATGGCTGTCAGAAGTTATTAGAACTCCAGAATTCCCCTCTTCTCTGTCTGAGGGTAAAGTACTGGTAAGCCTTTTCAGTTGTCTTTTTTCTCCTCCCCCAACCCCAGAGCCAAAGGCAAAGGAATGGGGGAAGCTCTGGAGGGGAATGGGAGGGGTTATTCATGGTTTTTCCACTTTTGTGATGGTTCTGTGCCCCAAACCCTTGTGAATGTGGAGGGACTACTGTATTAGCACTATATCAAGGAGACTTTGCAATCTTCTTCACAGTTTTACAAATGTGGGCTAGGGTTGATGTAACCTTCCTTCTTTTTCTGCAGTTGATTTTTATTTATACCTCTGCAATTGCTTTATTTTTGTTTTCCAAAATCCCTTTTTAAAAAGAGTTATACAGTATATAAATGGATGCATTATTTTAAATGAGGCTACAACCATCTGTCATGTTATAATTAAGGAACAGGGCAAGAACATATTTCAAAATTATATCTTTAAAGATGGCTAACTGTGTATTCTGATGAATGTTCACGTAGGTTCCTAATGCAGAAGGCACCTGTGATGATATTTAGCTATATAAAGCAACTCGCACTGCTTGGTCCTTATTTCAATCAAAGTCAATTTGCACTGCACTGGCAATGTAAACATACATTCCAGTAGATATAAAGCTCCCTTTATGTTTCCAGGCTTTGTGCAAGAGAGTTAATGCATGAGAGGATTAGGTGTTAATTATTTATGAGATGTTGACTTTCCTGAAATGTTAAATCTTGCCTCACGACAATGGTAATGATCAGGACAAACCCAGAGAGAAAATACTACTAATGTTAATGCATATATTTTTATAGAGCAAAAATCAGAATATATAATAAAGATACTTTTCTCCCACCTGGGAAAGCATTACAGTTGCCTATGCAAACATTTTTGCTGTTAATAGTGATGTGTTTTAGATAGGCCTCCATTTCACTGTTTCATATCAGTTGTTATGCAACAGTAAGTTGACCACCCAGGACTGCCTGTAATATGCACTACAGAGACAGTTTTAACTTTATTCCAGCTGTGCTTAGGCTTCAATAGACAGTAGCATGCTGGTATATTTTCAAGGGCAGTTGATTTTCATGAGGATCACCTTTGGTACACTATGAAAAAATTAAAAATGCAGACAGTTGCTTTGAACCATATATCACCAAACCAGTTTTATCAGTTTTCATCTCCAACTGGAACAATGTTTCTTGATAGAATTAATGGGTCTTAACTGCCCATTGAAGCTGAAGCCACCCCAAAATGCGTTGCATAGTTTTAGAGATAACTCACAACAATATACTGTCTCTGGAAAAATTCATTCCACCTCTCTTCACATACTACGAAAACTCCACCTAAGTTCAGAGGGAAGAGGAAAACCAAGGGGGGAAAAAAAGACCAGGGCTCTGATTCTGAGAATCCTAGCTCCACGTGTTTCTATATGGTGATAAAATCAAATATTGTATCAAAATGATTGAACCAATGTAGCCACTGGAATAATCATCATCCAATCCAGATGTGAAATTAGGTGGGTTCAAATTATGACACTCATTGAGCTTAACCATCAAAGTTTAACCATTCAAAAGACTATATAGATGAAATGGCTTGGATTCTAAGATTTAAAAACAAAAAGAATTTCCTGGAAAGAACATTTTCATTTGTCTTTTCTTCCTTTGCCTTAGGGATGGTAAGAATATTTGAAAATACTTGAAAAGAAAGAAGGTTGAAAATCAAAATTCCTGAGTTTTGAGAGACTCTGATAAGGAGAATTTTCTAGACCTGCAATAATTTTTTGAGTTTATTACTTATTCTGTGTGTGTGCGTGGGGGAAGCACATTGATTTGATTTGTGCAGAAAATAGCATTTTCTGTGCAAAAAAATTTAAAACTTAATGTGCCTTGTTAAATCTTAAATTGAGATAGTCTTTGAAAACTGCAGTTTTCCATTACTTTCTCAGAATAAGGAAGAAAATGGCAAAATTATTTGTCCCTTCCAATGAATAAAATTTACAAATATTTACACCTCTATCCCTTGGAGTTCCTCTCTGAATTGGGGATCTCTCAGTTTTGCTTCTATTGTAGCTTCTTTTTCTTCCTTCCTCCTTTCAGTTTACTTCACCCAGACAAAGTATAATTTTGTTTAAAGAAGTCCACATGAAAATGCAAATACATCTCCACAGATTCCCTAATGTATTCATTATAATACATGTAAAACATATAGTCCACTGTGTTTTTAGTGATTTGTCAGTTTTGCTGAAGCAAAGTAGATGTGCAAGTAAG
This sequence comes from Iguana delicatissima, assembly GCA_948472985.1. Lineage (NCBI taxonomy): Eukaryota > Metazoa > Chordata > Lepidosauria > Squamata > Iguanidae > Iguana > Iguana delicatissima. The sequence goes on along the minus strand of CAOKZL010001004.1, from coordinate 5,523 downwards.
ACCAAAATTTTCAGAAGTTTAATCAACATTTTCCCTTGTGTATACATTTCATAAGCCATTTACCCTTTTACTCTGTTTTTAGTGTGATTTCCAGAAATATATGCATTTTCAACACGTTCTTTGACAGAGAACAGTACTGCAAAAATCCAGAAAAGTGTGAATGATAGTGTTGAAGTGTACTTCAATTAGCATATCGGTCTGAGAAGTGAAAATTGGATAGGTTCATAAGAAAACTGAAACTAAACTGATTTTCCCCTCACTTCTACTCTGGTGGGATTGTGGCAGTACAATATCCTGAATAATGGATGGTGGTGGTAGGAGATTGCTGGGGAGATGATTACCCAAAATCAGGTGAAGATGATGATGATATTATTATTATTATTATTATTATTATTATTATTATTATTGCTCTTGAATTGTTCTCACCGTCTGCAGTAGCCCTTTATGATCCATTGAGAGTGGCATTTATTTGGATGTAGATTGCTGAAGAGTTGTGAGAGAATGGCAAAGGAGACTTTGCCTTTATGAATTTCCTTCCATTCACTTCTCTTAGGATCTAAGCCAGTGCTTCTGATCTTGGCTAAAGTATGAAAGTAGTGAAACTATCAAAACAAAGCAATTCAATAGAATGCTAATCGTAATTAAACACAATAGTGCAGCTTCAAAGATTGCATGGGCAGAAAACCACTCAGTGTGAGCAAACTTTCCTCTTCTCTCCTCACAAAAGATTTTTTCACTGTTTTAAGTGATTCACCATTCTCATTAAAATCTCCCCTCAATATACATGGGAAAGGGGAAGGGAACAGAAACCAAACAAAGGTGTATGAAAGAAGTTTAACTCGTTCTATTGCCTATTACAGATGGGGAAGCTGCTGATTACAGAAGGGGGAGTTCATGTTTCATTTTCCGTCTCTGGAAAAGTCATCCAAATCCATCTATGACATAAATTAATTTGGAGAATATTTATTCAAAAGTAAAGGAGGACACCTGCATTGCAGAGGTGTTTGGAAAGCATGGCTATCAGTGATAGTAGTCACCTTTGGTACACTATCACTATTTGGTACACTATTGATATCTTAGACTTCTTAGAGTGTGGTAAGACTGAAAATGACATCATCACCCACAAAACAAAAAACAACTGCTGAAACAGAGGAATAAGTTTTTGCATATCCTTAATTATTTCCATTCCACAAAACAAAATTTTCATTTTTCTTTCTCATCTAGGAAACACTGAAATATGTAATCTCCCTACTTGAGCTGCATTAGATTTAAACATGAAGGACTTATCCTGCATGAACATATTAATTTGTAATATAGGCAAATTTATTTTTTATTTTTAAATCTTCATATTCTTATCACTTTCTGGATTTAGACAGTATGTCCACAAAATAAATAAATAAATAAAATTTTAAAAAATCTGATCATTTCAGTAATTGTATTCACAGCAAAGGGTATAGCAAATTGCTCCAGATACAACACAGATAATATATCATGTTATATATTATGTTGAAGGAAACCAAAATACGTCACTGAGTGAACATTTAACTAGGAAGCCTCTAGATACAGGATTGAGGACTGTCAAGGCTGTGTTGGGTCTTTCACATAGGTATTTTCCACATGACCCAGAAGCTACAAGGAACAAATGAGTTCTGAACATTCTTCAGAAGTGCTTCTACCCCTTCCAGACTGTGGTCCCCAAAAAAGATTCTGACTGGTGTACAATCTCTATCCCATCTCTAAAATGGCCTGTTAGTAGTACTTGAAAGGGATTCACACAGTCCCAGTTAGTTGTATCACAAGGGATCCAGGGTTTTCACATTTGTTCGTTGCTGTCTCTTTAAAGCACCTAGTCCTTCTGTCAGCCACATTCAGTCTGTTCTCTGACTGTGTCAATTTGAGTTGATCTATTAAATCATAATTTGGAAAATCAATATTCAGCTTTACAGTCTCAAACTGGAAGGATCATGTACAACCTAACTGTAACAAGTATTTGGGGGTGGGGGAAGAATCATTCATATAGTTTTCAAATCTCTACCTGGAAATCTTTTTGTATGCTTTTTCTTATTTCCTCATTTATGATGAAGTAGTAAAATTGAGAAACTTCACTTTTCACTCTATCATCCTCAGATTCAATATTTAGGAATAAACAAAGCCACTGTAGCTTATAGATGCTCTATTTGGTTCCTGAATAGAACTGTGTTCTGTGAGAAACTTACAATGGTAAGAACAGACTTATAGAACCAGTGCATATTAGTAGAGAGGGTTTAAAATTCAGACTCTTCTCTGGATCAAAGCTTAGGTAGAATATAAAAGTATCATCATGATATTTTTCTCCATTGTACATGTTTTCAAATTTAGTTGTAGTTTACTTCTATCATTTTGATGTCAAATGTCAAAAAATGAGATTTTTGTAAGAGGAGAATTTTGCAGCCTAGACACAGAAGGATGAGTTTCAGTGAAATAGTATGTGGAATCCATGAGTCTGAGAAAACAGCTTGTATGCCCACCATATGCATCACCCAATCTTGCCAGTCCTAAATTATGTGAAGAAGCCCTAATACAGACAAGCATATTTGGAGCTACTCTGTATGAGTTATGATCATGATTAATCCAGAACCCCCTCTATGCACCTCGGATATTAAGGCCTCTTCAGGAGCTTCTGAATGCAGATATGGACAGAAGTGAAGTACAGGGCAATGCAGCATAAGTTGATGACCCAGTCCCACTTTTTTTCAATGCACAGTTTGTGTAATATTCCAAGAGATTCTGGGTGACAACTTGTTTCCACAGTATAGCACCTGCTTTCAATCTGGCATTGCACAAAAGATAAAATAATGCATTTAATTTAAATATTTTATGCAATGATAATGGAGATTTTACCCCAAAAAAGTGGTATCATTGCTGATCAAAAAAACCCAAAATTTCAAAGACTTCCCTGGTCAGTACTGGAAAGGAATGCCATCTCATTTTAGCATTTGCATCTTCTTACTCTGGTTGGCTGAAATGCAAGTCTCTCTCTCTCTTTCTGAATCTGTGTGTGTGTGTGTGTGTGTGTGAGAGAGAGAGAATGTGATTATTCGACTCAAATCAGTGATCTATAAAAGATCTTATAGTTATACTATCCTTTGGGGTCATGGAAACTCAGGACTATGACTTCGTTATTTAATACAATCCACCTTTTGTGTGGTTTTCCTCCTTACTTACTGTCTTCAACTTTCCTCAGCATTATTGTCTTTTCAAGTGGGTAATGTTTTCTCATGTGTCCAAAATACTTTAAATTAAGTAATTTGGATTTCTAGTGAAATTGACCTTCAGCGCCCCCCATCCATTTTTTTTTTTTTTTTGGTTATCTATGGTAACTGTAACCTTTTCCTCCAAGCTCACATTTCAGATGACTGAATAGTTCTCCTATCCATTTTTTTCTGTGTCAGCTTTCACAACTTCACACAGGAATTGGAAAGGCTATGGTATAAATAACATTAAGGGCCTTTCTGCACTACACTGTTATAGTGCTACTATTCCACTTTCAACATCCTGTGGAATTCTGGGGTTTGTAGTTTACTGAGGCCAAATTGCTCTCTGGCTGAGAATTCTAAATGCCCCTCCCTAAACTGCAAACCCTAGGATTCCATAGGATGCTGAAAATGGAACAATAGTACTATAACAGCGTAGGCCTTTTCCACACCAGTCGAGGGAATCGCCCCGTGCCACTACTCACTGGACCTTTTGGCTCCCCGGTCCGGTCCATGGCACTCCGAAGCAGCGCGTGCTCATCAATATGCACTGCTCTGGCATCCCAAATGGTGGCTTCCGCTGAAGCTCGTCAGCCCAAAGCCTGCCCCCAGGCAGATTGCAGGCTTGCATTGGTGCGAGCCTGCGAATCTGCATAAGGGAGCAGGCTCGCAGTGGCACGCTCCGTGCTTTTGAAAGACCGGAAAAATCAAGTCTCTCAAAAGCACGCTGGAGGACCACTTGGGGTCGTTCCGGACCGGACTGAGGTGCAGTTCTACGTTAAATAGGTCCGACCCAGTCTGGTACGAGGTGCAGACCTCCTCCTTGGAGGACGGACTGCACCGTTTCAAAAACCCCATGTGGAAAAGGCCATAGTCCTAACTAGCAGCAAAGGACCTAACTGTAGTGTCTATTGAAACGTCTTTGTAGTTGAGAATCTTTTTGCCATAGCTGCATTTCTAATCTTTTTCCTGACCTTCTGATTTCTTCATTACACACACTATTTTAATTGATGGCAGAGTTAAGCTATGAAAATGTTTAACAACTTCCATGTTTTTGTTGTTGTTGTTGCTGTTGTCGTCGCCATGTGCTTTCAAGCTGTTTCCTACTTATGGCAACCCTAAAGTGAATCTATCATGGAGTTTTATTGGCAGGATTTGTTCAGAGGTGATTTGCCTTTGCCTTCTATGGTTGAACCAATGTGACTTTTCCAGAGTCACTCAGTGAATTTCCATGACCAAGCAGGGGATTTAAACCTTGATCTCCAGAGTCACAGCATAATTCTCAAACCACTACACTACATTGGTTCTGTTCCTGGCTTTAAAATAATGTAAATCTTCTCTAGCCCTTTCAAACCACTATAGCACAGGTATATCTCCCAAGAATGTAGAGTTACAAATGTGATCCTTCAAAAAAGAAATCATGTTCTGGCACAGAATGAAAAGAATGAAAAGTATATTCTTTTCTATGTTAGTCTGTTTATTGGAGACTTTTGAGTTGTTCTTTGCAAAACAGCAATGCATAGTAATAGATTTGGACTTCAAAATTTAATTGAAACTGCTGATGGTCTCTTTTAACAATATTATTTCATGAAATAATAGGATATTCCGTAGACAAGTACTTCATTTCTTAATTAGGCTGAGTCATCTTACAATTGTGTGTGCAAAAGAGAAACAGAAATATTTGTGTGTCTGTGTGTGTATGTGAATGATTAATGAAGCTTGCGGTGATACAACTCATAAAAATTGCACTAGAATTCTGAAGATTCTGTATTCCACTCTAGAAGGACCTGTCTTTTATATAAATGAGACTGAAGCTCATAAATGCTGTATAGGATCTCCAGGGACTTCTTCTTTAAAGAAGTCCACAAGACCTGTCACCACATGGAGATAATTATTTGCATGATTTATGTTCCTACATAAGACTTTGTTCACACTGAACTTCCCTAATCACCTTTGTTATTTAACTTTTGCTTTTTCAAGGTTTTGATTGTGTCCCCAACTAGTAACAACTGTAATTTATTTAATTAACAGAAGTGTAATTGCTCTTGCTTTAATGTGCTCAAGAGCTACCATTGGTTCTATCCATTTTCCTAGTTCAGGAAGGATTGAAGTCTCTGAAAACACAAAGATTCCTCTCAGAGAAATTATGTTGGAGCCTTATTTTTCAAACCTTCTTGAATTTCAACCAGGTTGTAATCCATGTGGGTGCCTAAACCTTCCTCCTCTACTGAGAGAACTTGGATTAAACCAGATGCTTCACTGATAACCCTTAAATTCCTGTCTGCTTTGC